>CM076576.1:141557907-142148077 GCA_034641835.2 Pinus albicaulis
CGCACGCCCTCCAATGCAGATTTGTCCATATAACGCAGGATTTTCTCATTTTGTTTGTATTTTGCAGGTTTAAGGTTCTTTCGTCGTGTTTTAGGAAAATCTGAAAGATGAGGGTGATGACTCCCATTCTTTCGATTTATCCAGAGGATCGACCGCAGGGTGAAGAACAATGTTATCAACAAGGTTTCATGAGCCTTGATTGCCGCGCATCCCTGTAAAGCTTGAAGAATACCGTAAAAATCAACGCAGAGAAAGAGTATCAGATATTTAAGACAACAATGAACCAGAGCAGCATATTATCAGACAGATTGGCGAGGATTATGACTAAGACGGTTATCAAAAGCCTAATCCCCAACTTAGAACACAGATTAAAGGAAAACCTAAAAGTGTTCATCAGACATACTGCCTCCACTGCCATACTTTGAGGCAAATTGATTCCTCAACCACCGCAGTGCCACCTATTGCCTCAAAATGCTCAATCAGAGGCCAAATTTATTGAACAAATCAGATATCTTGCCTCGAAGCAGCCAAAGAAGTTATTTCTGCCCCAGATTTAATGACAGAACGTTTGTAGAGTAACCCTAATAGTACGCAGAGCCTCAAATGTCAAACAAAGCTCCCTCCGAGCTTATTTTATAAGTGTAAACACATTAATGCAGTGGAACACCTGTATGATTTCTTCATCGAGCCTCCAAGGGCCAGGAAGACATTAATTCTGCATTAATTGTATTTAATATCTTTTTATCAGATCTCACCTCCTCATCCTTCTATAAATACTTCAATAGAAGATGAGTGAGGGGTTGGATTAGTTGGTTGTCAATGTAATTGATGAAGCATTCTATGTAACTGAGCTGAAAACTCTTGACTGTAAATAGTGGTTTCATCGGCTCTTGGAGCTCTGCTTGTAGCAGATAGGTTAGGTTGTGAAGAGAGATGGATTAAAACATTGGATCTGAAGATTGTAACCGGTTTGAAGCATCAATACAAGCTTATTTATGGGATCCTGGTCTATGCTGATGGTGATGTTATTCTCACTGTAACTTGTATTTTGTTTCTATTTTTAATTTGTTTCATTTTCCACTGTAAAGAACAGTTTAAATAGGGTTAGGACCTACTGTATATCAGTAACCTTCTCTGGCTGAGAAATCTTTATCTGAATGTTTTATTTCAACTATGTTATTTGAAAATGATTTAATTCAGTCTAAGTACACAGATGCTCGTGTTCCCTCGTCCTTTTGTCACTGCTGAATGTTATTTTTAAATGTTACTTTCAATATATGTTGTGTGAGGATGAATTGAGGAAATCAAGGTTAGCCCTGAGTCCCTTTCCTGTTTGCTCAACTATTTGATCGTTTCCCTTAGGATGTGTTAAAAGCTGACTAGTTTCGAAGTACTTATCAGATCTTAGGCCATTCTGTGTTATCTCTGTGATCGTCTTGGAAGTAACTAAGTAAAGAAGAGCTAGGAGAGGATTATGGTGAGCCCAGCCCGCTAGTTTCTACTCCAAAAGTTGCCTTCAAGTTTCCCTTTGTTTTTATATGTATTCTATTAGAAGTGTATCAAAGGCTGGATAGTTTCAAAGTACTTACCAGATCCTAGTTTGCTTCTATGTTTTTCTTAAGTGCCTGGTCAAAGGCTGGCTAGTTTCAAAGTAATTACCAGATCCTGGGCTGCTCTTTGTTCTGCATCTATCATTTCCCTTTCTTATTGTATCACTCCATTCCATAAATCAAACTTTAAAGAGATCCTTAGGCATAGATGACTTGCCCCATAGACCACTCTTGGACCTGATTGTTTCAATTAAATCCTATTATGACTCCATAGTCCAATGAACTGAAAATCTGCCATCATCTTTCTTCTTGACCGAAGCTTACTCTTTTTGCTTGCAACTTCTCACTTTTGAACCTATTTGCATATAGATCTTTCAGCCTCAGATAGCAACTATATTCAACCATCCAAAAAACCAAACAAACCCTTGGTCTTCATAACTAGGCTAATATCATTACCCTAAACTTCAAAGACAAATCCATCTTTGTACATATTGGAGAGATCCCTCTCCGGATTCAGGAGGGCTAGATCCTAGAATCCCAAAGTTGGTTGAAATGATGTTAACTCTGTGATCAGACTTTGCCAATCTTGCTTATTACAGATCCCTAACATTTCTGGCGACTCGTTTGAAGGAACCACAGTGCTTTATTAACCAGCTTGAGCCACCAGGAACTAACATTTCTGGCGACTCCGCTGGGGAACTGAGTGTTTTTAATACCTCATAAAACCCTTTATTCAAGAACACTTTGAGAGTAAAAATTAGCCTTTTCAAGCACTGCCTAAGATAGGTAATTATGATGAAACTTGTTTGAATCAGTGACAAACTAGGTAAACCATAGGTTTCTCTTAAGACTTCGTCTAACCTTGAAAAATAAGCTGGCTTAGCCATAAGAGTAGACTGCCTTTGTCTCGCAACCTTAGCTAAGTTTTAAAACAAAGCTAGGATATTCTTAAACAACCACAAAAATGAAAAATGACTTAGAAAAACCTAAAAATATTTCAGAATGGAATTAAATAAACATGGTGGTGGACCATAAGACCTTTTACCTCTGAGATGAGCTAAAAATTTCCACTTGGCGACTCCAAAATCCTTAAACGGACCTTAAGACTCCACTGGGAAGAACCCTCATCATTATAGTATCATTCAAATTCAGTTAGAGGACTGTAGGATTAAAATTGTGAAAACAGATTAGTTAACCTCTCCAAGATTGTCATATCTGGTTGAACTTTTCTTGTTTATTTGGGTCTAAACAACATAGCATAGTGGCTTCTAAAAATATTCACACTAGAGCCCATCCAGACCCTAACCCACCTGAGATAGTTGATAATCCAGAAAGTATCCTTTGGAAGTCTCCTAAGGTTAAATTATTAACTGTTTTCAGATCACCCTTGAGAGCTAATTCAGTCCCTGAAAATCTTTCATCTCTGCAACAATCACAAGATGACTTAGTGCATCCATTTAGGACTAGGTCATTTGATGATATAATCCAGTTAGACTCTGAGTCTTCACTTTCATCTCCTGTAACAAGTGAACATCCTGGTGGCAGAGAAACAACACCTCCTGATTTACATTTCCTTCACAATTTAGGTGCCTCTCATCCAAGATCAGCTCAGAAATCTACTGCTGTTCCATCCACTTCTGTTCACCCGTCATCCACTGTTCAAACCACTCCACTTCAACCCACACCTCCTCTTGTAAATCCACCACGTATCATGGCAGCATGGTATGCTCCCTTAGTCCTTCCTGTACCATTAGTCAATATTCCACAGGACTATCAGTCCAAAATTCCTTTATATGATGCTAGCAATACTATAACAACATCTCAACATGTGGACAAGATGAATGACTACTTTGACAGAAATGAAATTGATGATGATTATGTCAAACTTAGACTATTTGCTCAAAGTTTGGGGGGAGAAGCAAGAAAATGGTTCAAAGATTTAGCCCCCCACAGTATTAATGATCTCCAAGGCTTCCATCAAACATTCTTAAACAAATGGGAAGTAAGGAAGAATCCTCTCCAAGTCCTTGCCGACTATAACAATCTCCATAGGAACCCTGGGGAAAGTGTACAAGCTTATTATACCAGATTTAACAGTGTGTATAATGCACTCTCCCCTGAACTCAAACCTCCTCAGGGCTCAGCTTTAAACAAATTTCCTGAAGGGTTTGATCCTGACATGACATATTCACTCAGAGAAAGAGTCTTTGCAACCCTGGAAGATATGCAAAGAGGTGCCCTTTTTGTGGAAGTAAACTTAATGGAGAAGAGAGCAAGGATGAAAGCTGAAAAGAGAGTATCCTTTAGAGAGGAATCCACCCCTTCTACTTCAAGCTCGAAGATGGAAAGAATGATGGAAGAAATGATGAAGAAAATGAGCATCCTGGAGAGATCACAAGCAAGTCTAAATCAAAACACTCCTCAAAACAGAAACCAAAGCGAGAATCAGAATATTAGAAGAAATCAGCCTCCAAATAGACCCCGGGAAGATGATCAACACATCACTCCTCCCTTTCATCAAAAATTTTTAAGTGAGGTTGAGAAAACAGAACAAATAACAGAGGAGGATGATATAAACTTATTTGGGGTAGATGATGATAGCTTCGAAATTCATTATGATAAAAAACAAGGCCTTTACACACCTTACGATGACAAAAGAGATGATAATGAAAATTATTATCAGAACATGGAAAACGCTGTCATAGAACCTTCAAAGGAATATGAACTCAGAAGCAAATCTAATCAACAAATCCCCAACAATAAAACCTCTGACAAACCTTCTCAAAACAGCACTGCAACCTAGTCGAAGACAATCAAACAAAAAGACAAAACAATGGCTGTTAATTCTGGTAGTGGTAAAGAGAAAGACACTCAGAATATTGAAAAGCAGAGTGCAAACATTAGCAGTACTAACACCCCGGCTAGTACTCCTGGTAAAACAACTTTTCCAACTGTAGATAAAACAAATCAGCAAGCTGTTATTGCTGATAAAGTGGCAATAAACAAGGCTGAAATCAATGCTTTAAAGAGTCAAAACCTTTTTAGCCTGGAACAAGAAATTTCAAAGATCAAAATTTCTCTTCCTTTGACTGAGTTAGCTGCCCAACATGTATATAGGTCCAAAATTTTGAAAGCTTTGAACTTAGAAGATAATGAAGATTCACTCAATCTTAATGATGACCAACCAAAGCTTATTTTTGGTCCAAAGATTGAAGGAAAGTTTCAAGAAGGTCCTGTCCCTCCCTTTTACGTAAGCTTAAACATTCATGATAAAATTCTGCACAATGCTATGCATGACTCAGGCGCTTCCCATAATTTAATGCCAAAAGCTGTAATGGAAAGCCTAGGTCTTGAAATTACTAGAACTTACAAAGACTTGTACTCCTTTGACTCAAGCAGAGTTAAATGTATAGGATTCATAAAAGATCTCTGTGTTAACTTAGCCCAGATTCCAGCCAAATGTTTGGTCATGGATGTTGTCGTGGCTGATGTACCCCCAAAGTATGGAATGCTTTTATCAACATCTTGGGGGGCTAAGTTACAGGGAACTATGCAAATGGACATGACCTATGCGACTATCCCTGTTTTTAATCAGAATAGAAGACTTTACAGGGAAACCCACATGCAGTACACAGTGACAAGTCAAGACCAGCCTCAAAACTCTCCTTTGTACGCTGTAAGCACGAGCCTTGATTCTTTTATCATGTTTAATGATGAAACACTTACAGAAAAAATCATTTCAACAGAATCAATGGCTGAAACGGAGGAAGAGGAACACAACGCTGAACTGCCGAAACAGTCTATTGTGTCTAAAAATCCTAGCAAACTAAACATAGGTCTTGAACTACAAGTCATCAATCCATTAAACTTAAAACTTGACAGTCAAGAAGACGATCCTCAACTCGATGAAAAACTTGAGGAATCAAATTATATAAAGGAGATACACCAAAATAATAAAACTGAAAATGTTCCTCTCTGGACTATGTATTTTGATGGGTCATGCACCAGAACGAATGCTGGTGCAGGTGTCTCGATCACTAACACTGAATACAATCATACAAAATGTATTTCATGTAAATTAAACTTTCAGTGTTCCAACAACATAGCGGAGTACGAATCCCTGCTCTTAGGCTTACATTTACTGAAAAAGTTAGGTGCCAAGAGAATCAATGTATATGGCGATTCCAAATTAATCATTTGGCAAGTTAATGGGGAGTATAATGCAAATCACCCCAGACTTAGGGCCCACCGAAATGATGTCATGGATCTTTTGAAAACATTTGAGGAGTCCAACCTGACTTTTGTCCCGAGGAAAAGAAATATTGCAGCCCACAATTTAGCCTTTGCTGCTAGAACCTGCCCAATACTATATGATGACACGTCTCAGATAAAATTCAGACCAGCTCTCCCGGATAATAAGAAATATTGGCAGGTGTTTGATGGAGATAAACAAATAGAAGACTTCATGCAATTCAGAAATGAATTTGAACTCCATAGTTCAGATTTAGATTATGATACAGATTGCAGTGAAGAAAATTTTCTTGGTGAAGAAGAACCGTCTCCTGAGCTTATAGACATTAACCTTCAAACTAGAAAACTTACAAACCAAACAGAATGGAGTGCAAAATCTGAAACAGAGGAATTGGAAACTCTGCATTCTAAGGATGATAGTTTGCCCAAGGGTTTGGCCCCTCTAGAAGAATTGTTTGATTTTAACGATGTGGCCAATAAACCAAAACTGGAACCTGTAGAGACTGAAGTAGAGGAGTGCAATATAGGCAGTGAGGAAAAACCGAAAATGATCAAACTATCCAAAACTTTGCCAGCTCACATTAAACTCAAATACATAGAGCTATTCAAAGAGTTTTCTGATGTTTTTGCGTGGAGTTATGAAGATCTTAAATCCTATGACACTGAAATAATACAGCACAAAATTCCCCTTAAAGAGAACCAAAAACCATTCAAACAGAAACTGTGCAGAATAAACCCTGTCCAGTTGCCATTGGTTAAGAAGGAAATCATGAAGATGCACGATGCTGGTATTATTGCCCCTATTATATATTCTGAGTGGGTATCTAATCTGGTGTCAGTTAGGAAGAAGACTGGAGAAATCAGGCTTTGTATAGACTTCAGAAATTTAAACAAAGCTTCATTGAAAGACAACTACCCTTTACCCAAGATGGATCATCTTTTGCAAAGGGTGGTGGGGTCTAAAAGAATTTCTTTGCTAGATGGCTATTCAGGGTATAACCAAGTCTTAGTCCACCCTGATGATCAATTAAAGACAGCGTTTACTACACCATGGGGCACTTTCATGTATGTGAAAATGCCTTTCGGTCTAATGAATGCTGGAGCAACCTTTCAGAGAGCCATGGACATAGCATTCTTGGAAGAATTGGGCTTCTTCATCATTATCTATCTTGATTATGTAATTGTGTTTTCAAAAACAGATGAAGAACACTTAGAACATTTGAGAAAATTTTTCGAGAAGTGCAGAAAGTTTGGGATATCTTTAAACCCTAAGAAGACTTTATTCGGTCTCCAAGAAGGTAAACTTTTTGGGCATATCATTTCAGAAGAGGGTATAAAAATTGATCCCATGAGGATTGAGGCCATATTGCAAATCTCTCATCCTCGAAGCATCAAAGAGTTGCAGTCTTTCATTGGAAAGATAAACTTTTTGAGAAGGTTCATCCCTAACCTAGCTGAGCTCCTTAGAAATATCACAAACATGCTGAAGAAGGAGCAAGGGATAAAATGGACATTGGAAGCAAAGACATCCTTTGAGCTGGTGAAACAAGCGTTAACCAAAACACCGGTTCTCATAAGTCCTGATTTTTCAAAATATTTTTATATCTTCTCATTTGCATCAGAACATACCATAACTGCTGTCCTTTTACAAAAAAATCCACAAGGACAAGAGCAGCCCATTGCATTCTTTAGCAAGGCATTAAGGGATGCCCCTTTGAAGTATAACATCATGGAAAAGCAAGCTTTTGCTTTAGTTAAGGCTTTAAAGGACTTCAGAGTATACATCCTCCACTCACACATCATTGCCTTTGTCCCAAATTCAGTTGTTAAGGACATTCTAACACAAGACCCAGATGGTAAAAGAGGTAAGTGGATTGCTGTTATTCTTGAATATGATTTAGAGATTAAACCCACTAAGCTCATCAAAGGCCAAGGTCTAGCTAAGTTAATGGCAGAATCAAATTGTGATCTTCTTGATATTAATATGATCGATGATTTGGATAACCAAGAAGAACTCTCAACTCCCGTTGTTGAAAATCATTTGGTGAATTCTCCTTGGTATATTGATATTGTTTATGTTTTGCTTAATCTGAATACACCTCCTGGTTTATCCAAAACAAAGGCAAGATTCCTAAAGTTAAAAGCTGTAAACTATTGCATTATTGATAAATGTCTTTATTGGAAAAATGCAAGTGGTATATTGCTTAAATGTTTGCCTGAGTTTGATGCAGAAAAAATTAAGCGGGAGTTCCATGAAGGAGAGTGTGGAGGCCATTTGTACTGGAAGTCCACAGCCAACAAGATTTTGAGGGCTGGTTTCTATTGGCCCACTCTTTTTCCTGATGTTCACAAGATTACCACCACTTGCCATAAATGCCAACTATTTGAAGGCAAGAGAAAAATCCTACCCCTCCCTCTGCATCCGATCACCATTGAAGCCCCTTTTCAACAATGGGGACTTGAATTCATAGGAGAAATCCATCCACCTTCCTTTGCCCAGCACAGGTGGATTCTTACCGCCACAGACTATTTCACTAAGTGGATAGAAGCCATTCCTTGTAGGCAAGCCAATGATTCAGTTATTATAAAGTTCATAGAAACCAATATCCTTTCCAGATTTGGCTGTCCTACCAAGATCATCACAGATAATGCAGCAGCATTTGGATCAAATAAAATGGTTGAATTCTGTCACAAGTATCAGATAACATTGGGACACTCCACATCCTATTACCCTCAAGGTAATGGACTTGCAGAATCTTCCAACAAAAGCTTAGTGAACATAATCAAGAAACTGTTGGAGGACAACAAGAAGTCTTGGCACACAAAGCTGATCCATGCACTCTGGGCTGACAGATTAACATTGAAGAAATCCATTGGTATGTCACCCTTCCAGCTTGTGTATGGTACAGATGCAATTTTTCCTAATAGCCTTGGTGTACCAGTTATGAAGTTAATTCAAGAGTTGCAGACTGAAGAAAATGACATAATCAGAAGAATAAATCAAACCATTCATCTTCAGCAAACCAGAGAGGAAGTGTACAACAAAGCATTGCAGAAGCAAGACAATATCAAGAAGATATTTGATAGAAGAACAAAGGCCAGCAATTTCAAGATTGGGGAAAAAGTTTTAAAGTGGGACTCAAAGAGGGAAGACAAGGGGAAGCATGGTAAATTTGACAATCTATGGCTGGGCCCTTACTCTATTCATTCAGTCGCTGGAAACAATGCATTCTTCTTACAAGGGCTGAATGGAACATAATTGTTTGGGGGTCCTGTCAATGGCAGGATGCTTAAGCATTACCTTTCTTAAAACCATTTTTTGTTCTGGAGCCTTTTTATTTTTCTTTTTCCATTGTGAATATTTCATCCACCATTGCATTCAAAGTTGTGAAAAATAAAAAAATACAAAAACAGAGAAAAAATGAAAAGAGGGCAGAAATGAAAACAAGAAAGGCACAGCCCCATGCAAAAAAGAGAAATAAATCTGAAAGCGTGCAAGCTCAAATGCCACTCCTCAATTTTCTGCTGATAGGGTAGCAAATTTGATTTGCCGAACTGTTTAACCTTGGCTCATTAGTAGATAGATTAGGATAGAAATTAAGGTTCAAACAAACTCAAAATCTGAACTAAAGTTTCCAAAGAGAGATGACTCAAAAATGTTTTATTTTCTGAGTCATAAAAGTGAAAAACTGGTTCTAATTTGCCCAAAATCTGAATCAGATATCAAGGAAGACATAGCTCACAGAAAAAAGAAAAATCAGAGCTATGAAAAGAAGAGAGAAGGCCATAATAAGAAGCTTTCAGATCTTAAGCCTTCCATTTTGATTTAATTTTCTGCGAATAATAATCTATGTGTAACTTGTTTTTATGCCATAGATCACAACAAGTCAAACAACTTAATCTTGACTTGGCTGTTTTTAAATTTCTGTTGTAGAATTTAGAGAATGAAAGTCTGTTGGACAGTTTAATCCCAACAGATAGTAGATTAGGTAGAGAAATATCTGAGCTCAACTGTTTAATCTGAGTTCGGGGAGAAATAAGGAGTAGAACTAGATTAGTTTTTATGCTTTCAAAAGAATAAAATGTTGTAAGAGAGTTTTCCAATCCCAGTGCACTCTAAGAAGAAAAAATGTTAGATCTGTAGGATTGGGTAGGTAGACGTAGTATTGATGAAATTCATTTTCTTTCATATTTGATATTATTTATCGAAAAACAAGAACGAAGCAATGGGTGGGAGCCTGATCGGCGTCCCGGAGAAATCAAGTCGAATTCTTGATACTTCAAGAAGGCACCATCCCCAGTGGGTCCTTTGTTAGCCACCTATATTTTCCATTATATCCAGTGGTGGCTAAATATTATTCATGACCTTCCAAGAAACAAGTTCGATCCTGAAGTTGGTTGTGAATACGGTGGTAAAACCATAAGCTGGCGATCAGATCTTCATACCTTTCCCTCTCCCAGCCTCTGATATTCCACGAAAATCCAAGTCAAATACTGCTGCATCCCTTTTCCTTTCCCTTCCCTTGCTTCCATCTTACCTTCATTTTTCAATTTTATTTTATTCATAAGAACCCCACAAAACCATATGTTATTCCTTATCCCTTCATTACTCTCATTTCCCAAGGTTAAAAAACCCATTTTTTAACCTTATCGGAATTATATTTCCTTTCGAAATTCTTTGCAAAAACCATAGAAAACACATTTTTATATGCGTTAGACTTAGACCCCTCAGGCTAAGTCCTCTGCCTTTTCTTCCTCCACATGCCCGAGCGCCAGGACCGACCGCTCGAGTCCTGAGGCGCTAAACCAAAATGTAATCTCCTCTCCGTCCTTTTTCCTTTAAAAACATTCGAAAATCCATCTTTTATAAGGTTTTGGCGTGAAATATTAAATCACATGTTTTATTGCCCCAAGCCCTTCTTAGCCGTCGATCTGCTCCCCAGATCCGATGGAGCGGAGCAAGCCCCACCTGGTGGACCCCTCTCCTCCGCGCCCTTTTCCATGAAACCATGGTTTTCATCCCGCACCACTTTTCGTCGGGTGGCGGTTTTATCCCGTCGGCCAGCGATTCCATACGCCGGCCGACACGTGTCCTCCACCCTATTCCAAAACCGCCACGCTATCACATCGCCCGCGCATTATCCTTCGGACCATAGCCCCGCAGCGGGATCCACCTCCACCGTCAGATTTGGGCCCTCCCATCTGACGGTTGCCAATCGCCTCATCTGCTTGACCTTTAACGAACTTGCCCACCCGTTAACTTCCCCCGGCGCGTTCGAAAACCGATCTTCGCCGTCGGTCTCTGTAGATCGACGGTTCTTATACAAAATCTCGATTCCATCGTACATTCCCCCTTTTTTTTCTCCGCTGACTTTTCAGAACGCTCCTGACCGTTGATTGCAATACGATCAACGGCTCCGATTGCTCCATTTTCTCGCACGCCCTCCAATGCAGATTTGTCCATATAACGTAGGATTTTCTCATTTTGTTTGTATTTTGCAGGTTTAAGGTTCTTTCGTCGTGTTTTAGGAAAATCTGAAAGACGAGGGTGACGACTCCCGTTCTTTCGATTTATCCAGAGGATCGACCGCAGGGTGAAGAACAATGTTATCAACAAGGTTACATGAGCCTTGATTGCCGCGCATCCCTGTAAAGCTTGAAGAATACCATCAAAATCAACGCAGAGAAAGAGTATTAGATATTGAAGACAACAATGAACCAGAGCAGCAGATTATCAGACATATTGGCGGGGATTACGGCTAAGATGGTTATCAAAAGCCTAATCCCCGACTCAGAACACAGATTAAAGGAAAACCTAAAAGTGTTCATCAGACATACTGCCTCCACCGCCATACTTTGAGGAAAATTGATTCCTCAACCACCGCAGTGCCACTTATTGCCTCAAAATGCTCAATCAGAGGCCGAATTTATTGAACAAATCAGATATCTTGCCTCGAAGCAGCCAAAGAAGTTATTTCTGCCCCAGATTTAATGACAGAACGTTTGCAGAGTAACCCTAATAGTACGCAGAGCCTCAAATGTCAAACAAATCTCCCTCCGATCTTATTTCATAAGTGTAAACACATTAATGCAGTGGAACACCTGTATGATTTCTTCATCGAGCCTCCAAGGGCCAGGAAGACATTAATTCTGCATTAATTGTATTTAAGATCTTTTTATCAGATCTCACCTCCTCATCCTTCTATAAATACTTCAATATAAGATGAGTGAGGGGTTGGATTAGTTGGTTGTCAATGTAATTGCTGAAGCATTCTATGTAACTGAGCTGAAAACTCTTGATTGTAAATAGTGGTTTCATCGGCTCTTGGAGCTCTGCTTGTAGCAGATAGGTTAGGTTGTGAAGAGAGATGGATTAAAACATTGGATCTGAAGATTGTAACCGGTTTGACGCATCAATACACGATGATTTATGGGATCCTGGTCTATGCTGATGGTGATGTTATTCTCACTGTAACTTGTATTTTGTTTCTGTTTTCAATTTGTTTCATTTTCCACTGTAAAGAAAAGTTTAAACAGGGTTAGGACCTACTGTATATCAGTAACCTTCTCTGGCTGAGAAATCTTTATCTAAATGTTTTCTTTCAATTGTGTTATTTGAAAATGATTTAATTCAGTCTAAGTACACGGATGCTGGCGTTCCCTCATCCTTTTGTCACTGCTGAATGTTATTTTTAAATGTTACTTTCAATATATGTTGTGTGAGGATGAATTGAGGAAATCAAGGTTAGCCCCGAGTCCCTTTCCTGTTTGCTCAACTATTTGATTGTTTCCCTTAGGATGTGTTAAAAGCTAACTAGTTTCGAAGTACTTATCAGATCTTAGGCCATTCTATGTTATATCTGTGATCGTCTTGGAAGTAACTAAGTAAAGAAGAGCTAGGAGAGGATTATGGTGAGCCCAGCCCACTAGTTTCTACTCCAAAAGTTGCCTTCAAGTTTCCCTTTGTTTTTATATGTATTCTATTGGAAGTGTATCAAAGGCTGGATAGTTTCAAAGTACTTACAGATCCTAGTTTGCTTCTATGTTTTTCTTAAGTGCTTGGTCAAAGGCTGGCTAGTTTGAAAGTACTTACCAGATCCTGGGCTACTCTTTGTTCTGCATCTGTCATTTCCCTTTCTTATTGTATCATTCCATTCCATAAATCAAACTTTAAAGAGATCCTTAGGCATAGATGACTTGCCCCATAGATCACTCTTGAACCTGAATGTTTCAATTAAATCCTCTTATGACTCCATAGCCCAATGGATTGAAAACTTGCCATCATCTTTCTTCTTGCTCGAAGCTTACTCTTTTGCTTGCGACTTCTCACCTTTGAACCTATTTGCATATAGATCTTTCTGCCTCAGACAACAATTATGTTCAATCATCCGAAAAGACCAAACAAAACCCTTGGACCTCATAATTAGCCTAATATCATTACCTTAAGCTTTTCAAAGACAATATCTATCTTTGTGCATATTGGAGAGATCCCTCTCCAGATTCAGGAGGGCTAGATCCTAGAATCCCAAAGTTGGTTGAAATGATGTTAAATCTGTGATTGGACTCTCCCAATCTTGCTAATGAATTACAGAGACCTAACAAGCTGAATGGAACAGATTTGTTTGGGGGTCCTGTCAATGGCAGGATGGTTAAGCATTACCTTTCTTAAAACCATTTTGTGTTCTGCAGCCTTTTTATTTTTCTTTTTCCATTGTGAATATTTCATCCACCATTGCATTCAAAGTTGTGAAAAATCAAAAAATACAAAAACAGAGAAAAAATGAAAAGAGGGCAGAAATGAAAACAAGAAAGGCACAGCCCATTGCCAAAAAGAGAAATAAATCTGAAAGTGTGCAAGCTCAAATGCCACTCCTCAAAACACACTTCTAATTTGTCAAACTGTTTAATCTTGACTAATTAACTTTCAATTTTCTGCTGATAGGGTAGCGAATTTGATTTGCCAAATTGTTTAATCTTGGCTCATCAGTAGATAGATTAGGATAGAAATTAAGGTTCAAACAAACTTAAAATCTGAACCAAAGTTTCCAAAGAGAGATGACTCAAAACTGTTTTATTTTCTGAGTCATAAAAGAGAAAAACTAGTTCTAAATTGCCCAAAATCTGAATCAGATATCAAGGAAGAGATAGCTCACAGAAAAAAGAAAAATCAGAGCTATGAAAAGAAGAGAGAAGGCCATAATAAGAAGCTTTCAGATCTTAAGCCTTCAATTTTTGATGTTAAATTTCTACAAATGATAATCTATGTGCAGCTTGTTTTTTTACCATAGATCACAGCAAGTCAAACATCTTAATCTTGACTTGACTGTTCTTAAATTTTTGTTGTAGAATTTAGAGAATGAAAGTCTGTTGGACAGTTTAATCCCAACAGACAGTAGATTAGGTAGAGAAATATCTAAGCTCAACTGTTTAATCTGAGTTCGGGGAGAAATAAGGAGTAGAAATAGATTAGGTTTCCTGCTTTCAAAAGAATAAAATGTTGTGAATAGAGTTTGCCAATCCAAGTGCACTCTGATGAAGAAAAAATGTTAGATCTGTAGGATTGGGTAGGTAGAAAGCTTGTTGATGAAAGATCCATTGTTTTTCATGGCTGTTAGCATTTACAGTGCAAAAGAAGATCATTCAATCAGAGAAGAGCAGCCCAATGGATGAGGCAACTAATCAGCCTCCCAGAAGATGCAAGTCTGAAATTCTTGATGCCTTCAAGAAGGCACCATCCCCAAGTGGAGCCACTGTTAGCCACCTGTAATATTTTGTTAAACCAAAAGGTGGCTAAATCTTTTTGAGCCTCCAAGGAACAAATTTTATCACTAAAAATTGTTGGCTCTTGAAGACTCCTTGTAGGCCTCATGCCTCTGTCCAAAATCCTCATTACTGTTCCTCTTAATTCTGTTGATTCCAAGTAGAAGACTGCTGAAAGACCTTCATTTTCCCCCTTCTTAAACCTTCATCTGCTCCCCTTTTTCTCCACAAACTTCCTTGTTTTCATAAATCCTCTTCTTCCATTTATGAAAATCACTTTCCCATAGTTAAAAACCCATTTTTTTTTACTATCCCGAAACCATCAAATTCCATTGAAAATGATGAAAAATTCATAAAAATACAAGTATTATGACTATGGATTTAAGCCCCTTTGGGCTAAGTCCTAAACCACTTCCCCACCATACGCTTTGGAGCTGGAGCCATTTGCCTTGGGTTAAGGCGCTAATCGCATCGGAAAGAATCAAATGTACAAGTCTTCGCCATACTCCGAAGAACTCCGATTGCGATTAGCCTTGCTGCCTAAAAACCCCCGATCATATTATTTTCATGTAACCCGGAGCCCGCCCTAGGTGCTTAGACCTTATGAATATTTCATTCCCAAACCCATTTTTCTTTATAAAACCCAAAACCCACTTATCCAAACTTTCAACTTAAAAACTTGAAGTCACGTGTTTAATATTTTAATGGGTTGATTGAAAGACCGATCGCGCAATCGCAATCGAAGAAATAAAATGGGTAGATCAAAAAGACCCGCATCAAGGTTCCGATGCGATTGGGTCTTGTATGTTAAAATTTTCCCCCGCCCCTGTCTCATATGACTTCCCCCGAGACCAAGTGTTAAGGACCCCGGGTGCCAATCGCATCGCAATGTTTCAATCGCATGCATTTTTGTTTTACCCCCGATTGCGCTCCTCCGATTAGATCTGGACCGTCCACGTGTCCAGATCGGACGGTCCAAAACCACCCCACCTTATTTCTTCTCCCCGCTCTCCTTTTCCTGTTCTGCGCCGATCTCCACCGTTAGATATTTTTATCCGACGGCTACGCTCCTCCCCCGCCATCTGAAGCAGTTTAAACCTATTTCCGCAGGATTTCTTAACTGTTTTTGTGTTTTGTAGGTGTTTTTATGGTTTTCCATTATAGAATGAAGGAGAGCCGAGGGTTGGGAAAGACGTTTCCTGTGCCTTCGAGCTATCTAAAAGAACCATTCACGGGCTCTGTATCAAATGATTTATCGATGTTTCATGAGCATTGATAACCTAAAGAGCCCTGCGCGGCCCTGCACATCGACAAGACATTGTTTTATTCAAGAGAGCAGTTAAAGAGTATCAATTTTTGAAGACAAAGCACAGCAGATGAAGATCGAAGACAGTTTTTACGGGGATTACGGCTAAGATAGTTATCAAAAGCCTAATCCCCAATCTAAAACACAGTTTAAAAGAAAACCTAAAGTGTTCATCAGACATATTGCCTCCACTGCCATACTTTGAGGCAAATTGATTCCTCAACCACCGCAGTGCCACCTATTGCTTCAAAATGCTCAATCAGAGGCTGAATTTATTGAACTAAATCAGATATTTTACCTCGAAGCAGCCAAAGAAGTTATTTCTGCCTCAAAATTAATGACAGAATGTGTGCAGAGTAACCCTAACAGTACACAGAGCCTCAAATGTCAAACAAAGCTCCCTCAGAGCTTACTTCATAAGTGTAAACACAGTTAATGTAGTGATCCACCTGTAAATTTCTCCCTCGAGCCTCTCAAAGGGCCGAGAAGTCTTCATTCTGCATTAATTGTACTTGAGATCTTTTTATCAGATCTCACCTCCTCATCCTTCTATAAATACTTCAGTAGAAGATGAGTGAGGGGTTGGATTAGTTGGTTGTCAATGTAATTGTTGAAGCATTCTATGTAACTGAGCTGAAAACTCTTGACTGTAAATAGTGGTTTCATCAGCTCTTGGAGCTCTGCTTGTAGCAGATAGGTTAGGTTGTGAAGAGAGATGGATTAAAACATTGGATCTGAAGATTGTAACCGGTTTGAAGCATCAATACAAGCTGATTTATGGGATCCTGGTCTATGCTGATGGTGATGTTATTCTCACTTTAACTTGTATTTTGTTTCTATTTTCAATTTGTTTCATTTTCCACTGTAAAGAACAGTTTAAACAGGGTTAAGACCTACTGTATATCAGTAACCTTCTCTGGCTGAGAAATATTTATCTAAATGTTTTCTTTCAACTGTGTTATTTGAAAATGATTTAATTCAGTCTAAGTACACGGATGCTGGCGTTCCCTCATCCTTTTGTCACTGCTGAATGTTATTTTTAAATGTTACTTTCAATATATGTTGTGTGAGGATGAATTGAGGAAATCAAGGTTAGCCCTGAGTCCCTTTCCTGTTTGCTCAACTATTTTATTGTTTCCCTTAGAAGTGTATCAAAGGCTGGATAGTTTTAAAGTACTTACCAGATCCTAGTTTGCTTCTATGTTTCTCTGAAGTGCTTGGTCAAAGGCTGGCTAGTTTGAAAGTACTTACCAGATCCTGGGCTGCTCTTTGTTCTGCATCTGTTATTTCCCTTTCTTATTGTATCATTCCATTCCATAAATCAAACTTTAAAGAGATCCTTAGGCATAGATGACTTGCCCCATAGATCACTCTTGAACCTGAATGTTTCAATTAAATCCTCTTATGACTCCATAGCCCAATGGATTGAAAACTTGCCATCATCTTTCTTCTTGATCGAAGCTTACTCTTTTGCTTGCAACTTCTCACCTTTGAACCTATTTGCATATAGATCTTTCTGCCTCAGACAAAAATTATGTTCAATCATCCGAAAAGACCAAACAAAACCCTTGGACCTCATAACTAGCCTAATATCATTACCCTAAGCTTTCAAAGACAATATCCATCTTTGTACATATTGGAGAGATCCCTCTCCGGATTCAGGAGGGCTAGATCCTAGAATCCCAAAGTTGGTTGAAATGATGTTAACTCTGTGGTCGGACTTTGCCAATCTTGCTTATTACAGAGACCTAACAGTACAAATGAAGATAATTTAGATATGGCACATCCTATGTCTTGAGGGAATTCATGTTTAACACACCCACGCACAAATAAAGGATAATGACACTGCAAAGTTATAAACACGTGCAATAATATACAAAATTATTTATATTTTATGATCCCCACATGGGATAAAATTTATTAATATAACAAATAATAAAATCATGCTTTTGACATTATACGTGCTCTTAGAAGATTAAAATGGTCATGCAATTTCAACCTCTACAAATGGTCATCCACTGTGAAGCAGTGCCGTAGTGAAGACCTGTATGAAGTTGGCACCCTCACATCCATTATAACTTCCTTTGCCAAAGATATATCATCTTTTTTTAAAATCCATGGAACATCACCTTCTTTAAAAAACCATGAATTAGAGGGACCAGTGCCTTCCTCTGATCCTGTACTTTCTAATCGTCTTGGCCAATATTTATTTTTAGTTTTTGAAATAATAAGATCTTTCCTAACATCCAATGTGTCACTTTGTTTCGATGATATGTGCCTCCATAAAGAAGATGAAACATTTTTAAATATATGCATGGGATCTAATAAGTGGGAAATCTTAAGATGCTCCCAATATGGGAGGTCATAAAAGATAATTTTCCTTTTCATCCCAATGGGAAATTTCTCAACATAGGTGTTGAAGAAATCTGGATCATTGAACTTAGGCTCCCCATTTGAATCGAACATTTCTATGAACTCCTTCTCCTTCTCTCTCTCATATGCTCTAAGCCATTCAGCTGGTGTCATTATTGGAGGCCTTTGGGTTCTCTCTCATTTACCATTGAAAGCGAATGCTTCTCTTCTATAAGGGTGTTGTTCTGGTAGAAATATCCTGGAGTAATCATACACTGGTTTTCCAAGGTCCTTGGACCATCTAGCTTTCAGAGAAGGTCCACAACATTTACATCTAAAATATCCTTTTGTTACAAGACATGCGAGATTATATTTGTATACATTAATTAATATACATGGCACATTAAAGAATGATTGTGGCTAAAAGATGCAATATTGTTACAATTGGCAGGGTGAAGCGGCTGTCCATTTTCATCTACCAAATGCACCTTGCAGCTCCTGATAAGAACTTCCACGTTTTGGAGCAATTTGAATATTTTGTGCATCTGAAATCGATGTTGAATTTGCATGAACCTGCAAATTTGTATACATTATAAATTTAATTAAGTTGTGCGTTATTGACTGCATGGATAAAAAACATATATAAATTCAATTAGATAGTGAAAAAATAAACAAATCTGAAGTAAATATTACGTCTCCACATGGATAGGGAGAACTCCACGATGGACTTTGAGAAATATTATGGAACAAGTTGGATTTTGAAGAATTGTCCATTCCATATAATATATGATATTTTATCCCTGCATTTGAGCAAAACAACAATAAATTTTGGTTCACAAACCTAAATGTAATTCCAGTGTGTAATGTATAGATAACCGCACTGGTGAGTTTTTTTATTTTGCACACCGGTGCCATTTTATAACACGATGCACTGGTGCGGTTTAATTAAAGGACGCACCGGTAAATGAATAACCGCAAATAAAAAATGCGCAACCCTATTTTCTTTAAGTGAAAAAAAAGCGGTAAATTGAAAAATGGGCAAAAAAATATTTTCGAAAATCTAATTTCATAAAACATTTCTTTAAATACTAAGCACTTTTGATTATTTCACTATTTTTGCAAAAACTTTTAGCCAGAGATTTGCAGGATACATACCTGGAGCAAACAGAGCACGAGAGCACTGTGGATCATGGAAATACGTTTGAACAGAAGTATTCAGATAATCAGAATTCCAAACCTCTGGTGAGTCAAACCCTGTACCATAAAATTTCAAACGATGTGAGTAAAGTTTATTGTTTTTTTGTACTTTTTTCTGCAGTTTTTTTTATGTAGTAAAATAAGAAATCAAAGTCTATTGTTTTTTTTTTATACTTTTTATGTAGTTTTTTTACAAAGTAATCAAAGTTTTTTTTTTTTTTTTTTTTAAGACTTTCTTTTGTGCAGTTTTTTTTTTACCTTTTCTGCAGTTTTCAGAAACAAAAATAAAAAAGAAATCCATTTTTAGAAACAAAACCCTAGTTTCCTTTTGTTTCTGCCCTTTCTTCTCCCTCTTTCTTTTCAATTTAGATTTATAGGGTTTGTATAGTCATAAGACATCCAACCCACGGGACGACTTGCATAGTAGGATCCCAATCCATGTTGGCCCTTGTGTCAATCTTAAAAAAATACATATTTTTTTTCGTCAGTGTGCCCTGCCTAACATAGCGCACCGGTGCGCTCGGTTATACCAGCGCACCGCGAAAGTACATTGATAAAAAATAAAAATATAAAATATGTTTTTATCAGTGCGCCATATGTAACATATGGCACCGGTGCACTATTGCATTAAAGCGCACCGCAAATGTGTTGTTTTGCAAAAAAACCATTTTAGAAGCAAACCCTACATTCTTTTTGTTTCTGCCCTTACTTCTCCCACGTTTTGTGATTTCAGAATTAGGGTTTTTCAATTTATATTTATAGGGTTTGTATTGCTAAATATAAACCTAAGACATCCAACCAACAAGAGGACCTGCATAGTTATATCCCAATCCATGTCGGCCCTTGCGTCAATCTTAAAAAAATATAGACTTTTTTTTCATCGGTGCGTCCTGCGTAACATACCGCACCGGTGGACTCGGTTATAGCAGCGCACCGTGAAAATACAGTGATAAAAAATAAAAAAATAAATATGTTTTTATCAGTGCGCCATATGTAACATATGACACCGGTGCACTATTGAATTATGGCACACCGCAAATGTGATGTTTTGCAAAGAAAACCATTTTAGAAACAAACCCTACATTATTTTTGTTTCTACCTTTTCTTCTCCCACTTTCTGTGATTTCAGAATTAGGACTTTTCAATTTATATTTATACGACTTGTATTGTTAAATATAAGCCTAAGACATCCAACCAATGGGAGGACCTGCACAGTCGGATCCCAATCTATGACGGCCCTTGTGTAAACTAAAAAAATAAAAAAATAAAAATTTGTCGGTGCGCCTTGTGCGGCATAGCGCACCGGTGCACTTCGTTATCCCAGCGCATCGCGCAAGTACTGTGATAAAACATTAGAAATTTTTTTTTTTCTCAGTGCGCCATTTGTAAAATATGCAGCTGGTGCATTATTTCATTATGGCGCACTGCGAACGTTCTGTTTCGAAAAAAAAAAACTTTCAAAAAATACAAACCTTACATTCTTTTTGTTTTTCCCCTTTCTTCTTCCTCTTTCTGTGATTTCAGAATTAGGGTTTTTCAATTTAGATTTATAGGGTTTGCATTGCTAAATATATACCTAAGACATCCAACCAACTGGACGATTAGCATAGTCGGGATCCCAATCCATGTGGGCCCTGGCATGAATTAAAAAAAAAAATAGATTTTTTTTATCAGTGTGCCTGGAGTAACTTAACGCACCGGTGCTTTGTATTTTACAAGCGCACTACAAAATGTAATGTGATAAAAAATAATAATTTTTTTTATCGGTGCGCCATATGTAAAATATGACACCGATTTATGCTAAAAAACTAACACTGGACGATTTTTATTATTTTATCATGGTTAACCGGTGCGGTCATTGACATGTAACGCACCGGTGCTCCTTGTTGACATAGAGCACCGTACGGTCTATTATATTATTTTGGCTGTGCGTTTGGAAGACAGACACGCACCGATGCTCCTTGTTGAGATAGAGCACCGTACGGTATATTATACTATTTTGGTTGTGCGTTTGGAAGACAGACACGCACCGGCGTTGGTGCGTACACCATGAATGGCGTATCGGTTTCTTGAGATCTTTTTTTTTACTTGAAAATTTGACAATTTATTTATAAATATATTATTGAATGATATGGTATAGGTTTGAGATTGATAAAGAAATGGCTGACAAGAGATCAAGTAACAAAAATACTGATAACACATCAAGAAAATAAAAAAAGGCAAGTTTTTTGTAAATTTTTTACAAAAATTTTATTTTTGAACTATATGTAAGTTTAACTAATATGTATTGTTTACTGTGTATCATGCAGAGCCACAAAATGACAAAGCTCAATAAGATTATTTTTGATCTAGGACCAGAAGAGTGTAAAAGCTTGATGGAAAAATTGCAAAAGGATGAATCAGGTGAATGAAAAAATACTATTGATCCAATATGAGTTTCTTTTTTTCGTTTTCATTAATAATATAATTAAAATTATTAGATAACATGTGTGAAAAATTCTATTAATTCACATATTTTTAATGTTCTACAGGGATCAACAACTCAGAAAATGAATGTTTTTCTAAGAAAAGAAAAAAATAGAACATGCAAATGAAAATGAATTTCTCCTTAGCTCACCTGGAGTGGTGCTGGAGGTTAATGAAAGGGGGAAAACCTTTTACAAAAGTTTGAGTGATCTAGTGGAACGAATGTATAGACGTTATTTCCACTTACAATATAAAAACCAATCCAATGATTCTAAGAACAAAATTTTATGTAAACTACAGGAAGAGTTTCTAGAGAATTGGTTAATGAGACATGTCAGAGTTTTAATAGAAAAAATGTACAACAACAAAAAATAATGAATGAAAAAGTAATATTCCTTTAGATGTTTGTTTAGAATTATTTATAAATATCACTTTTGTTATACTTACTTTTCATATATCAATATAAAAATTAAATAGTTTATTGTCATGTTACATTTTCAAGAAGATTATGAAAATTTCAAAAGATGAACGAGCTGATATCAGAAATATGCCGGTATGAATGTCCAAAAAGGTGTACAAAGAGATGGT
The DNA here is from genome assembly GCA_034641835.2 of Pinus albicaulis. Classification (NCBI taxonomy): domain Eukaryota; kingdom Viridiplantae; phylum Streptophyta; class Pinopsida; order Pinales; family Pinaceae; genus Pinus; species Pinus albicaulis. Next base: position 141,580,378 of record CM076576.1, read on the forward strand.
CAAAGAAATGGACAAAATTGCATCTTTGCAGGAGCCATCTCAACATATGTAATCATTGAATTTTTCGATCATTAGGTAAAATGAATAAACAATTTAGCATTAAATATTAATTTTCAAGTATTTTCTTGTAGAAAAGAAAAGAAAATGGAACCCATTCAGCACATAAAACAAGACAACAAGGAAGAAAAGGATTGATATCTAAGTTTGTGAGTAATTATTACTTCCTTATAACAACTTAACTAAATTTAATTTTTGTATTTTTTAATTTGTTTTACAAAAATCATCATTGAATGTCTTCAAATAGGTGCTAACATACAAAGAAGAACCATCTGAGGAATTGATTGAAATTGGGTTAAATATGGGTTGTGCGTATATGTTGGAATATTAGAACTTAATTGTGGAATTTGTAAGCATCTATCGATCTTGTTTTACTTAGCTCTGTCTATAATTAATAGAAAAAATAATTTTTTTATATTAAATATATGATTTGTTATGGGGTATAAAACTTGCAGGAAACAAATTATGGCACTGCGCCAACAGATCAAATCTTGAAAGATGGCATGTTATATGATTTTGAAAGAATGTGTATAGTTTATGAGTCAATTGTTGCATTGGTACGTCATTTCTTTTTGATTTACATTGATGTATATTATTTAATATTGCAATTTTCATTATTCTCACCAATGTATATACACTCATTATAGTTTATTTTTATGTTTGTAGATGGAAGGTGAAGAAGAAGAAAACAATCAACACCATGAAAAAAACATTTCTGAAAATAACCCAAGTCATGGAAGTAGCTATAGCAGTGACAACAGTTCAAGCGAATAATGATGATCACTATGTTTGGATATAAAAGCAAGGCGTTGTATTTTTTGAAAAATGTCTATGAAATCAGACATTTTCTTTCATGTAATGGACATAGTGTCCCAATTGAAAGATAAAGGGATACCAATAACTATCCCATTTTATATGACAAAGAATGTCTTATTCACACACACACACACACACATACACACACACACACACATATAATAAAAAATGTTTTAATTTATTTTATTGCGTTCTCTATTGTCACTATTGCGTTCTCCATTGTCATTCTCAAATGCACTAATAAAAATTTAATTCATATGAATGTTGTTATAAGATATATATGTGTCGACTTTTGATGAATAATGAATTTAAAAAAACCACAATAATTATGATATGATATAACAAATTAATCTAAACATCACATTCAAATCCATTAATAAAAATTTAATTAATATGAATATTGTTATAAGATGTGTCAACTTTTGATGAATAATGAATTTAAAAGAATCACAATAATTGCACTGTCACAGGTCGATGTTTCTAAAAAATACAAAATTAAAACTGGTGCGTGTATTCTTATACCGGTGCGCTTGTATTCTTAAGCACAACGATGCATTTTTACGACCTATGGGCACCACACAAATACCAAAACCAGTTAAAAATATCGAGGCATTTGTGCGGTATGACGCTCTGGTGCATTTATGTCTATATACACATTGGTGCCGTTTTACGAACTATGAGCACCGCATGAATACCGATACCAATTATAAATCTTGGTGCGTCTGTGTGATACTATGCACTAGGGCATTTTTGTGTCTATATGCACCGGTGCATTTGGATGACCCATAGGCACCGCATGAATACCAATACCAATTATAAATCTTGGTGCATTTGTGTGATACTGCGCACCGGGGTGTTTATGTGTCAATACGCACTAGTGCATTTGTATGACATATTTGCACCACACAAATACCGATACCAATTATAAATATCAGTGCATTTGTATGATACGGTGCATCGGGGCGTTTCTATAAGTATACGCACCGGCTCTTTGATACGACCTATGGGCACCGCTCAAATCCAAAGACCAATTACAACGGCCCCGTGCATTGTATCACCAACACTGTGCCCAATGTTGTTTTATACCTTAACGACCCGGCGGTGAATTCGCCTTCGACTGCCCTGGGGCTCTGGCTACAGGTACGCACTAGTGCGTTAAATCCTGATTAGCACACCGATGAAAAAAAAATCTGTAATAACCTTCGGCCGCCCTTTTTTTTTTAGTTGTGTTGAAGTTCTGTTAAAAGCTCTGCCAAAACCTCCATATCCAAAAATAGATGTGGTAGCATATGTTTTTTTGAAAATTTTGGCCAATTTTATAACACTAAAAACCTCCTTTATAACCTCCGCTAGAGGATATTTTCCTTGTAGTGGACTTGGGATTTATCATACCTTTGTCCATGTGCTTGATTTTTTCCACCTTGCTGGCTGCTGCCTTGGCTTTGATTTTAATTTTGATTGCTGCCCCTTCCATTTGTATTTGCAGGGCTGCTTCTTACTCCTCTGTTTTGGCTTCTGCCTTGACCTCTTCCTCTTCCAAATGACATTTGGGTCTTGAAGATATGCTCCAAAGATGAGCTTTTTGTTCTACCCAATATTTGTTCATGTGTCATCAATGATGCATGAAGCTCATCAACAGTAAAATTTGAGAGATAATTTGTCTCTTCAATGGTTGTGACTATCACATCAAACCTTGAGGGTAAGCTCCTCAACAATTTCTACACTATTCTTCTCTCTTCTACTGTCTCTCCATGAGATCTCATTTGGGTAACCAACCCAATCAACAATGTGAAGAATGAGTCTATTGTATCAGACTCTTTCATGCAAATAACTTCAAAATCTCTTCTCATTAATTGAAGCTTTGCTGTCTTTACCTTTTCCATTCCTTGGTAGGCTGTCTGGAGGGTATCCCATACATCCTTGGACAACTTGGCTGCTGCAATCCTTGGAAATACATTGCATTCTAAAGATAGGAGAGGGCTTTTGAGTCCTTCTTCCTATTACCCTTCAACAAATCCTTCTTTGCCTGTGTCAAGGCATTAAATGTTTGTTCATCTGTTGGTTCTTCAAAACCATCTTCAACTAGCTCCCATAAATCTTGAGAGGCAAACAAGGCTCTCATTGTGATTGTCGAATAGTCATAGTTCTTCCCATTAAACCATGGGAGTTGAATATTTCCTATACTCGTGCTTGTGATGGCTCCTGCCATAGCTAGCTTACTAAAATATGCTGAAAACTTGATTATATTTTTTTAAACAAACTGTCTCTCTGCTTAGAGATAAACTCTGTCTCTAAAAGACTTCTCTCGACTGCACTCTTTACAAAAAAAACAAAACTTTGTTTTGTAAATATTTGGCTTTGCTGAGCCTTCACAATGCTAGAGAAAACTTCAACAACTCCTTCTTCCTTCAGCTTCTTTGACATATTTCAAAGAGCTTGGACTAGCTCTGATACCATGTTGGAATTTCTGCTAATTTCGAACACACAGAGGAATACAAAATTCCTCTTCTCAACGCAGAGATTGCAAAACAAAAGATGTGGACAGAGATGTATAAAAAAATTCTATTTCATTAAATAATAAAAAAAAAAACTGTTACAATTCAAAATATTTAGAATTGCATTATTCTAGATTACAAGGGAAATCTACTTCCAATTGCTGCACACGCAATGTTTTTAATTCTACGCTCAGTCTTTTTAAAAAATGCACACATACAATGCTATTTCTATTTTAGCCTTTAGGCTCTTTTACACACAGTCAACTATTTTTTTTTACATCTATCTTTGTTGTTGTGTTATATATATATATATATTATAAACTTTACAAGTTTATAATATATATGTTAGTCATCAGTAATTTTCACTATGCGTAGATGACTAAATATTGGTTCTAGATTTCTAAAAACAAGATTCCCGAACATTGTGAGTTTTAAAAATCTCACTGCCTTCATTCTCCTTAGAGAAATTTTTTCACTATTCTACTATTTTTCCATTCCATGGTCACCCTGTTGCTCCTAAAAAACTTCTTATGTGCTTTTACCTACCTTTGTTCTTGTAGATGACTAGGGTTTTTGAAGGAATTTTTCTTGGTTTCATGAATTCCATGGTTAAATCATCAACAAGGCTTGTATCCTGATGCTATTACACCTTCCCCTATTCTTAATATACCTTCATAAACACTTTCCATCACTCCTATCCCTTAAACTCATCATTTTTATATAAAACCTAGCCTATTGCTACAATTTGACACTTTTCAAGACTAGGCCTGTGTTTTGCCCTTTTGGACCCCTTCCCTTCACTTAATCCTTGAAATTCCGCTTTCCTCTACTCTCTAAATCGATCCTTATCCCCCAAAATTTCCTCAAGAATTTAGACAACCCTTAACCCCTTCATCCCCCTCCCTCTACAAGGTAGTCCTAAATCCCATGTTTTGCCTTCATCAAACCCTAATTTCCCCTTCCAACAAAGCTAGGGTTTGCTATGGAAAAGAGGCATAGGAGCAGAGGGTCCATATGATAGGTCATATCAGAAAGCATAAAGCCATACCAAATCATAAACATCATGCCTCCATAATTTTCCAAGAATTCATTCCAAAGGACAAATCATTTGCCACACTTAGGACTAGTTTTTCTTCAAACTGTGTTTCTGACCAAACAGAGATGAATTTGACAAATTTATTCAAGCTACCTACAAGGACCTCCAATGCATTATTAAGGGTATGTATAGATCCTCAACTCCTATTTTAATCATTTTGATGATTTCATTGAGAGAAATTGAAACCCTAAAAGGCTACCCTAAAAACTTGAACTTGCAAATCACTGTGTGTCATTTCTCCATCTGCCTATAAAGAAAATCAGTGATTGAAAAGGGTGGTTGTGTTGGTTTAAAAGTTTTTCATCCATACAAAGTTTTACATATCAGCTGGGCTTGTCATTAGGTTTTCTAGAGCCTCTCATTCAGCCTACTATACCCACACACTCTCTCATTTTATTCACTTGCATAATTTCCCCTTTCATCACCACTCCATTACCCCCTTTTCCATATCAGTGTCATAACCAGTGCTAAGGTTTTAAAAGAAGAAGGGTAAAAATGTCAAAAGGGAGATACAGTGGCAGTAAAGAAAAAGGAAACAATGGGGCATATGTAAGTCAAAGAGAAAACTAAATAAATATGGAAATCAAAATTCAAGCAAAGAGGAGGAAAACAATGAAGTCAAATACAAAAGATGCAGATGTCAATGATGGAGGTGAGGATAAAAATGGAACAAGGAGTCAAGATGTCAATAAGGCAAACAAAAATGTAGAAGACAGTAAGGATGCACAAAGCAATGAAGAAGATACCCATGAGTCAGAAAACAATGAAGTTCATGACAGTGATGAAGGCAAGGCAGAAAAGAAATAAACAGGATAAAAGGGCCTATGAGGCATAATGGAACCATAAGGCTAAATCCAAAAGAAAACCTTGAAATCTTATTTGATGCTTCCCTACAGGCATCCAAAACCCCACGAGGAAGGTAATTGTAAATTTTTGGAACTTTTTAGAAATTTTTGGTTTTTGCTGATTTAGAGGGCCAAGGGGATAGCACCCCATGCGCTACGCTTTTTCTGAGGGCATCCTTAGGAGGTAAATATTACATTTTTGGAATCCTCAGCTCAAGTACAACATGCTCACCAAATTTTAGGTCATTTGGAGTTGATTTGGTCCTCCAAAAGGGTAAAAAACACCCTAAATTTCACCTTTTTGCCTAGTTTTCAAAGCATGTGTTGTGCCTTTACTAGCCTTGGTACTTTCTCTTTTTGAATAGGTTAAAAGGATCCAATAATAAAACTAAGGGAATTTCTAGAAATTAGACTCGACAGGCTTTCCAACATACCATCACAGAGCCCATTTCGACATCGGGAAGGCCTTCAAAACCTTGCTGCAAGTTGACCCCGTTTTCCTGTGCATGTGTTGCGCCCTTGGCCAAGAAATACATCCTTAAATCTTAGTGCTGCACCCTAACAGTAAAAAAGTCAACACTGTATGCTAGCAAACATTTTGGAGGCTTGGAAGAGCCTAGATGTTAATTTTTTTTGCCAAGAATGCCCGAAAAGATATTTTTCATTAGATATTTTGTGCCTTGGGCCTTGGAAGGGCTCAAAGGACAAAATTGATATTTATGAACAATTAATGGCTTATAGAAGCCTCCAGGGTTTTCTAACCTCCTCCTTTGCATGACAAATATTGGATGAGGGCCTCATTGTTCATGTTGGCTGTTGGTTGGTTTTCACCTGTTAAATTGAGCATAGGCTCTAAGTTGTAAAATGTTTTTGGCCTTGGAGCCTTGTAATATTTTTGGATTGAATGAAAATGGAGCCAAGCACTTTGCAGGATTCATGAACATGGATGATGGTGATGTTTTCTCATTTTATTTTCATTCTCTTATGTTTTACATATTTTTTCATCCTTCCCTTGCATCAGAACAAAAGTTTTAGCTTAAGGTTTACTGTCACAAGTTCATTAAGTCTGTCTGCTTCTCTTGCTTTCATGTTTTACTCTACTAGGTTGGTTTACATAATTCTTAGTTTCTCTCTAGACCCACTCATGCTTGTTTATATTATGAATGATTCAATACAGTAGATATCAAAGATGTTTTATGGTTAGCCCTGCTTGTTCGATGTTACTTAAACATTGTTCTTAAGATCTTTCTTTGAAGTATCACTAATTAGGTTTAGCCAAATAGTTTTATGTTTTGATCATGCCATTTTTCCATTCTATAAAGGTTGCCTTGGAGGTATTTATAGCTCTGATCAATGATGTTTAGGAGTTCCCTCTTCTTTGATCTCTGCTATGTGTTCACCTTATATGTTTTCTTTCTCTGAAGGTAGATTAGCTGGAGAGGTTAGGAGTTCCCTGCTCTTTAGGGTTTACTGAATTGTTGTCTTGATTTTTTCTTGCTAGGGTTAGGTCAAAGAAATATGGTGTGTCTTGTCTTTGGTTTTGTCTTCATGCATAGTATTCTTAGAGGCCTTTCTTGTTAAAGTATTTGACAAAGGATTCTTAATTTCCCTTTGCCCTAATTTGTTCACAATTTAATGTTCACTTCACCCACCTAAGCTTTGAAGATCCATTCAGCCCTATTAACTTGCCCTCCAAAGCATCCTTGACCTATTGTTGTACCTTTATAGACCTATTGCAGACTCCATAGCCTAATGGTCTAAACCTCTCCTACTCTATCGGTTTTCCTTGACAAACTACTCAATCAATAAAAACAAAAAAACAAACCCTAAACTTAACAACTAGCCTAAAATAAAACCCTAAAAGCAAACAAGTTCACATCCTTTGCACAAAATAGAGAGAGCCCTCTTTGAGTCTAGGAAGGATAGGTCCTAGGACTCCAAAGACTGGTTTGATGTTACCCTTGTACATTTTCCCTTGCCAATTTGACAAATTACGGGGGCCTAACAATACATATATATATATATATATATATTATACCCTAATTTCAAAGCTTTATGCCGCGGAATTTAAAAGAAATTTAAGACATAAAAAAAACTTAACCTAAAGTTTAAACATATAAACTATCACAACATTTTAAAACATATAAGCCAAGGTTTTTAAAACCTTATACATGTCGTGCATAACCAAAATACATAAAATGTTAACCTAAGGTTTAAAAAACTTAATGAAATGATTTTCATGGATTTTAAAATAGTTTCCAAAAACTCCTTTTAATAAAATTATTGCATCCAAATTCTGGGCTGCTCACTGGAGATTGAGTTTGTGCGATAGGCTCCCCATTGGTTGGAGGTGGACCCTGACAGACCTCAAACAAGCTTCAAGTGCATTTGATAATTTCTTATCACATCCATTTTTCCCTTTTCTGACTGGGCTTTGGAGTTGTGCGATAGCTTCATGATTGGCTGTGAGCTTTGACATGGATTCGTGGGCTCCATTTGACTGACGTGGATGTATTTAAAACAAAATCAAATGCGTGGTAATGAATTGTTTGCTGAGGTTTTAATGGTGGTGGGTGTGATGGTTTCAAGACAGGATTGCGTGGTGTGAACCATGGTCTATATTGCAGAAATTTATGACTACAACCTTCACAAAAAAATGGTTTTGCAGGTCTATTAAAGATGAGGTTTCAATGCACGGTGGCGTGCAGACAAAACAAAAAAAAAATTTGCTGCAGAGTCCTTCTGTCCTTCTGCTCTCTGCTTTTTGCAGTTGAGTTTAAAAATTCAACATCATTTCAGGATCTCAATGGAAATGGATGTATTTTGCTAAAAATAATCTCCCTTCAATGGCGGTTGATGCAAAATTCTGATCGAATGTGAGATATTTGTTTTGTCTTTGTCGGATCATATTATTTCTTCCTATTTTCTCAGTTTAGGTCTTAACCATTTTAATTTTCTTTCAAGAAATCTATGCACATAATAAACACGGATGACACAACCAAATTTCCTTTGGAAGTTTTAAAAGCCATTTCTTTTGATCCACTACACAGTTTGGCTATGGGTTAGCCTGACGGTTAAGTGAAGTATTTTTTTCCTTACTCTTTAAATGCAGTGAATCTTGTATTGTGAGGCCTTTAGCATTTAGGTCCTTACTCTTAAAATTTAGTGACTATTATGTGTTGAGAAAATTAAAAGTTCTACCTGCTTCAGATCGTATTTAGGTTTAAATTTTTTTTTATTTAGGTTTAAATATTTAAGTTTAATATTTATATTTAAAATATTTAGGTTTTAGAATTAAAAAAAAATAGTATTAGAATTTACCTTACAAATAATAATTTTCAGGCCTGCACCTTTTTCCAAAATTGTTTCCTGTTAGCATATGGGGCTAACAGGAAAGTGGTGTTTTGTCGTCTACCTAGAATAAGCCTTAAAAGTCTACTTTATGGATCGATGTGAGCAGTTGTGTGGTTTTCGTAATCACATGCTGTGGCTGTTGAAGGGTTTTTGGTTCCAGGGAAGAAATTCAGCCTCATTACTTTATCATATTATACCAAAGGCAGAGTGTTGTGTAGATTAATCCGTCTTGCGGACAAGACCGATCTCTCTAGTACTAAAAGTAACTAGCAACAAACAACCAATTATACTAATCTCTCTCTAAGAATATAAGATTCATAAAAACACTATATAGGTGTAAGGCCTACCTTATGTCCAACGCTTGCTTGATCTCGTTGAAGTCCTTCCCGTGCACTGAAAGAACGTTCCTTGTGAATCTGCAGTCACAAACAAGCAAAAAGATTACACAGCACCTGTATAGACATTATTATAAATCATACTCATCATAATGATCAAGGAATTTATGAAATAAACCATGAATAAACAGTTTAATGAGAGAAATGAGTATATTTGTATTAACTTCAAATAAAGAAAACCTTTACAACCTGTGCCTTGATGTTGTGCAGGTCCTCCTGGGGTCCGAAGCAGGAATCTCTTCTAATTTAACAAGCATTACACTCTTTGAACCAAGACAGATAGAGATGAGTGATTTAACCTCACAGAAAGTCTTAGTTAACTGAGTCTGAATCTCAACAGCATTTAACTTCAAATATCTTAAGCTTTAACTCCATTTGAGGCTACCCAATGCCTCTTTTTATAGTGGAAAAGAGGAGGTTTCTTGTTCCAAATATGAAGGGATAGAATCCTCCTTCAAAGGGATTAGCTCCTTACATCAAGGGGTTAGCTCCATCAAGTGAGGGATGCATGAACCTTCTCAAAGCGTATCCATTCCCAAAAATTCCCATCTAGAATCTTCTAGAATTTATCTGAAATCCACTTTTTATCTTTAATTTCTCGCCTTTTTGAGTTTTACAGAGGTCCGCACCCATGACACAAAGAACATGCAGTATGGTTCCGCAGGCAAGCTGAACTTTAGGCGCGGGACTGCAGGTAATGAATAGAGAAAGTGCGATACCAATATTTAGGGGATTTTAGGATATTTTCTCTGATTTTGAAAGCTTGACATGAGGAGCAGATATGTTAGACTTGCAAAAGGAGGAAGTATGAGTAATAATGAGCTCATACTCATAGTAAATTGTCAGGATGACAGATTTTAGTGTAACAAATTGCCCCCTAAAGTGCAAAGTCTGGAATAGATGAAGCTGTAGTCTGTCATATATGAAGAGTGCAGTACTTTATCATTTCAAAGATCATCCTGTGGACACCCCAGTCGGAACCTGTAAAAACATTCAATGCAAAATATATACATATATATGTCATCACTGAGGTAGGCATTCCCATACTCAGATTAAAACTAACTAGAAACTAACTCAAATCGTTCTGATACAGGAATGATTTTGAATACATCATAGTACAGGTATATGTAGACACAGTATGGACGCAGCCATCTGTTTATAAGTAGTCTACTGTATAGATGATAACAAATTCCTCGCAGCCTCGATGGTGGAAACTAGATCCAGGGTCTTGATTTCCGCATCTCGAACTAGTACGATTCTATCCATGTGAATAAATGTGTTGAAGTCAAACATGGTAGAAACCACTTGATTACCAGTCAATGATGTGAACTGTTAACAAGTGTGAGAGAAACCACCAGTAATGTCAATGGCTCTCAAAGTACCCAGTACAATCCATGAAATGTGAATGAATGAGCTGAAGTCGAACATGTCACGGAATCATTCGATCGAAGGTCGATGATGCAACCTATCGTCGAAGGCGAGAAACCTGCCATTGAGGCATGTAGATTTCAAGGTACTGACAATTTCTGGATCAACTTCCTAGATAATGTGCTGATGTCGATAGAAAGTGATCTGTCGTAGGCAAGCCCACAACACGAAATCATAGATCAAGTTTTGAAAATATATTGGCAAGGACTGACTTAGGGATGGTCAAAAATGGATGACAGATATTTTGCAGATGAATGGTTTATTTGAACTGTTCTCTTGAACACATAACGACACTGCAGATGGCTTGGTAACGATTGACCCAAAGCTAATACCCAGAAACCGGCTGAAGACTTTCAATGTGGTTTGAATAACTGTTAGGCAAAGGACTTCCCAACCCAGGTAAATGAAAGTGTCGTGTCCAAGAGTGGTTGACTGAATTTTCGAAAATTTAAAATACAACAAACACGCCCATTTTTCTCTCTTTTTCCCCCACCATTTCTGGCAAGTACCTCTTTATTTTTGACAAGCTTGAGGAGGATAACATTTGCTTGGTTATAAGCTCATCCTTTGGATGAGTCCAACTTAGTTTAAAATTCGAACCCTAAGAAGGAGTGGTTCGTTCCTACTGAAAATTAAACAGGTCCTTTATTGTTAAGTTTTAACGAGTCTAGTATAGGAGAAACTCGGTGTTTTTCAGTTTTAGGGAGTCAGAAGAAAAACTTAAGAAAACTTCGTGGGTGTACTTTTTCGTAAATTTAGTCTCTTGAGCCTGAAAAAGGATAAAATAATGCGGGAGATAACTCTATTGACCGTACTTAGTCAACATATACCTTTTTCGTAACTAGTCCATTTCAGTCCGTAAAAGGGGTAAACTTATACTGAAGGGACGACTGTTCATTTACTCTAACGAGTTCGAATAGTCAAGTACTCAACAATCTTTTCATATTTAGAGAGTCTGAAAAGGGCTTAAAAGAGGACTCCAAGGTTTCGCTTTTTCGTAAAATTTTTGAAAGAGTGCGAAAAAGTGATAAAAGTATGCTCTTTGTTGAAAAACGATCAGTTCACCTGAAAAATCCAGTTTCTGCACAAAAACTTGAAACATTACACATACATGTTTTAAGATAAGTAAAAATGCTTTCAAAAATACCCTTTTTAAAGTGAAAAATAAATAAATTAAAAATTCATTCATTCGAAAAAACTTATAAAAAGGACTTTTTCAACTTCATTTTTACCATTAAGTTTCAAAGTGAAAAGTAAAAAGCTTTTGGGTAAGAAAGTTCCTGTGAAGATTCTGGAAAATTCGTCCATTGGAATCGAGAACCGTTAGTCCCAGGTAATCCACAACCTCTCTATCTTGTTTTTCATCCGTTTCAAATTTGTTTTTAGGCTTTAATTTGAATTTTTGGGGGAAAAAATGGTTTAAAAGTTCACCCGCAGGGTCCGCAGGTGGAACACACGCTACCTGCGGACCTCGAATTTTTCCTATAAAGAAAAATTCGTGGGTTCTGCACCCGGCACACACTACGCGTGCGGACCTACGCTCTGTTTACAAAGAGTGGGTGCGGTACCCGCGCGGTTGGATTTAAAACATTGATTTCTCATTTATTTGCCAAAAGTTTTCAAATAAGATTATTCTAACTTGCCTTTTTATGTATTGTAGGATTGACAAGATGCTGATCTGGAAAGAACGTGAGCATGAGGAAGTGGATGAAGCCATAATACTTCATTTTCCCACACAACGGGCATTAAAAGCATGTGGCTTGTACAAATTTTGGGCCATCTCAGGCATGAGGGCACAAGTAGAACTCTTGACATGGTTGGTGAACAGATGGAATGTGGAGGACCAGTGCTTCTTCATTGGTGGCCACCGGCTCGAAATTGAGCTGGAGGATATATATTTCTTGACTGGTTTGTCCAAGAGGGGTGAACAAGTTTCTTTGTTTGGGACTAGGCCAGGTGGCCAGACTGTCGCTAGTCTCCAACTAGAATTCTGCAATGATCAGGCAAATCCTCGGGACAAACGGATAGACATAAAACACATCATCCGTCCTGAATTGAAAGTTATTGCTTTTACTGTCACCAAACTGTGTGGGAGTGATGCGCTTCATGTAGCTACTGGTTCCCAAATGCGTGTTGCCGTAGACTGTTTTCGCAGCACCATTTTCAACTGGTGTGAAGCTGTGTTGGCCAATGTAAAAGGCCAACTAACCAGAGAAAAAAATGGGAAACTGAAAAACTTTGGATATGGATCCATCGTTGTTTCTTTCGCTCTGGAGAGGATCCCCATGTTATCTCCACAGAGTATTGCTGTTGATGCCGGTCGACTTCGAGAACCGAGAATGGTTTGTTGGTCCGCGTTGATGGCTCGTCATGCTATTGAGGGTACTGAGATTGTGCGATTCCCTCCTTCATATTTTCGTTGGCTGGATCGCCAACTTTTTGTGATAGAGGATTTTCCGTATGCCGGGATAGATTTCCGTGGTGACCGAGAAATGGTTCTCCCAGCAGGGGAACAGTGGGATGAGTCAAGTATAATCATTTTTCAACGTTTGCTAAATTCTATTTTTTTTTAAATTTTTTATCGTCTTTGAAAATTAATAATCAAAGTTTTTTTGAATGCAGACGTGGGTCCACATCGACCAGCTCATCTCCAACCTTACGAGAGACGACAACCAGTTGCGCCCGTACCAACCCCAGCAGGCCAATCGGCGGAGATTTTGACTGATTTGGAGCATCATATAGAGCGTTTGACTCTAGATATTCCAGAGACCAGCATAGATGACATTCCTCTCAGGCTACAGAGATATGTGATTGGAGTTCCAGGACCTTTCAGGAGGTTCCTATGCAGGGTAGCGCGGGCAGTGGTTTCGTATCGCGATCACCATCAGTGATGGGATGATCATGTAGACTCATATTTTTGTCTTTTGTATTATCATTTTTGCCGATCATAAGGTGTTTCCAACCTATGATCGAAGACGATGTATATTTTTTGAAAACACTCCTATACTATGATATATCACTATTTTGACGACTATCTGTGTACATATGTGAATGTTGTTTGTTTTACTGCTTTAGATTATTACAAATGTCTATTTATCATACTAGAAGAAATTGAATCTGCTAATGTATTTAAATGTCTTGGAATATGCTGATATTCAATGTAATCAAATTCACGTTCCAAGAGACGAACTCTCAAAAACAACCGTAATAATACTGGATTTCTAATGGTATAAACCCTGTTAAGCTATAATACAACAAGTTCAGAATCCAACCTTACAATCAAACTCCGAATTCCAAATGATATGGATTCAGACAATAACTCAATCACTGCACTATACTTGGCAATGCTATTTGTTGTTTGACCAAGGCTTACCCCATGCATGGATACTAACTCGTCAGAGGGTGAATAGATAACCCAAGCTGCGGAAGAAATGTTCCATGTACTACGACAAGCACCATCAGCAAAACCAATGTAGGTTTGAAGAGACGTCAACATCTGCAATATCAAGAGTAAAACTCAGAAAAGCAGGAATAGTGACAAAAACACACTTCTAAACTAGGCACACCTTTCTAATCTAAAACACACCAACAGTAAAGAAATCTAAACTAACAAAAATCTCCACACCTCGTTTGAGCATAATATCGCTTTAGATAAAGCCCATTTCTGGGTTTATCCAAAGGGACACTATCAAAATCTATCAACTCATAGGCCCCTTTTGCTAAATTTCGTTTCAAAATGTAAGGACCATGCCACATAGGCACGAATTTCCCAGCTCCTAGCTTGTCGTTAGCTTGATCATAAAGTAAAACTAGGTCTCCTTCTGAAAAATTTCGAGGAGTCACATTTCTATCATACTGAGCTTTTATCCTTTTAACATGAGCCTCGTTTGCTATTGCAGCGTTTCATCGATTCTCATCTAATTGGGCTAAGTACAAGAAACATTTCTCCTCTTCAGACGTAGCTGGAAGTAATTCTACAGCTAATTTTAGTGACGGAATTTCGCATTCAATCGGTAACACAGCTTCCAAACCGTAAACCAGTTGAAAAGGAGTGAAACCTGTTGATGTTTTGACTGAGGTTCGATATGCCCAAAGTGCTGAAAATAACATGGAATGCCAATTAGTCTTGTGAATACCAATGATTCATTTGATCATGGTGACTAAAACTTTGTTAATAGCTTCAACCAGACCAGTGGCTTGCGGATAATACGGAGTGGAACTATCGTGGCGCAAGCCAAGCTGTTCTGTCAATTCAGTCATCATGACCTTTCGAAAATGACTTCCATGATCCGTAATAATAGCTTGAGGAACACCGAACCTAGCAATTATGTGATTAAATACGAATGTTGCAGCAGTCTTGCCGTCAGCTGAATATGTAGGCATCGCCTCAGCCCATTTTGTAAAATAATCTACTGCTAGAATAATATAGGCATGCCCCCCGGCCAAGTGAGGGTTACATGTGATAAAATCGATACCCCCTTTTGCTAAAGGACCAACAGCAATTATAGGGTGAAGAGGAGCGGGTGGCGCACGCATTTTTCGATCAAAAATTTGACAGTTGTGGCATTTCCGAACCGCATAAATGCAATCTTTGAACAACGTTGGCCAGAAATAACCTGCACGCAATATCTTTTGGGCTATGGCATACCCAGACATATGACCGCCACATGCTCCAGAATGAAAGTCATTTAACACCTTTTCAGCTTCTTCATGAGTTAGACAACGTCGGAAAACAGAATCCGCTCCACGTCGATAAAGTGTATCACCAATGGTATTATACTGTTGGGATTGGAAGCATATTTTCCGTCGCTGAGTTCGTGAAATGTCAGGCCAAAAAGATTGGGTTTGGAGATAAACGATAATATCTCCATACCATGGATCAAGTGTACTGATAAGAAACAAAGATTCGTCTGCAATGGACTCTTCTGCCACTGTTTCAGTATCAGTAGAGGGGAAATCACACATCAGTTCCGCAAATACCAAAGATTTCTTTGCCTTGGATTTTTCAAATTCCAAGTCAAATTCCTGCAAGATAACTATCCATTTGGAATATTTGCCCCCTAGCAATTTTTTGGTCAAAATATACATCATAGGGTTGCAATTAGAAATTACCGTGGTTTTACGTAACAAGATGTAATGTCTAAAACGTTGGACAACTTGAACAGCTGCCAAGGCCAATTTCTCCACATGTGTGTATTTGATTTCAGTCGGATGCAAATTCCAACTAAGATAATAAATCACATGTTCATTGTGAGATTCATCTTCCTGAACTAGTACCATCCCAATAGTGGAATGAGAAGCAGCGAGGTACAAAATGTAATCTTGGTTGTAGTTGGGAGGATGCAATAACGGTGCATGGGTGAACGCGTGTTTAAGTGCATCAAAAGATCGATCAGCAATCTCGTCCCAAAAGAATAGAATGTTATGTTTCAACAACCGGGTGAAACCCTTTGTAAGCTCGGCATAGTTAGGAATAAATCTACGTAAAAGGTTTTCTTTCCCCTGCAAACTCTGGAGTTGGCGCAAAGTCGAAGGAGGAGGCAATTTAACGATGGCTTCGACCTTTGAAGGATCGACGCGAATACCTGCTTTCGAGACAACAAATCCCAGTAATCGACCTGATTCTACGCAGAAAACACATTTATGCGGATTCAGCCTTATCCGATAATGCCTACATCTCATAAAAATTGCTTGTAAATGAGTGGGATGATCGGCCCGACGTAATGAATGAGCAGGTAAATCATCGAGATATGGCTGGACAATGTGCTTTATGTCATGAAATGCGTAAGACATAGCCCGCTGAAAAGTTGCTCCAGCGTTCTTTAGTCGAAAAGGTAGTTTACAATAAGCAAACATTCCCCACGGACAAATGAAAGCTGTTTTGGGTTGATCTGCAGGGAGTATGTTTATTTGATTGTAGCCGGAAAAGCCATCCATGAAGGAAAACAATTCACTGCCAGCACAATCATCTATTATTTGATCGATATAGGGAGTTGGATAATTATCTTTTGGACACGCTCGATTAATATCCCTATAATTGATACATACTCTTATCGTTCCTTGTTTTTTAGTCACAGGAACAATATTCGATACCCAATCCGTTAAGGGAATTGGATAAATAAATCCTGCTAGAAGTAATTTTTCAACTTCAGCTTTTATAGTGGCAGCTTTTCTAGGATGAATTTGACGTAATCGTTGACGAACTGGTTGAGCATCCGGGTAAGTCTTAATTTCATGAACGACGATCGATGGATCAATTCCTGGCATTTCTTCATAAGACCAGGCAAACATGTCTCAGAATTCTTGAAATAAGGCTTTATAAGTCTGAATTTCTTCATTCGTACAACAAGCACCTATATGAATGTTTTCAATTATTCTTGGTTTTACTGAAATGTCAATTGGAACCGTTCTAGATATATTTTCCAAATTTAAATCAGAATCAGGATTTTGAAATGGATTCTGAGGTTCCTTGGCATATTCAGCAGTAAAAATTGAAGCGAAATCATTTTCAAAATGATCTAATTCAGGTAAAAATGAAGATCGGTGATGTAAATCTTCCCATGGTAAATCATCAACAGACAAAAACTCACGAATTTGTTCATCTGTATGAACAAGCTTAGGAAATTTTGTTGTAATTGAACTAGATATAGAAAGTGATTCCTCTTGGATCCCATTCATTGGATAAATTTTGGTTGAAGAGGGTTTGGAAAAATATTGTACAGCCTGGTACGCAATTTCAAATGGACTCAAAGGCATCACGCCATCAAATGAATCTATCTCAGATTCGGAAGGTACGATCCAAGGATCATCAAACATAATAGTGTCTGATGAAAAAATGTGAATATTTGCAGTAGAAGGCGATACGTTAGGAGGAGGAAAGGAAAAAGTTCCTAGTAAACCAGAATATTTAATCAAACCTACTCCAACATCCTTATAAGGGATAGTCGTTTTACCAACATGCTGGATTGTTTCTGTAGAGGCTGGGTCGGACGAAAAATAAGTTAACTGATCTATTGTCACGATCTTTCCTTGATATAGAAATTTTATAAGTCGAAAGACCGAAGAGACAACAACAGTCATAGCATAGGACCAACTACGACCCAGTAGAAGGTTGTAATCTAGAGGGGCATCAACCACTTCCACATCTAGATTAACAATTTTACCTTCGACCCCTATGGGTAAATCTTGAAAAATACCAAAAGGTTGAAAACCTCGACCATCGAAAGCCTTTAGAATCGTCGGAGACTGGTTAAGTGTAGGAGAGCCAAGATATTTCCAACACTGAATTGACATAATACACGTTGAAGCTCCCTCATCAATCACAGTCCGAAAAATAGGTCTGTTTTTTACTAACACTGGAATCTGGAAAGCCATTTGGTGAGGAAGACGTGGTGTACTATTTTCTAAATCGAAGATTATAAGGTTAGAATCCTGAACATCGACAGCTCCTATGGAAGACAATAATAATTTACGCTGTGCTGGACACGATTGCAGCACTTCCAAAGCCGACATTGCTAAAGGAGAAATAGCTAAATCTTCAACAATGTTGTAATTATGAGCAGCTCTCGCATGTGGATTGAAAGCTGATTTACGAAGAACACCTTTAGTAGGCGGTTTGATTATAAAGTCTGGATTTTGTTTCTCGATCTGTAGCGGACCGGAAACAGGAGGAGTTGTAGTTGATGTATTTGCATTGGAAGACTCTACTTCTTTGCCATCACCAGGATTCTTAGAACCGTAATATTGTGATCACGTTGCAACCCTTACATGAGACATCATCATAATAGGCTCTTCTAAAATAGTCGAGGAAGAACCAATCATCTTACTATCTTGAATTGGAAAAGGATCCTTCAAGACAACAGGTTGTTGCGATCCTTTAACGAATTTCGTAACTTCGTCTCGATATGGACATTCTTTCGTAAAATGATCTTGTTCACAAATGAAACAAGGATAGCGAGGTTTACGTTTTTCGTCATTGGATTCATCTTTATCAGTTTTCTCTTTCGAATTATTTTTGTTTTTGTTCCTTCCCTTCTTTTTACCACCGGATTTTGATTTTGTCGTAGATGTTTCAACGACATGAATATCGGCAGAAACTTCGGGAGAGGTTTCTCCTTTCGGGGAATCAGGTAAAGTTATAATTGGAGAAGAATTCTTTGAGGATTTCTTCTTGCTTTTATAATTGACTGTACCAATCATACTGTCAGTGGCATGAGACCCTGAAGGAGCAGCAACTATTTGACCTTGTTTTGGAAGGTCTGGGATTTTTTCATGTAGAGTACCTGACTGCGTATAAACGAGGTCAAGGTACTGAGCTTGAGAAATTACTTGCTCTTCAGTAACAACACCAGCCTTAGCTACATCTTCAGTGATCTTGGGTAACAATGATTTAACAAACCATTCTACCAAAATTTGATCCGGAATATAAACTTTCACTAAACGTCGTCTACGTCGCCATTCATGAATATGATCAGAAATATACGTGGACGTAGATTGTTTTAGCGAAGTTAATAATTCTGTGCCGTTGTCATATCTGACAGGCAACTGAAAATGAGTCAAGAAAGCTGTTGCTAACTGACTGAAATTATGAAACGAGCTGCGTGGTAACTCAATGTACCATTTGGCAGCAAGACCTATGAGGGTTCTTTGGAAAAGACATATAAGCGAATCGAATCATCAACGATTGAATTAGATGCACACCAAAGGTGATGAGTCATAACATGATTCGATGGATCCTCTCCTGACTTACCTTCGAATTTTGGTATATCACTGGGCAACTTATGAGGCATTGGCGGCCAGTTCTGATAATAGAAAATTGGATCATTTGTAAGGCGCGTCAAATTAGGTAAATCTAAAGTTGCGATAAATGGTAATTGACGGTTAGGGTCACGAAAACCTTGAGAAGCCAAAGCAGATCCAGGAGGTGGATAGTAGGAATCAGATTTGCATTAGGTATTGTGTAACCTCCCGGATAACCAGGATGAACCGGACCATACTGAGGTTGTTGATAAGTATAACCAGGGTACGGTTGATACTGATAGCTTGGATTCTGTACATAGGGACGGAATTGCGGCTGTCCTTGGTACGGTTGATACGTAAATTGAGGTTGACTTGTAACAACTGTACTTATACTGGCTTGTCCTGCAGGCATCTGAACTGTAGTCTGAATGGAGGGTCCTGACTGAGGTACAGAGACTTGAGGGATTTGCACGGATACAGGGATAGAAGAAGTCGGTGCTACAGATACTCCAGAAACAGGTGTGACAGGTTGAACAGACGTTGCAGCAGTTGTAGCAGTTTGAGGCGGAGTCTGAGGTGTATTAGGCCCAGCCTGCTGAACTGAACTAGGTGCAGGAGTTTGAATAGCTGGCTGAATAGGTTGTTGGGTTGAACCAGAAACCAAAGGCTGGCCAGGTTGATAAGGCAACTGCACATTAGGCTGCAAAGGCTGTTGATATTGGGATGGATCCAACACCATATTTCCGGGGTATTGTCCCATAGAAGGTTGAACGTAAGGACCATAACCTGGTTGAACGTAGGGTTGATAATTAAGAGGTAAATTTCTGGCTCCTTGAACAGATGGTTGACCAGAAGGCTGTTGGTAACCTTGAATTGGGTACTGCCCTTGAGGTTGATAACCCTGAGGCACGTACTGAGGCTGGGGTTGATAAGGACCCTGAGGAGCATATTGTGCTTGGGGTTGACCTTGAGGAATGTACTGTCCTTGAGGTTGATAACCCTGAGGTATGTACTGTCCTTGGTGTTGCCCCCAAAAATAATATGATTCCACAGTTTGTCCTGGGAAAAAGCTACCTTGAGGTTGTGCCCCGGGTGGTAATTGACTACCCTGAGGTTGCCCCCCAGGTGGTAACTGAGTTCCCTGAGGTTGCCCCCCAGAAGGAAACTGACTACCTTGAGTTTGAGGATTGGGAATATTACTAGACATCATAAAAATTTGCTCTGCGTTCGACGTTTTAATTTTAAGGCCATCAAGACGAGATGATAACACGTTTTCGATGGGTTGAGGAGCTGCTCCCGAGAAAGTACCAGACAAAGATTGATATCCCGAAGGAACAGAAGGACCACCATGTAAAAATGATTCAGGTGTTTGAGAAAACATGGATGACTCTCCAGCCATAAAAGATGACGGATAATAGCCTCTGGGTGTAGGATGAAATGGAATTCGAGGTGGATAAAAAGCAAGACCCGGATTCTCTAAAAAATCTGTTAAAGAGAGATACCAAGGATTAGTTCGAATGGGGCTGTAGAAAATAGATTCACGCTCCCTAAGATTTAACGATTGAGGGGAGTTGGGAAGAGACATGTCTTCGTCTGGATTGGTAAGTTCTTCAATAGAAATAAGTCCAGAGGGAAGATTTTCTGTAATGATATTTCTTACCCTAGGTGAACCTGGATCGCTAGAAGTTGGTGTGATAAATCCTGAGGATGTTTCTAACACAGAAGATTCAGTTTCAGGTTCATAGATTTCAGGTTCGTCAGATAATTCACCAGAAGGAGAAATATTTTCAGTAACTTCAGAAACTGAAATCGGTTCTTGAATGTATTCTGTTGTAGGTATTTGATGACCAGGATGTATAACTATAGCTGAGCTTTCAACTTCTGTTGACCTAAGTCTACGGCTACTGTGTGGTACCAGAGCTCGAAGCCCTTCAAGTTGACTTGGTGAATATTCAGGGGGTTTCCCTTGTATTCTCCGGGATTGTCTCGACAATTCCGCCACGATTAAAAATTATCTAATCACACGCAAACAAAGAAAAATTTCAATGAAAACACCTAAAGTCTCTAAGAAACAAACAATTGAATCATTCGATTAAAAATCTAAGAGTTCAAACCACACACAAACAGGCAACTTTCCGTACTAAAAACACTAGTTGGTGATGAAATCCAACTTAGTAGAATTTTAACACGAAAAGGGCGGTTGGAACAGTTACCCCGACAACCTGCTTAATGAAACAGACTGGCACAAGTTTCTTCACAAAACCATCTCGAGTGAAGAGAACCCCCCAGAGAGTCCGAGTGAGTCTAGTCGACGTCTGTTCCAGGTACAGTGGGATCTTCCCTCCACCGTCACCTTAGGAAAGAATCCTAAAGATTATGGCCTCTAAGGTTACCAACTGAAACAAATATACCTGGGGGAACAGTCTACGATCTGACACACACGCAAGGGCAGAGTAACAAAGCTCAATCCCCTTGAAGGCTCCTTGAAATAATTCAAGGTTTACCGACAAGTGACCCCAGGCTCCTCGACAATGGTCTATCCGAGGTTTATCGTTTTTAATACGTGTATATCTTCTATCGTTCCCAATGAGGAAGGATTGATTACCCCACTGGTTCAGATATGATCTCGTGCTTAACTCCTTTAAGAGGAGCTTACCAGAGCATATATGCAACAACTGGAATTATTCCTACCACAAGATTTGTCTACTTGTTTGTTTTAGCTATCTTGGAGAGTTAATTACTCCCTACTCCAAGATACTAGCCTAAACTATGTTGGTGATAAGAGCCCTAGAAATAAAAAGATTACTAGATGAATTTTAAATTAAGCGTTACTTTTAGGAGCTGTTTCTTAAGTCAATGGGTGCGGAAATGAAACTTTGGATGATGTGAAGACTCGACTTCCAAAAAAAACACTAAAATGCACCTATGATGATATTCAATTCTGTTTCTTTCAATGAACTTGCTATGTAAAGAAAGAGTTAGAGAATGCAATCCTTTTAATTCCTTCTTTAAACAGGAAAAATGATTGAAAGAAAGTACTTTCTTTTAATAAACTATCAAAGCTCACAAGAAAAATTCTTTTCCTTTCCAAACTAGAAGCTACAAAACAATTTTCCTTCAAAAGAAAGCTACAATAATTAAAACTACTCAAAACTACAAAATCTAATCTTGAGATCTAAAATCTAAATTGAGTAAAAGCTTTTAAGATTTTTTTTTTATGAATGTTTTCCTTAGTTATTCAGCAAACTAAGAATCTATTTGTTCAGAATAACAAACAGATCAAAAACACTCAAAATATGTTTTTATAAAAATGAAATTCAAAACTTCAACCAAGTTTTTTCGAAGATTTGCAAAGAAACAAAAGGCTTAATTTCTCAAAATAGGATGTTTTCACAATCAGGTTGGATTCAAAAGACAAAAAGAGATCAATGTAATCTGAGATACTGCAAATTGTCAAGAGTTCGAATCGCTACAAAGACCAAGTGAAAAAACAATCCAAACTGCAAAATCTTCTAGAAAATCATCAAAACATCAACACTGTTGGAGTTCATTCACAAAAAATTCTTGACAGAAACAATAATCAGTCTGGGCAGAAACCAAAGATCTAAAAATAAACTAGAAAAATAAATCTAGAGGTTTTCTAAAATTTTTACAGGGTCCGTAGGTAACCAGTATTGACAGGTGCGGTCCCGCACTGTATTCTTTACAGAAAGTGCGAACCTGCCCGCACTGTCAAAGTAAGGCAGAGTGCGGTCCTAGGAAAAATTATAGAAAAACTTAAAATATTTCTAAATTTTCAAAAACAGGGAAAATCTAAATTACCCAGACAGAAATGTATCAATCAAAAACCAGGAAAAAATGTTTCCTCAAATCAAATAAAAGAGAACCAAAAACAACAAGTTTTTCCCCAGTGGAGTCGCCATTTTATTGTGTAGATTAATCCGTCTTGCGGACAAGACCAATCTCTCTAGTACTAAAAGTAACTAGCAACAAACAGCCAATTATACTAATCTCTCTCTAAGCATATAAGATTCATAAAAACACTATATAGGTGTAAGGCCTACCTTATGTCCAACGCTTGCTTGATCTCGTTGAAGTCCTTCTCGTGCACAGAAAGAACGTTCCTCGTGAATCTGCAGTCACAAATAAGCAAAAAGATTACACCGCACCTGTATAGACATTATTATAAACCATAATCATCATAATGATCAAGGAATTTATGAAATAAACCATGAATAGATAGTTTAATGAGAGAAATGAGTATATTTGTATTAACTTCAAATAAAGAAAACCTTTACAACCTGTGCCTTGATGTCGTGCAGGTCTTCCTGGGGTCCGAAGCAGGAATCTCTTCTAATTTGACAAGCATTGCACTCTTTGAACCAAGACAGATAGAGATGAGTGATTTAACCTCACAGAAAGTCTTAGTTAACCGAGTCTGAATCTCAACAACATTTAACTTCAAATATCTTAAGCTTGAACTCCCTTTGAGGCTACCCAAGGCCTCTTTTTATAGTGGAAAAGAGGAGGTTTCTTGTTCCAAATATGAAGGGATAGAATCCTCCTTCAAAGGGATTAGCTCCTTACATCAAGGGGTTAGCCCCATAAAGTGAGGGATGCATGAACCTTCTCAAAGCGTATCCATTCCCGAAAATTCCCATCTAGAATCTTCTAGAATTTATCTGAAATCCACTTTTTATCTTTACTTTCTCGCCTTTTTGAGTTTTACAGAGGTCCGCACCCATGACACAAAGAACATGCGGTATGGTTCCGCAGGCAAGCTGAACTTTAGGCGCGGGACCGCAGGTAATGAATAGAGAAAGTGCGATACCAATATTTAGGGGATTTTAGGATCTTTTCTCTGATTTTGAAAGCTTGACATGAGGAGCAGATATGTTAGACTTGCAAAAGGAGGAAGTATGAGTAATAATGAGCTCATACTCATAGTAAAATGTCAGGATGACAGATTTTAGTGTAACACAGAGTACACTAGGGAGTGCAGACAAGACACAATATCAAGCATTAACAATAATCAGAAGGATTAGGTTTGGACTATTTTTGAGGACTTCTGACCTTTGCAGACTCTACAACCCCTATGTAGTTTGGGTACCACACAACCTGCAAAAGGAAGACCTGACGCTTGAACATATCTTGAAAAAGAGTTTTATTGATGGTTTATTGGCATCAGGATGTCTAATTATTGGTATGTTTTTGACGTAATGGGAAAAAATACTTGGAAGAAGTAGAGGAGAAGAGCCATCATATTGGGTATTTGAAAAGGAGGGCAGATGCATATAGGAACTATCTATGGTTTATTTGTGATCGTAAGAGCGCCTGGTGTGCTATCATTCTGGTTAGGGTCCCATTTTTCCACTGATTCTGAGAGAAGCCTTTGTTTGTATTGGATCATTGCATGTAAAATTTATTGGTGAGGCTATTGCAATTGATATATGGGGCAGGCCATGGCCCTTGGTTTGGACATGGTAGATATTTTTCATTTTTTTGAATTTTCCGGGAAGGTGTCCATTGGGTCTTTTAGGTGAGCATAATTAATTCTGGTCCTTGGAATATTATGGGAAGAGGTAGGACTATTCCGTCAGAGGTGTCTGATCATAAGATATCATTAGTTATGGGTTTTGGTGTCTTCACTACTACACCCGTCTTTTAGTGGTTAGAATTTTAATGTTGGATTTATGAGGGGGTAGGTGTATCCTATCTAAGGATAGTCGTATGTTAGTGGGCGGTGCCAATCATTAACTTGTTTTCCCATATCCCTTACTATGTTGTACCCATGATATTTCTCCTTTATGAGTTGGTACCGATCAGATCCATTTGGATTTTAGGTCCTTATTTTGATCTTAGGAGAGGAATGCGTGTCAGTGCGGGTTGGCGTGCTATCGGGGAAGGAAATATAGTAACGTTGCGGATGTGGCGAGGTGGATTTTATTAGAACGAGAATTTGTTTAGATAAGACACCATCGATTGGGTGGTGTTGAAAAGAGGTTATGGTCGTATGATAGGTGGCAATTCAGGACACGGGGATCTATTGTTTTCTGATGCACAAATGGATGACATGCATGAAGCATCCATTTCTATGACTGACAAACTCATTGACGCCATCATTGAGGCAGAAAGGAAAGCATTGGGAAAAAAGTTGCACTCTACTGGTTTGTTTGACTCTGTGCGGGGGTATGAGGAGTATACTGGTGTGGATAGTGCATATGGAGGTATTCATCAGGGACAAGGTGCTGAGGGGTGTAGGCACAAGCCGAAGAAGGTTCCATTAGATGCTATGAGGGGTGTGCCTCCTCTGGTCCTCGAAGCGTAGTATTTATGGGAGAGTATAGAGAGGTTGAATAACAAAGCACTGGTTGGGAGGTGGAAACATGTCCAGATGACTGGCGAACAAGTGAAGAAACGGGTCGAGGATAGGTGGCTTCTAAAACTGAAATACAGACCCAAGGTAAGCATCCTCTTTAATGGCTAGATATGTTTCCACCTCTTATTCCCAGAATATGTAGACACCATCTTACAAACTCCATGGATCAAGGGTGGGGGTTTTTTAATACTGCAAAAATGGAGGGCTGGCTTTGACCCATTTTTAGAGGTTTTATGGTGGAACTTATTATGGGCCAAATTCCTGAGCCTGTCATTAGAGCTATGGAACAAAAACACTGTTGCATAAATTTATAACAGGATTGGCATATTTTATTATTAGGACGAAGGGAGCATGGGGAAACTTGATAAGAGGGTGGCCTGGGTGCTAATTGAAGTTGAGATGGGGAGGGGGTTGATAAACAAGTAGGAAATTAGGTGGAGCAAGTTCACCTTTAAGCTAGCTATAAACTACTAGAATGTTCCAAATAGATGTCTAGGGTGCCACGATATGGGTCATTTGCTCGCAACTTTCCCAAGGAGAATTTTGTAGAGATGGGTACAATGTGGAAATGGGGTCACAGGATGTTGGGACAATGACTCGCAGGAGGCACCCAAAAATGGATTACATTCTACACAAACCAGCATCGCAGGTAACTCAAAACCTCGCCCTGTTTTTTCAAATGATTTGTATAATCATGGTAACTCTGCATCTCCTTTCCATGTGTCTAAGTCGGACCCCCTTGGGGAGTCACAAACGCTGCTTGTTGGACAGATTAAGTCACACAATTTCTTTGACTTACGCATACATTCTAACATTATTCCATTGGGAATCCAAGATGGCATGCCCTTGAATGGGTTGGGGGAGTCAGGTTTTGAAAGTCAGTTCCTGGAAACAAAGACAATATGAATTTCTAAGTTAGGATGTGCTTAGGATCTATCCTGCCTTGATTCTGGGGGATTCCTTGAGGACCTCGAGATACATAAGGTGTCCCCCCTTAAACCGATCATATGTAGGAATTTATAGGGTAAGTTCCTTAGATCAAACACCAAAGGTCACTGCTCAAAAATAGATCACAAATCAATACATCTTAATTTGACGTGGTTAAAACCCTCAAAGAGGGAAATAATCCACGATCTAAGCCAACGTGGTCACTTCAGGCAATTTATTAATATAAAAAAGAAATTTTACATATGTTTCTCTCATAAACAGTTACGGAAAAATGACCCTCCATGGTCATTAAATAAAGATCATGGACCAATTAGGTGCTAAGCCATGGATCAAGTGTCGGTAATACCGAGGAGAGATTGAACCATCAGATCACTACATATCATGACCGTTGGATTATAGGTTACAAATGTACATAGTAAAGAAACACACTTTACGTAACTCTACACCAGACCAATTTATACTTAACTATTTCCTATGTGTCGCAATATCCTAACATCCCCCCTTAAGAACAACTTGGGATAGTATTGAAGGATTTACAAAGGTGACACAAAAGGAGACTATTTCCTATGTGTCTAAATATCCTAACATCCCCCCTTAAGAACAACTTGGGATAATATTGAAGGATTTAAAAAGGTGACACAATAGGAGAAGGAAGGAGACATTAGAGCCTATCCCCCCTTAATGATAACTTTCTTGAACTTCAAACATAAATCGAAGTTTGGTAAACTTCGCTTCTGTGAGAGCCTTTGTAAGGATATCGACAACCTGATCATTGGTTGAACAATACTGTACTTGAAGAACAAAATCATGAATGAGCTTTATGATGAAGTGTATATGAAGCTTAATGTGTTTCATACACTGATGCTAAACTGGATATTTTCATAGCTTAATGGCACTCTGATTATCACACCAAAGTGTCGTCGGATGCTGC
Organism: Pinus albicaulis; assembly: GCA_034641835.2. Taxonomy (NCBI): domain Eukaryota; kingdom Viridiplantae; phylum Streptophyta; class Pinopsida; order Pinales; family Pinaceae; genus Pinus; species Pinus albicaulis. Next base: position 141,607,861 of record CM076576.1, read on the forward strand.
TGATGAAGACCAAATTCAAACAGGATATGACGAAGCCTCATGGCTTCTTTGTTGGCTTCAACTACACCACGATACTTTGCTTTTGCTAAAGGAAGAGAGATGGCACTTTGTTTCTTACAAGACCATGTAATAGGTCCTGAACCGAGAGTGAATACATAGCTTTCAATAGAATTTCGATCATCATGGTCACCAGACCAATCAGAATTAGTGAAACCAATCAACAATGGAGATGATCCTGCAATGTAATGAATCTCAAACTGAACTGTACCTAAAATATATCGAATTATTCTTTTAGCTTATTTCGAGTGACTTTCATGAGGTTGGTGCATAAACCGAGAAACAAGACCAACGACAAAGGAAAGGTCAGGACAGGTATGGGTTAGATATAGAAGTTTACCAACAAGTTGACAATATAAGGAAGAATCAAATTCAAGGGTAGTACAAGTGACTGAAAGCTTTACTCCAGACTGAAAGGGAGAAGGGGCTAGCTTACAGTATTTCATGTGAAAGTGTCGTAGAAGATCACATGCATACTTGGACTGATAAAGGGTAATACCTCCTTTGGATTGCAAGACTTGAAGACCAAGGAAATAATGCAAGTGTTCTAAGTTTGTCATTTCAAACTTCTTTTTGAGGCTAGAATTCACATGGTTTATATAGTTGGGATCACTACCAGTAAGGATAAGATCATCAACATAAAGAACAAGGATGATGAGTGACTTACCCACTTTCTTGGTGTAGATAGTGTTCTCAGAATGACACCTAGAAAAGCCATTATCTAAGAGAAATCTATCTATTTTGGCATACCAAGCCCGAGGAGCTTGTTTGTGACCATAGAGAGACTTGTGAAGGCGACAAAAAAGGCTAGAGTCATTTTGGATAAAGCCAGGGGGTTGTTCCATGTATATTTCTTCATGCAAATCTCCATGTAAGAAGGTGAATTTGACATCCATCTGATGGAATTCCCATTTAAAGGAGGAAACAAGGGAAAGAACAAGGTGGATGGAATTCATTTTTGAAACAGGGGAGAAGGTTTCAGTATAGTCAATGCCTTCAACTTGTGAAAATCCTTTAGCAACAAGATGAGATTTATGTCTTTCCACTTTTCCATCTAGTCCAAACTTTGTTCTGTAAACCCATTTTCATTTGACAAGTTTTCTTCCCTCTGGAAGAGGAACAAGATCCCAAGTATTATTTTCCAATAAGGAACGATATTATTCATTCATAGCTTCATCCCAATCTAGATGACCTGAAGCTTCTTCAAAGGTGTATGGATCAGGATTTTCTGGAACTTGAGCCAATAAGGAAGAGGCTCTTTTGAACTGAGAATGTGTACGACGTCGATCTGTAGGGTCACTTGCAAGAGAACCTGTTGCATCCCGAGTAGAGCGGACCCATATTGGATGTTGTGGAGTTGAAGGAATATCTTCAAGAGGTGGAGGAGGATTGTCATCCTCGTTGTCATCGTCTGAAATAGAAGGAATGTTATAAAAAATAGAAGAGATAGAGGTGGCACATATGCCGAATCAGGCTCACAGGCCAAAGGTGGCACACTCACCGAACTAGGCTTGCATGTCGATATATTTTCATCAAATTTTAAATCTCTTCTAATGATTATATTTTGGGATTTTGGTTGAAGAAGTCTATATCCTTTTTCATCTTCAGAATATCTAACAAAAATGCATTTTTCACTCTTAGGTTCTAAGGCTTTATGTTTCGCATCTAGAATATGGGCCCAATCATCACTTCCAAAAACACGAAAGTGACTTACATCTGGTCTGATTGAGCTCTAGGCTTCTTCTGGAGTTATATTCCTTAAAACCTTAGTAGGAGTGTGATTTACTATGTAATTTTCACAGTTAATTTCTTTTGCCCAAAAATTGAGACCAAGTCCTTTAGATTAAAGAATACAATTAGCCATTTCTTCTAAGGTGTGATTCTTCCTTTCAACTACACCATTTTGTTGTGGATTATATGGAACGATATGTTTCAATTGAATGCCATACTCAGTGCAAAAGTTGATAAATTTGTTGTTAACATATTTTCCTCCATTGTATGATCTTAACTTAATAATTTGATGTCCAAATTGTTTCTCAACAAAGGCCTTAAAGGCGAAGAACATGTTAAAAAATTCACTCTTGAGTTTTAAGAAGTATACCTAATTGCATCTGGAAAAATCATCAATGAAAGTTAAGAAGTAAATGAAACTAGAGAAAGAAACAACATGAAGTGGACCACATAAATAATTGTGCACGAGCTGCAAAGGGGGCTGAAGCGTGCCAAGAGGCATGTTTATCAAAACTATCCTAATGATGTTTTTTGAGGACACATCCAGAGAAAATACCATATCGGCAAGATACCATAGGAAGACATGTCACCATATTTTATGTACATAGAGTTTCAATAAAGAGATAGTTTAAGTGACCAAATCGCTCATGCCAACGTTTGCTCACTTCATCATTATGAGAAAAAAAAATGGAGGGAAGACAAGATGACCCAAATTTGTCAAAATTATACAACCTAATGGAATCATCAACAATTCAAGTAGCTAAAATATGTCTAGGATCTTTGAGGTCCTTGATTACAACATCATGAGGTGAGAATTCTACTGCTTTCCCTTCACTTGAATGAGTTATTTTATAAACAGATAGAAGGTTGCAGGACAAGGTAGGAACACATAATACATCATTAAATTGACCATTATCTAGGTGAATGGTTCCAGATCCTACAACACTAAGAGATCTATCATCACCAACATAAATATGTTTGGTGTTACAATCATTTAAAGAAGAAAACAGGGATTTATTTTTTTCCATGTGGTAAGAAGCTCCAAAATCAATGAGCCACTCATGAGAATGAGAATACAACGATACATTTAAATCATAACCGGATCTTGATGCTTAACAACCACAAGCAAAAAGTGCCATTCCTGAGATGAAGTTGAAGAGTTCTCCAAATTGATGTGGTGCTTCTTCGTTGCTGCTTCCAAGGCTTCCATCTTCTTAAAACATTTGGACTCTACATGGCCATTACAATTAAAAAATTTGTAATGTATATCTGTTTTCTTCCTTTTGTTTTTATTTGTGTTATCAGTTGGGTGAGTTTCTTTTTCAGTTTGCAGCTAAAATTACTTAAGACCCTTGTTTGGTTTAGGACCATTCTTTTTAGGATACTGCTTCTTGGGATTTTTTTGATATGGTTGTTGTTGGGCTACTAAGGGTCTCTTAGAAGCGTTTCCAGTATTGATAATACCAAGGTTTAAGATTTTTTCTTGTTCTCTTATCAAAGAATCGCAAAAGGCATCAAAAGAAGGGGACTTGTAGGCTATTCCTTGAGAAATGAGGGCTTCTCTAGTGGAATGGAAGGTGGAAACAAATATAGAGTATGCAGATCCAAGCTTAGCAAGAATGGAATAGATAAGGCTACCATCTTAATTTTTGACCTTACAACCTTCTAAAAGAAGTCTAAGGGTCTTGAATTTGGGAAAAAAATATTCAATATAGGAGAAATTATTGGGGTCCAAAGTAAGCAACTCATTTTGAAGCTAATGGGCCCTGATTTCATTTTGAATGCCAAATACAGTATTTAGTTTTTTCATAGCTGCACCAAGGGTGTCAATTTCTTGGATATGAAATCGAAGATCTTGATTAATGGACATTCCTATCAACCCTCGTACTTGATCTTGTTTATTTTCCCATTTAGCGGCTTTATTTCCATCGGTAGGTTTATTTTCTTGTCCTGAGGCTATTCTATAAATCCCTTTACTTCTAAGTAAGTCTATCATGTAGGGATTTATAAGAATAAAGAATAACCAAGCATGCACTTTCCATTTTTTTTAAAACAAATGAAGTTGAAATGGCTGAAATTAATAGCTCCATTGGAAGGATCTCAAAAAAATAGGCTTGTTAAAAAAAAACAGCTTAGAAAACGGCTTCCGGATGAAGAAGTTATGCCTTTTTGAAAAAACATGTGTTGTAGATGTTGAATAGTTACATGAAAGGTTGAAAGCTGATGATGAAGTTCTACTTTTAAAAAAAATCCCCGACCCCCCCTCCCCCTTTTCAAACTTAATACAATAAGCTCACTTTAAAAAAGAAATTTATATGACCCACTTTTATAAATAAGTGAGAGTCACTTTTACAATGTTACTTCTACATGTGCTTTTGAAATAAAACCCTCTTTTTAAAACCGGCAACTTTCCAAAGCGCTTTATAAGAAAAAGTAACTTAACAATTTTTTTTTTACAAAAAGAATCTTGAGAGAGAGACTTGAACCTGTTGAAGCCTAGAAAATCTCTGCTTCAAACATTAGGGAAAACCACCCGGTCGGGACCTTAAGACAACTCCTTTTCCGTTTGGGATGGTGGCTCCGACTGGATTTAAAGGACCAGTTTCCTTATAACTGAATGGATTGGATTGGATGGATGGAAATGGGACTAAATTAACAGAAATAAAACTATGTAATCTAAGCTAAATACTGATAAAGAAATTCTATTACTAACCCGGGTAATTATATGTGAATACAATTTAAGATTGTTTCAATCAAATAATAACCATGAAAATGTATTATTAATCGAATTGAAATATGCAGAAACAAATAAATATAACTATGTTTAAGAAATTAAACAGAGTTATAATAACATATTGCATTCATCATGTATACCATTTATATATACTTATAAAAGATAACATTCCAATTATACTCAGAAATGATATATAAAAAGGAAAGTTATGAAAACCAAATATATAAATGATAGAAAATTCTTCAAATGAATACCATATAACAGAGAAAATCAATAATGAACAGATAGAAATACCTCATTCATCTTGAAGACTGTCAAATGAAATGTGATACTCTGATCTAGTAACTCCGATGTAAAATTAAATCCAAAGGTACATAAATGCAACACTTCAAAGATAATTTCAGCACAAAAATCACGAGATGTGATCCTTCATAAAATATAATAAGGAATGGAGTACAGAAATGTTAGCCCCAAGTCCAAAAAATATTACAATTTCAGATCCTTCTCTAAATGCATGAGAGGGATTTAAATAAGAAATTACATAACAAAATCCTAATACTACTGCTACAATCTATCAAATTAAAACTGAAAGGCTATCTTGAATGAAACTGATTCATTATTTTTCTCTCTCGCTTGATGAAGCCAAGTTGCAAATGCTCAACATATCTTGGAGTCTCGGTGGATGACTCATCTCAGAATGCAACTGTCCAGCATAGGTGGCATCGGAAAATTCTGGAATTAAACAATCGACAGCATTTGATAGGAATTTAATAGACGTCTGTTGATTGTTTGGTTTGATCAAATGAGTCCACATACTGTCCCAGGATATTGTTTGAAGTTTGCTGATTTGTTGACTTTTCTTTTCCATTTCTTCTCTCCACCTGTTTTCAGTTTCTTTCACTTTTGGCAAACTACCAGGAACACAGTCTGAAATGAGATTGATTGAGTATAAGCTGTCATTTATGAATTGCGTTATATTATTCATCATACTCCTGGCCCTTGATATTGCTCTCTCAGCTTTCATTATTTGATGTTCCCATTCTGTAAACAAGATTTCTTTGTGTTTTTCCTCTATTCTAGGAAGATTGGCTTCTTTTCCCTTTTCTGTGTCTTGCCAATTGAGAAATTCGAAAATCTTTTCATCGGCATCATCTATTTCTTGTCTAAGAGTAATGACATTTTGGATCAAAGATGAAGTAATATCACAAAAAGGTTCTGCCTGTGACAACTTTGCGCAAAATTCAATTAATTGCTGAGACAATAGTTTATTAGCCTCAAGGGCTTCTGATTTGAATTCATTTAACTTTGGGTAATCTTTAAACTTATCCAAAGTTGTTTGAAATTCCTTTTCTTGAATCATTTTTTCATTTTTCTCATTTTGTAACAGACTTTGTAACTTAGAAATTTCTTCATTTAGCTGTTTTTGTTTGCCTAAGAGCTGTTCATCAACTTTCTTCTTTTCTTCAGCAAGCTGTTTTTCCAATTCTTTGGACCTGAGTGTCTGATCTTGTAGTTGCTGTTGCAATTGGCTAATCTGTTGCTGATTTTCTTTAGCTTGCTCTTCCAATGAAGCTATGTGGAGATCTTTCTGAGTTATCAGCTGAGAAACTTCTACAACTTTATCCACTGTTGCAGCACTATAAGCTCCTGTATATTGGGACAATTTTGTGAGGTCTTCGAATGGATTCACTTCATTGTTCTTATAAAAAATATTCATAAGTTCCTCTGATGGAGTAGAAAATATGTCCTGTTCTGTCTTTCTTCTCTTTCTTTGTCTTTTAACCACAACCTTATGCTTAGGGCTGTAAAATACATCCAGAGGAGGGATCTCCTCAACTTTTAATACAATATGCCCTGTCGGATGTTCAGGAATAACTTCAACATCCTGCTCTATTTGTTCTTTATCTTTATCTTGCAATCCAAGCTGTTGAGCAAATTGATCATATTGTCTTAATAACTGAGAAGAAACATCAAGATCAGTAGAAACCATAATCTCCTTAGTTGTTTCTTTTCCTTTTTCTGTATCTATGTTCTGCTCAGTGCTTTTGACATCCGATCCACCTTGTTGATTATGCACATCATCATTGATACTTGTGCATTTCTCTGTTGTTTGAGCAGTAGACTTCTGACCAGTATTTGAACCGGATGTATCATCAGTATTTCCCTTTCGGACATCAGGTTTGTCAATAGTGACCACTTTTTGAATATGTACAGTTGGCTGGTTAACAGCCGATTGTGTAATGACCTTGCCGGTAGATGTTTCTACTGGCGTTTGACTGGATGTACCTTCTGTCTCCGACCTTTGTGTTTGAATTCTTAGCTGGTCCAGAGGAACTCTTAACAATCTCTGGCTTCTAAATAACAAAAATTTATTCATTTCCTCCTGTTGGAATTTAGACTTGGCCAAGTCATAAATTCGAGGAAAATTATCTAATGAAACAAACAAATCATCGAACGGATCTGGCTCATGCTCAAATCGAGCAATTGAAACTGAAGCAGTGACATCAAATGCTATCTTTTTTGGATCATATTGTCTTCCAGGAATGGTTGCAAATTTACAACCTTTTATCTTGGAGACTTCTTTTTCTACATGCTTGAAATCATTTAGAGTAAACTGACCACAATTGAGTGGGAATTGAGGCCACATTCTCTTCTTACTGTTATTCAAAGACCTAGATATTCCTTCAACTGTCAATTGATAGGAAATTTCTTGAGCAAGAAGTTTGTCTGGAACAAAAAGCGGAAGAACATGTGGTTCCACAATACTACCAAAAACCCTGATGTATGTAAACTTTTCCTCCCCAAACCAATCTCCAATTGCAGACAAGTCGGCCTTAGCTTTATCAAAAAATATAGGAGGAAAGCGATTAAAAATGGTTTGGAAAACAGGGATGAGGAAACCATGATAGATTCTATATACATTATCTTGGAAATGAACCTTCCAAAGCAGTTTATGATAAATATGAATTGGGGCAGGGTCTTTGGGAGTCCATTTCCATCCAAATAAGGGAAATTTGGAATTGAAACAAAGAGCATCAATAATATAGGCACAAAAGAAAAAGGGAGTGGAATTTCCAGCGGTTTTTTCTTGTCTGTATTCAAGTATCCTATTGGCCATTCTATCAGAAAGAATAACAGCCCAATCCATAATGTCGGAATTCACAGCAGCTAGGATTAATGGGACCATTTGTATAGAAAACCTAGCTGAATTATCATTGCCAAATAATCTACACATCATGGCAATGGCATAGCAATATGGAGGCAAAAGGGAATCTACAGAATACATACCGGATGCTTCATTTCGGTGTTTTTCTGGATTTTTCTTCCAATCTTTGATAGGGTCAGATTGGACTTTGTTATTATCAGCAAAGTCTTTGATAAATTCCTTGTTATACACCTTCTGCGGGTCTGGAAGGTGATACATTGCTTTCAGGTCTTCTGCTTTAAACGAGCCAAAAGGTACTCCAGATGCTGAAAAAAACGTTCTGTCTTGTATCTTTACACTGTCAATAACCCATCGAACTGCATCATAATAAGGCATGATGCTCGCTCTGGCTGCAATTCGATGCAAAAACGAATTTGCAAGTGATTTTTCAGTGATCTCAGAGTCGGAATCTGAGCTATCTTCGTCTGGGACTGATGCCTTTTCCACTGTGACCTTGGGGTTTTCTCTTTCCAATAGGTTGTAGACTATTTCCCATGTCATTTTCCCAAGCCCCTGGCATGATGTATCTGTGACTAGTTTTAGTTTTACGGGCTTTTCTTTTGAGATCATAGGAGTTTCGACAAACTTCACTGGAAGAGCAGCTTTGTTTCTTCTCCCTCTCTTTGACATTTCTGCGTTTGCTACCGCTTCCCTTTGTCTGTGAATGAAAGAGCTTAGTGTTCTTTGGCTCTGCAAGACAATAAACTCTCAGTCGTGATAAACAAGCAACTCAAACAGAATGATTTATGAACTTATGATTTTCATTTATTTGTTTCGTATATCGCGTAAATGCTCCTTTTGGGTCACACTCACGTATTTAAAACCAAATCATTAACCATATTCATTTGATTCGTTATTGAATGCCCTCGTACCAATAGAGATTTGGCGCTTGTGAAATATTAAAATATTCACTCATTCTGAACTTTTCGCATGCAATAAATGACATTTATGAATCGCATCGAGAATTTTCGAATGGCTTGTAAGGATTACAATACGTTTTTCCCGATTGGTCGATCCCGATTGAAAACTTTTCCGATCTCTATTGGTGGGGTCTACCATTTAATACTTTGAACAAATGTTTGATTTTTCTTTTGAAAGCGTTTATTGTAATAACGCGCGTCGGATCGGGGAATATCAATTAACGGTAAAGAGTTTCTTAAAGACTATCCCGATTAATCGATTGCGATTGACCACATCGCGTCGGAAGTTTATAAATAATCGTTTTAAACTCTTAGCGATTGAAAATTCCCGATCGAACTAATCGCATCGAAGGATTTGAAATAGGCATATGAAACTTCTTTTAAAGGTTATCTCCGATTCTCCGATTGCGATTGAACTTTTAAATTTGATTTTTTTTTTATGATAAGGCCTTGTATATTAGATCGGATCATAAATTTTTGAATGTTGAATTTGTTTAGTAAAAATATGAATTTTTCCAAAACAATGAATTTTATTTCTAAGTGTTTTATTTCTATAAGAAAAAGAAAGGGACCCTATTTCTAAATGAATTTTATTTCTAAAATTTTTAAGAAAAAGGGAGGGTTGTTGTATAGTACAACAGAACCGAAGACCTCTATTATCATAAACTAACTTTACACCAAGTGAGCTAGTAAAAGGATTCTGTAATTGTTTGAAAGGAGGAAGGTTTTTTTTTTTCCCTCTTCGATGTACATGTTTTTTCCCACAAAAAAAACACAAAAGATATGCAAAAAAAAACGAAATGCAACCCTTATGGAAAAAAGTTGGATTTTCGGTTAGTATTACTGGAAACTATCCTTTTTTTTTCGCTATTTCTGATTTCTCGAGATCGCACAAAGATGTGGGGAAAGAGCATACGTAGCAAAAAAAATCTCGTCTTCCTGTTTCTAATTTTTCGAGATCATACAAAATGTAGAGCAAATAGCGTACAAAGAGAAGAGGATATAGATCCGACAAATTAAAAAAAATTAAACTGAAATAAACAGAATGATTAATACACATAACTACAAAAAATATACTTTATACCTCCAAATCTAAAATGACATAACTCGGGCAACCAGGAACCTTTTTGCATAAAAAGAAAGCAGTTCCTCACTGTAATAGACACTATGGACTCAACAGAACAATTCTCCTAGCCCGAAAGTGGTCAGAAATATTAGATCTAGAAAACGATAGTCGCATGTAGTTAAACCAACTTCAGATTTAGATCAACAATGAATGCGGCCCTCAAAATGGCTCTGATACCATGTAGGAATTTACAGGGTAAGTTTCTTAGATCAAACACCAAAGGTCACTGCTCACAAACATATCACTAATAAGTACACTAGTATTTAACGTGGTTAAAACCCTCAAAGAGGGAAATAGTCCACGGCCTGAGCCAACGCAGCCACTTCAGGCAAATTATTAATATAAAAAAATAAAATTTACATATGTTTCTCTCATAAATGGTTACAGAAAAATGACCCTCCATGCTCTTTAAATATAGATCATGGACCAATCTAGTGTTAATACATGGATCAAGTGTCGATAATACCGAGGAGAGAGTGAACTGTCAGATCACTACATATTGTCACCATCAGATTATGAGTTACAAATGTACATAGTAAAGAAACACACTTTACCTAAATCTACACTAGACCAAGTTATACTTAACTATTTCATATGTGTCGGAATATCCTAACATCGTATCCTCTCCGATTAATACTTCAGATTCATTTAGAAAACAAGACCTTTCGTTAGATGTGGGTCTGTCTTCCATTTATTCCCCTGACAAGGAATTGGAGGTAATCCTCTCTTCCTAAAAATCTATGGACCGACTCACAGTCAAGAGATGTTTTTTTCTGCCAGATCGGGGATCCTAATCTGGTTAAGAATGTCACATATAGGAAAAATAGACCTCCTATGTTTAAGAAGGTGGTTGCATCCTGCCACTCGACCTTTCCACTGAGGGGGTTGGGGAATTAGAGATCCCCGTTTTTTGCATTGATCCTAATTATGTGTCTGAAAATGTGTCTAGATCATATTTTTTTGGTAAAAGGGATCATAGAGAGGATGCGCCCGTGCAAACAGTGCCTCCATGAATATTATTTCAATGAATGTCCGTAGCCTGGTCTCGACCATCAAAATACACTCCCTTCAGGGCATTGTTGGGACTCATCATCCAGACATGGTCCTTATACAAGAAACTATGATGCCTAAAGAAAAAACATGGGAAATTATATTAAATTTATGTCCTGATTGGTATGTTTTTGCAACAAGTGCAAATAGTTTTTCTAGAGGTTTGGGGTTATCTGGAATCCAAGAGTTTTTGAGATGTGGGCATACACTCTATGTGCAGGGATCATTCTCATAGGGCATATGGCGGAAAATGGGCAAATAATCCACACAATTAACACATATGCTCCATATATAATATGAAAACAACTTTGGGATAAAGTGAATGGGATTGGAATTATGAGGTTGAGCTCATTAATAATGACAGGATATTTAAAATTTACAATGGGTAGGGAAGAAATCCGGGGTTCAAAGTCTAAGGTTGATGGAATGGCTATATTTCTCGTATAAATGATGGTGGATTTAGCTTTGATCAACATTAAGCCAACTCATGTCAGTCCTTCTTAGTGGAACAACTGAATTGACGAGGAAGGGATTTCAAAGGGACTCAAGAGTTTTATGATTAGTATGAACTTGGTCAACATTTTCACTGGTATGAGGTCCTGTATTATTCATGTATAAATCTCAGACCACATGCTAATCACGCTTTCTTGGGATGGAACAATTAAGAGGAGGCCATATCCTTTTAAATTTAACCCCATCAGGTTGGAGTCAACGTATTTTGGGAATATGGTCAAAGAAGTTTGGAATTGGGAGACTTCCCACAATCATGTTAATCAGATGGAATCTCTCTATTAGAAACTTAAATAATTGAAGGTGGAGGCTAGACGATGGATAAAGGAATGAAAGGAATCAAAGAGTAAGGAAATAAAATAAATTGAACGTAGCCTGTAGTATTATAATGATCAAATGGATCCCTTATACTTCACTAAAGCATAAAAAGGTCGGGTTATTTCTCTGGAAGGCAGGAGGAATGAAATTATTAAGCTATAGGAATGATTTATTGGGATCAAGAGTAGAGACACTTGGATAAAATCTGGGGAAAGGAATACTAGTTTCTTTCATGCTCAATTCAATATCAGGAAATCACACAACTTTATATGGTCTATCAAAGACTCTTCAAGGAAAATCCATAGAACCCAAGAAGAAATTGAGAATGCAACTTATTCACACTTTATGGGACATTTTTCTAAGTAGGCACAATCACATTCTTCTAAAATGGATTATATATCTTTATTACATGTCATGTTTACACCAGAGGAAGATGACATTTTGGGAGGTCTGATTACTAGGAATGAGTTGGTAAAGGTTATGAAGGAGTGTGCAAAAGAAAAAATTCTGAGACCAGATGAATGGGGTGTGGAGCTATTTCTCCATTTCAAATAATTGATGCTCCCAGATCTTATGGGGGCCACAAAGGAATCTAGGACTAATGGGTTATTCACAGGTGCCATCAACGCTAATTTCATCGCCTTGATACCCAAGAAAGAGAAACCCAAATAAGTTGTTGATTATAGGCTGATATGATTATGTAATTCAGTACACAAGGTGATCTCTAAGTTGATTGCATGTAGGATCAAGGGCACATTGTCAAAACACATTACGCAAGAAAAATTTGGGTTTTTATAAGACAGGAAGATTCAAGTTGCCATTTGGATTTCCCAAGAAATGATGCATTCTATCAAAACCCAGAATCAGAAGGCATGTCTCCTAAAGGTAGATCTAATTAAGGCATACCACTGTATCTATTGGGGTTTCCTTAAGATGGTTATGTTCAAAATTGAAATTTCCAGTTAGAATGTTAGATGGATTATGGGTTGTTTAAAATCATCCAATTTTGCAATCATTATAAATGGAATCCAAACACAGTTTTTCCAAGCATATAGAGGTGTGAGGTAGGGATGTGCCATCTCTCCTCTAGTATTGTTTCTCGTCATCTATTGCCTTAGCATAAAACTGTGTGTTTCCAAGGAGAATGGACTGATTATTGGGGTAAGAATCACCAGAAAAATTGCAATTCTCACCTTATGTTTGTGGATGATCTACTTCTTGGAGGAAAATCTACCGTAAAGAACTGGGAAGAAATTCATAAGATCATCATTTATTTTTTTTAAACTCAGCTATGGTGAAGACACACAAATAGGAAAGAATAGACAAGATAAGCATGATTTGCATTATTATTCAAAAAGATGCATATATATAATACATTGGAGTGACCCTTGGTTTCACATTCCAAGTGGTCTCTTGGACTCCTTTTGTCCATTCGCCGTCTACACCTACCCATAGAGGATTAGGTGTCCAACATCCCCCCCATTAATCTGAAAGGGTATGTGTGAGTCCAAGAAGAGAGTTTTAATACAAATTTGCAAAGTATGAATGACATCACTTAGGCTGAATGAGCTCTCTGAAATGCTGGCATAAAGAGGTGGTTAAGGATGACCACCAACACTGGAACGCTTAGTGCAATTCCCAAAACTCTTCCAAATTTGGCAAGAAGCTGAAGTATTCTGCTAGAGAAAGTGTCCCAAATTCTTTGAAGAGGAAGAATATCAACCTCACATATATGGTTTAAGGCTTCCCACCAACCAAAGGCATGCTCATAGGCATTCGTGTCTCTAGATACAACTATGAATCTAGAATGACAAGTTGTGGCTCAGGCTCGCTTGAACTGTTGTGTCTCTGGCTACAACTCTGAATTTGGAATGATAGGTTGTGGCTTAGGCTCCCTTGAAGTGGCTTTGAAGCTTATAGATGATCACCATTTTCCCCCTTGTCAGATTCAAGGTGAGATGATGGTGAAAAATTAGTTGCAATATTGTTCAATACTCTAGAAAAAGTTTTGACATATGACTTAAACATCTTCTTGGTTGTTTATGCCCATTTACAAGAAGAAATCCATCCAAGATGAATCTTCATTCTTGCATGAGGCTTGTTTCTAAAGCACCTGTGTGAAGAATGAGTGTGTCGACCATAGTTATTGCATGGGTGAAGAATGAAACTGTGATATTTCATATGGCCAAGTCAATCACAATGTTGGAATTTTACAATCTGTTGTTGTTGTTGTGGAAGAGGAGCAGAATCTAGAACAGCTGAAGGAGGGCTATCATGAAGAAATCTGACACTCTAAAATTTTCTAGGGTTGGAGTAATCTGGAATATGAAAGGACACATCCTTGTCATATCCAAGACCAGTTCTGTGCTTATTGTAGACAAGCTCTTCCCAAGGTTTGATGATGGGCTTGGGAAGTGCAGGCTAGATTTTTGCTTCAGTATTCAAATCTGCTCTTGTAATGGGCTCAGTGGTTTGAACAATTTCTTATTGCTGATGGGAGTTTGTCTCAATTTTCCGAACAAAAAAAAGTTCATAATGAAAACCCTTTTTCTGAAGCTCATCTCAATGTAGCTCTAACTCAAGTTGCAAAAATTCAATTTTGTCTAGTGCATTTTGTAGACAGATTTGATTATCAGAAAGGGTGTCCTTGTTTATTTTAACTCTACTTTCAGTGGTAGGCGCCATTATAGTTCTCAATAACTCTATTAAATTATCAATATTAGCCATTTTATCAACCACTCAAGTTCAACAAAAGAGATTTAAAAGCTTGGATGCTTCACTATCAATGGTTCTTACCAAGGTGATAAAAAAATGATGAGTAAATGCTCTTGAGATAGCTATATTGGCTCACAATAAATACCAAGGGAAACTTCAAAAACCAAGCTTTATGTGGAAAAAATATGAATAAATCTATGATGCCACTGCTATTCTAAAAATGGTGACCAATTTTTAGCATTTAACTTCACATTATGAATATGTGGAGATTTGTGGCCAATAGTTTTAGGAGGATCGTAGCCCAAGCAATGGCTAACAACTTTTCTTTGCCTTCTAATGATAGAAAGTAATATCTCAGGGGATATAATTCTTCCCCACTTACCCTCAAGACCATCAATCCAAAGGTTTTGAAATGTGAATATGCAGTGCATGGAGCGATTGTTGCACATGCCCAGAGGCTACAAGAGGAATTGCAAACAAAGAAATCTTCACTTCCTTTTGACAAGATTATTTACTATAATATTGGCAATCCACAATCCCTAGGTCAACAACCTGTAACATTTTTCTGAGAGGTGATAGCTTTATGTGAACATCTAGCTCTTCTGAGCAAAGATGAAACACATGGCATCTTTAGTTCTGATTCCATATCGAGGGCATGCCAAATCCTAGATGGAATTCCAAGAAGAGCTACTAGAGCTTACATTCACAGTCAGGGTATCAAAGCATTATGTGATGAAATTTCTTCTGGTATTGTTGAACGTGATGGTTTTCCATCCATTTCAGAGGACCTTTTTTTTTACTGAAGGTGAAAGTCTCGGGGTTCATATGATGATGCAACTTCTTATAAGGTCAAAGAAGGATGGGATTCTTTGCCCAATTCCATAGTACCCACTTTACTCTGCATCCATTGCTCTTCATGGTGGCACTTTGGTTTCATAATACCTTAATGAGGTAGTGGGATCGGGTTTGGAAATTTTTGAGGTTAAACAACAACTAGAAGAACCACGCTTTAACGGTATTGATGTTTGGGCTATTGTTATCATAAATCCAAGAAATCCACACGTTAGGTTATTTCAAAGGAAATTAAGTGGAGATTGTGGAGTTTTTGTAATAATGAAGGTTTAATTGCGGGGAGGTGAGATGGCAGGGAGAAGAGGAGTCATGGGTGTGATTTGGCGAAGAGAGAGATTGTAGGGAGCAGATGGGAGGAGGGAGAAGTTGTGGGAGGGTGGAGGAGGGAGCATTAGAGAGAGAAGGGAGGAGGGAGCGGTGGAAGGGCGAAGGGAGAAAACAACATGTGGGAGTGGGGGGAGGGAGAGGGAGGTAGGAGTGAGCGTAGAGCGGGAGGAAAGGTGATGAGCATAGAGTGGAGGAGATGAGCTGATAGGAGCAACGTTGGGAGCAGGCGGGGAGGTGAGCAGCGAGCTGCGTGAGGAGAGAATATATAGTTTGTTAGAAAATTACATATTATGGAGCAATGAAACACATAAAATATGCTGAAAATAAAAGCACAAAAAACACATAAAACTAGAGAGACACAGATATACGTGGTTCACCTAGTTTGGGCTACGTCCACCCCGAACAACCAGTCCTTCCTTTCTATTATCCAGCAAAAATGAAGAGACAAAACCTATAGCAGATCCGCTGTAATATTCTTTGTTCTCTCTCACAGTCTCCCTCTCTGTTTCTCACTCCGAGAATACACATACAATACATAGCTGCAATACAATACTCTCATAAAAGCGAGGGGTTTCCTTCTAGGGAAAAAAACACTAAACTAAACATAAATTCTACCGTCAGATCATTTGCCTAATGAATGGCCCAGATTGACTAGAAATTACTATACTTTTACAAGGCAATTTTACATCTGTTTTTAGCTTTGGGGGCGCTGCCCCCGAAACCCCCACCAGGGGGGGGCTTCGAAAAGCGCTGCCGCCCCCCCTGGACCCCCCATGGCAGCGATTAATTACGGGCAGCGTTGTCACCCCTTTTTAAGGTACAGGGGTCCAATGCTGTGATACAAAGTAAACAAGATAATCGGGCTCCATACCCAACAATCTCCCACTTGGAGACTGATTGTAGCAACTCCACCGCTACTTCATTTTCTGGACAATGACTCCTCTTTGGACACAAATTTGTTCTCATCTTCATCGTCATCCTTGAAGACCCAGTTGAGGCGAGCATGTTCTCGGTTTTCTCCACAGTTTACAACTTTGTGCTTATATCTGCGGGATTACATTCAGTGTGTATCTTTTCCAGCTTCAACTCTCCCTCTTCCAATACTGACTGTATGAAATGGTACTTGAGATGTATGTGTTTAGTCCTGGAATGAAATGTTGAGTTCTTTGCAAGATGAATGGCACTTTGGCTATCACTATATAGCGTGCCCATATTATGCTTCTTACCCAATTCATCCATAAACCTTTGTAACCAAATCATTTCTTTACTAGCCTCTGTAGCAGCAACATACTCTGCTTCTGTTGTTGAAAGTGCAACAACACTTTGGATTTTTGAAACCCAACTGACAGTTGTTCCACCTACGGTAAATACATATCCTGTAGTGCTCCTCCTGTTATCTCTGTCACCTGCCATATCTGCATCAACATATCCCTGTAGAGCAATGTTTGAACCACCAAAGCATAATGCTTGATTTGTGGTACCTCTCAAATATCTGAGAATCCATTTTACTGCCATCCAATGTTCTTTTCCTAGATTTTTCATGTACCTGCTTACAACTCCCACTGCATGTGCAATATCAGGTCTTGTGCAGACCATTGCATACATTAAGCTTCCAACTGCTGATGCATATGGAACTTTAGACATATAATCCATGTCTTCTTGGGTCTTTGGGCACATCTCCTTACTAAGTTTGAAATGGCTAGAAAAAGGTGTACTAACTGGTTTTGCATTATGCATATTAAATCTTTTCAACACCTTCTCTATGTACTCATTCTGAGATAGTGTTAATTTGCGATTTTTCCTGTCTCTAGTTATCCTCATACCAAGGATTTGTTTTGCAGCTCCCAAATCCTTCATTGCAAATGAATTTTCCAATTTTCTTTTGAGCACATTTATTTCCTGCATGTTAGACCCTGCAACAAGCATGTCATCTAAATACAATAAAAATATAATATAGCTGCCATCATTTTTCCTTTTTAGATAAACACAATGATCAGAGTGACATCTAGTATAACCTTGTTCAGACATGAACTTGTCAAATTTTAGATACCACTACCTTGGAGTCTGTTTTAAACCATACAGGCTCTTCTTTAACTTGCACACCAATTTTTCTTTCCCTTTTACCTCATATCCTTCTGGTTGCTGCATGTATATCTCTTCCTCCAAATCTCCATGGAGAAATGCTGTATTTACATCTAACTGTTCAAGATGTAAATCTTCTGCTACTACAAGACTTAAAATAGTTCTGATTGAATTCATTTTAACAATAGGAGAAAATATTTCATCAAAATCAATACCTTTCTTCTGTGCAAACCCCTTCACCACAAGTCTAGCTTTGTACCTCTGTTTTCCTCCATCTTCTTCCTTCAGCCTGTAAACCCATTTATTCTGCAATGTAGTTTTACTTGTAGGCAACTTGACTAAGTCCCAAGTCTGGTTATGCATTAAGGAGTCCATCTCTTCTTCCATGGCTAGCTCCCACTTCTTCCTGCTTTCAACCTGCATTGCTTCTTCATAACATTCAAGTTCACCAGAATCAGTCAAAAATAAATAATATAATGAAGGAGAGTATCGTTCAGGGGGTCTACTTATCCTGGTAGATCTTCTAACACCACTTTCAGGTGTTTGAGGTGCCTGTTGCTGTTGTGGTGGTTGCTGCTGCTGTGGTTGTTGATTATTATTATTTTCAGGCACCTTTAATTTTTCAGTTATCTCATCAAGAACCATGTATTCCTTGCTTTCTTTTTCCTGTTTCTTTTCCTGCAACTGATTCTTATACAAGACCTTTTCATTGAATATTACGTCTCTGCTCCTAATGATTTTGTGATTTTCATAATCATATAAGAGATAACCAAAATCATTAGCACCATATCCAATAAAGGTACATTTCTTTGATTTTGCCTCAAGCTTTGTTCTGTTTTCTTTATTAATATGGACAAAGGCCTCACAACCAAAGGCTTTAAAAAAGAGTAGTTTACCTTTTTACCTGTCCATGCTTCCTCTGGAATACCACCATCCAAGGAACTTGAAGGCCCTCTGTTTATTAGATAAACAACAGTATCTACAGCATCTGCCCAAAATTGCAAAGGAAATCCTGCATGCAATCTCATGCACCTTGCACGCTCCATGATTGTTCTGTTCATCTTTTCTGACACACCATTTTCTTGTGGTGTTCTTGGAATTGTCTTCTCTCTGCAAATTCCATGCTCTGAACAGTACCTATCAAACTCTTTGATGCAATATTCACCTCCATTATCTGATCTGAGACGCTTCAACTTCTTTCTTGTCTCAATCTCAACCAAAGCTTTCCATTTCTTGAAAGTATCAAATACATCAGATTTATTCTGAATACAATAAATCCATGTTTTTCTAGTTGCATCATCAATAAAATTAACATAATAACGAGAGCCACCGAGAGATGATACCTGAGCAGGTCCCCATACATGTGTATGCACAAGCTCCAATTTTTCGCTCTTCTTTTCTTTCCCAACTCTGAGAAATCTGAATCTCCTCTGTTTTCCATAATTGCAATTCTCACAGAATTCCAAATCAACATTCTTCAAACCTGGCAACAAATTTCTTGAGTGAAGAATCTTCATTCCCTTCTCACTCATGTGTCCGAGCCTATGATGCCATAATGCTGCATCTGCTCCTTTGGAAGTTAAATCATTAACAGAGTTAGAAATACCATTGCATAAATACAATGTACCAACCTTTTCACCTTTTTCTATTACCAGTGCTCCTTTGGCGACCTTCCAAGTTTTATCTGTGAAAGTTGTCACACAACCTTCATTGCCTAACTGCCTTGTTGAAATCAGATTTTTCTTCAGATCTGGAACATGCCTTACCTCCTTTAGTAGCCATTGGTTTCCATTCTGTTGTCTTACAATAACTTTACCCATTCCAACAATTTTACAGGGTTTATCATCACCCAAACGAACTTGTCCAAAATATCCTTGAACATAGTCATGAAAATATTTATTATCAGGTGTGGCATGGAATGAAGCCCCTGAATCTACAACCCAAGAATCAGTAACATTTTCGAAAGAAAGAATCAAAGAATCTTGTAACACATCACCTATCACATTTTCTTCATGATTGTTTTCTTGCTGTGTGTCTCCTTCTTTTCCCTTCCGAGATCTACAGTCTTTCTTTAGGTGTCCTTTCTTTCCGCAATTCCAGCACACTATCCCTGATCTGGACTTGGATCTGCCTTTCCTTGATTTACTGCGATATCCCGAGCTCTTTCCTCTTTCCATTCTTCTTCCCCTAGACTCTGCACTCAAAGCATTACCTGATGTCTCACCGGAGCTTTTCCGTCGCATTTCCTCGCTAAGGATAGCACCAACAACATCATCAAACTTTAAAGTACTAGATCCAGAGACAGAGTTACTAATGGACATTACTAAACCATTCCAACTCTCTGGAAATGAGCACAAGAATAACAGAGCTCTAACTTCATCATCAAAGTTTACCCCTGCAGAACTTAACTGACTGGTAATTGTATTAAATTCATTTAAATGGTGTGCAACAGATCCACCTTCCGACATCTTCATATTAAATAGTTGTTTCATAAGAAATACCTTGTTTGAGGCCGAGGGTTTTTCATATAGTTTCGCCAACGTCTGCATCAAACCCTCTATTGTTGTTTCCTTTGAAATATTGAAGGTGACTGATGCTGCAAGACACAACTGTACTGTTTCGAGTGCCTTTCTATCGAGAATGTTCCATTCCACGTCTGTCATGGCCGCCGGATTCTTTGTTTTTCGCTCAATGGTAGGTACAGATCTTTCTGATACATATAATCTTCCATCTGCATCTTCCACAGCGGGAAGTATTGGTCGTTAAATTTCTCGACCCTAAACTTACCATCGTCTGCCATTGCTCCCACTCGAACCAGGAACCCTTCTTTCCTGAGAGTTTATCAACCAAATATACCTTCGACTCTGATACCAGTTGTTAGAAAATTATATATTATGGAGAAATGCAACACATAAAATATGCGGAAAATAAAAGCACACAAAACACACAAAATTAGAGAGACACAGATATATGTGGTTCACCCAGTTTGTGCTACGTCCACCCTGAAAAACTAGTCCTTCCTTTCTATTATCCAACAAAAATGAAGAGACAAAACCTACAGCAGATCCACTGTAATATCCTCTGTTCTCTCTCACAGTCTCCCTCTCTGTTTCTCGCTCCGAGAATACACATACAATACACAACCGCAATACAATACCCTCATAAAATCGAGGGGTTGCCTTCTAGGGCAAAAAACCCTAAACTAAACATAACTTCTACCGTCAAATCATTTTCCTAATGAACGGCCCAGATTGACTAGAAAATACTATACTTTTACAAGGAAATTTTACATTTGTTTTTAGCTTCGAGGGCGCTGCCCCTGAAACCCCCACTAAGGGGGGGCTCCGAAAAGCGTTGCTGCCCCCCCTGGACCCCCCACGACAACAATTAATTACGGGCAGCGTTGCTGCCGCTTTTTAAGGTACAGGGGTCCAATGCTGTGATACAAAATAAACAAGATAATCAGGCTCCACACCCAACATAGGTGCTGAACCTTTTTGGTTTCCTTCTCCAGTAAGTATGGCAGCCTGCACAGTGGTTCCGTAAGTTACAGCTTCATCAGGATTGATGCTCTTGCACAAATCCTTCCCATTGAACAAGTCTTGAAACAACTATTGCAAATTACTGCTTGAGAAAACTAGGCTTTTGCTGGAAACTCGATTGCTGCTGGAGAAGACCAGATTACCGCTGGAAGAGACTAGACTTCTGTTGGAAAGAGAATGATTATGGGGAGAGGGAGTGCAGGGCACACATAGAATGGCCACAAAAAATGTGGCTTAGATATGAGCATGGCAGGAATTCATCTGCTCTGATACCATGTTAAACTCAGCTATGGTGAACACACACAAATAGGAAATAATAGACAAGATAAGTGTGAGTTGCATTATTATTCACAAAGACGCATAATATAATACATTGGAGTGACCCTTGGTTTCACATTCCAAGTGGTCTCTTGGACTCCTTTTGTCCATTCGCCTTCTACACCTACCCATAGAAGATTAGGTGTCCAACACTTTTGAACATACATCAGGCCTATTCATGAATGAAGGGAAGTCTTTGTTGATTGGGATGGAAGAGGAGTCAGAGAGGCTCAAGGATATTTCGAAGCTTTTTGGAGTGAAGAATGTGGCCATCAAAGAGGGATTCTCATATTTGGGGATTTTTTTGAAGCCTATATGGTATGACATCACGGATTGGGATTGGCTAATTGAAATATTTCATAAGAAACTCTCAGGTTGGAAACAAAAATTCCTTTCTATGAGAGGAAGGATCATCATGATAAAGTATGTCCTTCAAAATATCTCCATCTATTGGATGCACTTGTTCCTTCTACCTAGATAGGTGATTAAGAATATAGAGGCTATAATGGCTCACTTGCTGTGGACGAGTGCTCAACAAAACATGATATTTCAGCTTCTTAGGTGGCCACACATAGCCCGAACTATAGATGATGGTGGATGGGGGTTTAAGGATACTATGAATTTTAACAAGGCATTTATTGTTAAGAATAAAAAAATAAAATAAATAAACATCCATAAAATCTTTAGAAAGTACTATAATAAAAAAAAAATCAAAAGCCTTTTTTGAAAGCTTTTAATACACTAAAAAATCACTTTTTAAAATGATCACGTATGGTAAATAAATTGGTTGAAAATATTCAACGTATTTAAATTCATGTTATGATAAAATAAATCGTTTATGGCTACTAACGTGGGTAGGTATGGAAAGCACCAACGTTACTAATGCTCTCGGTGAATGGATTCTCCACGTTAGTCAGTTAACGCTACAGACAATAAGGGGAAACTGCATGCTTGTTAAGGGTGTTAAGTGTATGAATTATAACAAGACTCTCACTAGTAGGCCTCCCAACGTTATAACTCCCTGAATACCACTATAAGTTGCATTATAGCTCAACCAAGAGAGAAAAAAAAACATTTCTCCTCTCACACACAGTTTACTATTGATCAACTCTCCCTTGCTCTTTGTAACCTCGTTGTCATACCAATTTGTTGGAAAGGTAGAAGAGTAAAGGCACAAAATAACACAAATAATTCACACACACAATAACACGAGTTGAAACTCTTCTATTTATCAAACAAACTTGATTTATTACAATGAACCCGGTGAAGGGTTTTTATACCTTTTCGACTAGCGACTCATCTAATATAACTTGACATGCAACCACACACTAAATTCATCTATCACTTAAATCGACCTGACTCAATACTCAGTTAATTGACTCTCTAAATATAGAAAAATCTTCACGTGAGAGTAATTATATTATTTTAACATTTATCATAACTTGTTTTTTCATTTTCATTTAGAACATTCCAAAAGATCCTAATTGGTTCATGTGAGACGCGCTGAGTCTGGGTCAAATATTTTGAGCCCTCTAACATCACTCGCCCAAGTCACCATCAAACTTGCCACCAGTCATTGGTTTAACCACGTTTGTCGAGTTGTTGGTCTATCTTGGCTCGTGTTTTGGTCAATCTAAGCCAAACTCAAGAATAATTGGAATAACATTGATCATTCCACTACACACGTTTGTTGAAGGATCATGGCAATGAAATGGGGATCATTTCTCAGTTTGGAGATTGTATTCTCATCCACTGGCTCCCACTTGTATAGATTGTGTAAGCTATTCATGACCTATGTTATTAGATTTTTTATTTGTAGGCCTCCATCTATTACTAAGAAAGATAGATTTGATTTTCCAACCAGCGGATATGAAAGGCATATCTCGGGTTGTGAATGATGTTAAAAGTGCTAGTTTTATCATAGTTTTTTTACCAATTCAACACTTTTCATGACATGCTCAACACCTACTCATAGATGGGATTTTTATTATTTATGGGTGATTGTATATATTGTTGTAAATAATGCTTCCATGTGTATGATGTGATCTATAGGTTGTTTCTGTGAGTTCTGAGGTGTCAACCTAGAAGTTGTTGTTCCCTATGTTTGAGTTGCTGTTGTGTCATTTCCAATCATAGATGGGATTTTTCTTATTTATGGGTGATTGTATATATTGTTGGAAATAATGCTTCCATGTGTATGATGTGATCTATAGGTTGTTTCTGTGAGTTCTGAGTTGTCAACCTAGAATTTTTTGTTCCCTATGTTTGAGTTGCTATTGTGTCATTTCCAATCATAGATCCACTTCCTTAGGATCATAGATCCACTTTCTTAGGATCTAGATTCGTGGAATTCTGTGATCTATTTCCTATATATTTATAACTATTGTGATGAATAAAGATATTTTCAGGCCCAGAATGAAATTCACTAAGACGAATCGTTATCCTTTATTGATAAAAAGAAGAATTTATACATATGAAGAAACAAAGGGAGACAGTTAGCTTGAATAAATTCTGCATATGGGAATAAATGGAAAATAACTAAACCTAAATATAAAAAAATCCCAAAGGATTAGTTTAAAATCCCCCCTTTATCCAAAGGGATATCTAACATGCCAAGTAAAGATTTGAATTTTTCAAAATTTTCACGTCCTAATGCTTTGGTAAATATATCTGCAATTTGTTTTGAAGTAGGAAAATATGTCAGATGAATTTTTTTGGCCTCTACATGATGTCGAATAAAATTATACATGGTGTTGATATGTTTGGTTCGATCATGGAACTTAGGATTCTTGAACAATTGAATTGCATAAGATTTTTCGACAAATAGAGGAATTGAAGCTTTTTGTCTCTCTTGCAAATCTTCAATTATTTTTTGAAGCCAAATGATTTCCTTAGTTGCTTGAGCTGCTGCAACATATTCGGCTTCGATGGTAGAATCAACAAGAATATATTTCTTGCGTGATCTCCAACTGATGGATGTTGATCCAAGATTCATCAAATAACTAGAAGTAAACACTCCATTCTCTTTATCTCCAGGAAAATCAAAATGTGAATAAACAACTAGATGGAAGTCTAAAACTTTGGAATATTTTATGTTGTAAGTTTGAGTTCCTTTTAAATATTTCAGAACTCTTTTTGCTGCTACCCAATTCCCCTCACAAAGATGATGCACAAATATGGAAAGTATTCCAAAAACAAAGGTTATATTGGGATGAGTAATAGATAAATAAATCAAACTTCCAACAAGTTTCCTGTACTTTGTTGGATCTTTAAATGATTTTCCTTCTTCTGAAGTGAGTTTCAAATTATGCTCCATTGGTGTAGCAACATGATTACAATCTGTCATTTTATATCTATTCAATAACTTACCAACATATTTCTTCTGAGAGATGAAAATATTTTGTGGTTTTTGATCAACTTCAATTCAAAGATCATAATGAAGTAAACCTAAATCTGTCATATCAAAAATCTTTTTCAATTCCTTCTTAATAGAAGATATATATTCATAATTGTTTCCTGTGATCATAAAATCATCAACATATACAACTAGATATACAACTGATCTTTCAACTTTCTTAACAAAAAGAGTTGCATCATCTAGGTCAAAATGTTTATAATTTAACTTAAGAAGATGTTTAGATAATTTCTCATACCATGCTCGTGGCGCTTGTTTCAATCCATACAAAGAATTAATTAGTTTGCAAACATTTTGTTCTTTCCCTTTACTAGAAAAACATTTTGGCTGAAACATGTAAACATCTTCTTTCAAATCTCCATTTAAAACGTCAATTTTGACATCCATACGATGAATTTTCCATTATTTCTAAGCTGTAATAGAAAACAGATATCTAATAGTGCCCCATTTAGCTGTAGGAGAAAATGTCTCTATATAGTCAATATCCTCTCTCTGTTCATATCCCTTTGCTACAAGTCTTGCCCTGTGCTTATCAAGTGAACCATCAGCTTTATACTTAGTTTTATAAATCCATTTGCAACCAATAGGTTTGATGCTTGAATAGGAGGATCCACCGGCCTCCATGTGCCATTTTTTATGAAAGCATCATATTCATTTTGCATTTCATATTTCCACCG
Organism: Pinus albicaulis; assembly: GCA_034641835.2. Lineage (NCBI taxonomy): Eukaryota > Viridiplantae > Streptophyta > Pinopsida > Pinales > Pinaceae > Pinus > Pinus albicaulis. The sequence goes on from CM076576.1 coordinate 141,633,440, forward strand.
ATCATAACTGGCAAATTCTTCATAACAAGTAGGTTCACAATCCACAAAAAAATTAAATTCACAATGAAAATAGTTACCTGAGGAACTTTCAGTCTTAAACTCATCATATTTATTTGGAAATGTTTGAATACGAGTTGATCTTCACAAAGGTTGTGTAAGAAGTTTCTCATCTTCTTCATCTGTCTCATTTCTTCCCACCTCTGTCCCTGTCAACTTTGTTGTCGTTTTTGTCCCTATCATATTTGTAGAAACACTTGCATCAACCAATTTCTCTTCAACAGGAGAAATATCATCATTGAGAGAAAAAAACTCCATAAAGTGATCTAATATGGAAATCCACCCTTCAGGATGTGGAAGAATATTATCTGATTCATAATAAAAAATTTGAGGCACAAACTTTTCTATATGATTAAGTTGTTTATCAACAGTGAGGGAATATTTATCAAATTCAAGAAAAATTACATCTCTTGAAAAAATAAACATCTTGTTTTCTTCATCATATAATTAGTATGCCTTAGAAGTCAAATAATACGCAAAATATATACATTTTTTTCTCCTCTCACTCAATTCGTTTATTTCATGTTTAGGAATCAAAGCATAACATTGAGAACCAAAATTTTTGAAATTTTTAGTAGCAGGGAGACGATTATACCACATTTCATATGGAGTTATGTTGTTAATGATAGAGGAAGAGAACCTATTTCTAATATATGATGCACAGAGCATTGATTTTCCCCAAAACATCAATTTTACATTCTTAAAAAACATCATTGAACTTACCATATTAAGAAATGTTCTGTTCATTCGTTCTGCAACACTATTTTGTTGTGGATTATATGGTATTCTAGTTTGGTGTTTGATATCATTTTCTCGCAAATATTTTCAAAAACATGTGAAGTATATTCTTCCCCATTATTAGTTCTTATAGTACCAATACTAAGATGAACTTCATTTGTAATCAAGAGATGAAAATTTTTTAACACATAAAAAAATTGTGATTTCTCTTTAAGAAAACAAACCTAACACAACCTCGAATAATCATCAATAAATGTCAGTATGTACTTATTTCCATTCGCAATTGGTACATGTATAGGTCCACATAAATCAGAGTGTACGAGACTTAATTTCCTTGTAGCTCTAGAATTAGAATCTGAAAAACTGTTTGTGATGCTTTCCCAATATACAAGCATTACATGGGTTTAATTTTCTTGGAATTGTTGGAAGTCCTTTAATCCTATGTTGTCTCATAATTTTAGTACTTTCATAATTAATATGAACGAAGTGTGCATGCCACAATAGAGAAGATGACAGGTTATCATTTTTTTGAACCAAATAATTAGTGTTCAATGCAACATATGACATCCTTTCAACTTCAACAATTTATCTGCTTCCACACCAATCATTACTGTTTTATTGTCGGTTGCTCTTCGAATTTCCACTTTACCATCAAATATGTGAATGGAATGTCCTTGTTGTCTTATTTGTACAATATAAAATAAATTTCTTTGGAACTGTGGATGTAAAGAACATCATTGAAAATATAATTGAAAGTCCGAGATTTTTTAATTGAATAGAACCAATGCCTGATGGTTTAATTTGAGACTTATCAACAAAATACACTACTCCATCAATATTATCACTGAATTGTTCAAAAAAATCTCTTCTAAATGTCATATGACAAGTGGCACCTGTGTCTAAAATCCAATTATCATGCCATGAAGAAAAATAGGTACTAAATATATCGTCCATATGAAAATTACAATGAGAAACAACATAATGTGCATTGTTAGAATATTGTCCTTTTTTTTGGAATTAGATGATCTTTCTTTTCGAGCATTTGTTCTCTTATTTTATTAATTTTCTCTCAGGAAATTCTGCAATTTGTAGCAGTATGTCCAATTTTACCACATCTAAATTATTTTATAGCCGTTTTATCATTAAAAAATTCTTTGTTTATCATTTTGCTGTCTATCTCCCTAAATAATTTTGCCCCCTCCCTCTATAATTCTTCCTACCTCGTCCTCTATTACCCTTATTATTTCTGACAGATTCTTCTTGAGGTTTTTGATCTTTTTTAGCGAGACACATGGTTTCAATATTAAAATTATGTGATGTTTATTTCTTGGAAGAAACCTTCTCTCTTTCTGCAATTTTCCCTACTAATTTGTCAAAATATAAATCTTTTAATTACCCACTAGCTTGGAAAGATTACAAGTAGTGTGAATAACTAGTTTAAAGAGATTTTATATATAAGTCTTTTAATTGCCCACTATCTTGGAAAGATTCCAAGTAGTGTGAATAACTAGGGTAAAGAGATTTTATAAAGGCAGTAAGCTACATATCAAATTTAACTCCAGTAGATTCAATTTCATGATTGATGACTTTAATTTAAGAAGCAAGTTTTAAAGGATTACTATCTTTCATTTCCATATTACATAACTTCAACAATAATTGGATCATCTCCAATTCAGAATGTGAATCATAAAGCTATTTTAGTTTTGTTATGACATCATACGTTTTTTTTACTTTGAGCAATGTATCTGTTTGCCTCTTAAGAGACTGAAGTTTAGATTAAGGCATAGGCCTTCTTATCCTTACTTTTCCATATTTCTAACTGTTTCTCCTAATCAAGTAGTTATGGTTCATTCCCTTCTTTTCCTTCACATAATCCATGTCATAAATCATTAAAAATAAGTGTATTTTTAACCTTCCTGAACCATTCATGGTAATTTTCCTTTCCAGACAAAAAAACCCCAATTAAATATACCAAGAGGTTCATCTTTTTCATCTAATTTTATAGAACTACAACAAAAAAATATTTTTTTAAACACTGGGGCACCAAATTATTTTTTTCTTAAAATAAACTTCTGAAACTCTGGTTTTATCTTAGCAATCAAATCATTCGGTTCTTTTGTTCAAACCACAATCTCAAACAAAATTTCTCTTAAAAACACTATGTTTTAACTTGCAGATTCAACACTGTTCAATTCTTTTGTTTCATCCACAACCAAACACAAATTTCTCTAAAAAAAACTTTATTTTAACTCAGGCGCAACCAAAAACCAGGCACAAATTTCCCTTATTGAAAAAAAATTGTGTTTTTTAACTTACTGATTCAACCACCACTAGCAATTTCACCTCTGCACCAACTTCTCTTGAAATATTGATTACACCAGGGAGTCTTCACTCGGTGTGCAACGGGGTCCGACCTTACTCTTGGCTTCACCTATACACTAACCACCGATTTTTCCGCCAGGTCATGCCGCCACACGCCTACATAGCTGTTATCCTTAGCAAACCCTCACACGTGTCGGGGGTTACTATTGGCAGTCCAGTCTACACCACCACACTGCAGCACTGGGCCGACCTCCTCATCGATCACCTTGCACCGCCAAAGGAGCGGTTCATCGCAATCAAATGCTATATTTCCATAATCATTTGTTGCAAACATAGTGGGGGTTCTCCACTCCAAAATTTACCACAACACTGTCTTTCGTTGCCACAACACTGTGAAGCCACCACTACAAGGATTCCGTTGGTAGTTCAAACCGCACTCTCCGTCGCTTTCAAGAACCGTATCTCAAAGCCCGCTCCACACATAAACATTCAAACAGACGTCGATCACACTTTCTTCATTGCTTTGCAGCAATGGATGATCCTGTGTTTGAATTAATCCATGCTCTGATGTAATTGTAAGGCTCAGAATGAACTTCAACAAGAAAAATCGTTATATTTTATTGATCAAACACAAGAATTTATACATATAAATAAACAAAGAGAGATAGTTAGCTTGAATAAATTCTCCATATGAAAATAACTAAACCTAAATATACAAAAATCCTGAAATATGTGTGAGCCATAATATACACTCTATTTTTCTAACATATTCAACAAATAGATTTGTTCTAGTCATTGAATAAGGACTATGATGAGAAACATCGCATCTATGAACAATTTATGAGCACCTATAGTGTAAGTTCTTGCAATTGAAAGCTATTTATTATATGGTTTCTTCTGCAACTAGTTTTTTTCCCTATTTTTGGAATAATTTCGAAATCTGTATTCCACAGAAAGATGGCAAGCTGTTTCTCTACTTTGAAGTATTACTAGCACAACCACATTTACCAATGTGGTTGATATACGACGATAGGAATTTATCAATATTATTATATGTATAGTGTTCATGTGACTATTAAAAATTGACTATTTATACTTATTAATATATATATATATATATAACAAAATTAACTTATTATAATAATAATAGTATATTGTTATTATTAATAACACTTATTTATAAACATAAGGGAATAATATTAAACCCAAAGGAATAATAGTAAAACCTAGGATGAATATTAAATTGTAGGAATACAAATAGTTAAAATATCAAACCCAAGGGATTAATATTATAAAACCTACACTTAATAAAGCCAAGGATTAATATTATAAAATTTGGGGATTATTAACACAAGCGATCTATAAACCCAAGTGATTAGTGAACCCAACTAAATATTAGTATTATAAACCAAAGGATTAGCATTGTAAACCTAAGGTATTAGTATTAAAAACCTCAGAGATTAATATTGAAAAATAAAGATATTAATATTCTAAACTGAAGGATTAATAAACCCAAGGAATTTGTATTATAAACCCAATGGATTAGAACTCCAAGAGCCTTAAATTAAACCCTATGATTAATATTGTAAATATGGTTGTACCCTAGAAATGTGAAACCTTATATTAATAAACCCAAGATATTGATATCATAAAAACAATGGACACATAAATGGAAGGGACTATATATTACAATTTTAAACCTAAGGGATTAATATTATAAACTAAATGGATTACAATCGGAGGGGAATAATTTTAAACCCAAGGGATTAATATTATAAACCTAAGCGAATAATATTAAACCCAAGGGAATAATCGTAAACGCTAGGATGAATATTAAACTATAGAATATAAACCGTTAAACTAACAAACCCAAGGGATTAATATTGTAAACCCTACTCTTAATATACCCAAGGATTAATATTATAAAATTTGGGTATTATTAATACAAGCGATCTATAAACCCAAGGGATTAGTGAACCCAACCAAATATTAGTATTATAAAGCAAAGGGATTAGTATTGTAAACCTAAGGTATTAGTATTAAAAACCTCAGAGATTAATATTGAAAAATAAAGATATTAATATTCTAAACCGAAGGATTAATAAACCCAAGGAATTTTTATTATAAAACCAATGGATTAGAACTCCAAAAGCCTTAAATTAAACCCTATGATTAATATTGTAAATATGATGAATAATATTGTACCCTAGAAATGTGAAACCCTAGATTAATAAACCCAAGATACTGATATCATAAAAAAAATGGATGCATAAATGAAAGGGAATATAGATTACAATTTTAAACCCAAGGGATTAATATTATAAACTAAATGGATTACAATCGAAGGGGAATAATTTTAAACCCAAGGGACTAATAATACCAAGGGATTAATATTAAAATCCAAAAGAATTTTAAGCACAATGAAATAACATTAAACCTTAGGATTAATATTAAATCATAGGAAGATAAACCCTAAGATTAATAACCCAAATTTATTAGTATTATAAACTCAAGGGATTAATATTATAAACCCAAGGGATTAACTTAAACCCTAATATTAATATTATAAATCATAGCCTTAATTTTAAACCCTTAGAATATAAACCCAATGATTAATATTAGAAACCCTAGGATCAATATTATAAACCCAAGAGATTAATAAACCCATTGGATTAATATTAAAAAATCGAGGGATTATATAAGAGCCTATGATTAATATTAAACCCTAAGAATACAAACCCTAAGATTAATATTATAAAACTTTGGATTAATATTATAAACCCAAGTGATTAATACTATAAATCCAAGGAATTTATAAACATAAGGGATTAATATTATAAATTAAATGGATTACAATCCAAGGGGAATAATTTTAAACCAAAGGGATTAATATTAAAACCTAAGGGAATAATTTTAAAACCAAGGGATTAATATTATAAACCTAAGGGAATAATATTAAAACCAAGGGAATAATCGTAAACGCTAGGATGAATATTAAACTGTAGGAATATAAACCGTTAAACTAACAAACCCAAGGGATTAATATTGTAAACCCTACACTTAATAAACCCAAGGATTAATATTATAAAATTTGGGTGTTATTAACACAAGTGATCTATAAACCCAAGGGATTAGTGAACCCAACTAAATATTAGTATTATAAACCAAAGGGATTAGTATTGTAAACCTAAGGTATTAGTATTAAATACCTCAGAGATTAATATTGAAAACTAAAGATATTAATATTCTAAACCGAAGGATTAATAAACCCAAGGAATTTGTACTATAAACCCAGTGGATTAGAACTCCAAGAGCCTTAAATTAAACCCTATGATTAATATTATAAATATGATGAATAATATTGTACCCTAGAAATGTGAAACCTTATATTAATAAACCTAAGATATTGATATCATAAAAACAATGGATGCATAAATGGAAGGGACTATAGACCCATGGGAATAATAGTAAACAAAAGAAATTAATATTATAAACACAAGGGATACAAACCCTAAGGTAAATATTATAAACCCTAAAATAAACATTAAACCCTAAGATTAATATTATAAACCTAAGGATTAACATTATAAACTTATGTACAACAGAGATTGACTTCCTCAGTTGGAGAAATTAAAGAATAAACTCCAGGCCTGGGGATTTACCTGGCTTAGTATTGCTGGCAAGACCATTCTTATCAAAGATGTGCTTATTAGTCTCTCATTATTGCAGTTCTCGGTCCTTCTCGCTCCTACTGGCATCCTCTGGAAGATGGAAAATCATATTCACCAATTATTTTGGAAGGGAGGCAAACAAAATAAGAAGAAAATCCATCTTGTTAACTGGGAGATTGTCTCCTAGCCTTTGATGGAGGGGGGCTTAAACTTCAAGAATCTATGCCTTCAGAATATTGCTATGGGAGCTAAAATTCTTTGGAAAATCATAGCACCCAAGCCTGGCTGGGCATAGTTGGCACTATGGAGGAAATAATTTAAAGGTAAGAGAGTTCGATGTTTGGATAGGCCTCTCCCTCAAGGCATCTCTCCTTTTTTAAAACTCTACTCCAAAGTCGCCCCTCTGATTAGCTCCTATGCTTATTGGATCCCTGGCAATGGCAGAAATATCAATCTATGGGCTGATCGCATTATGGATAGAGAACCATTAGGGGAATGCTCCTCCCTAAATGCGTTGTGCAGCTGGATTACAGATTCTGGGCTAAATACCCTGTGGGATATCTCCAATTGGTTCGAGCTTTGCTGGGCAGGTTGGAATCTACTTGAAACTCCCTCAGATCTCCTCCATGATTGCACTACCCTTCACTCCCTGCTGCATGGAATGGCTCCTTCTCATGTGTGCAGAAAGGACTCATGTGGATGGAGTTCGTTGACCGGTGGCTACACCGTGGCTCAGGGTTATTCAAAGCTCATAAATTTGCCTCACGTCCCTCCGGACCCTACACCATGGAAATAAATATGGCACCATTCCTCCTTGCCCAAAATTGACTTATTTTGTTAGCTTTTATGCCACGGGAAAATACTAACAGATGAAAAATTGCAGAAGCGTGGCTTTCATGGTTCGTCTAGGTGTTCACTGTGCAGAGAAAACGTGGAATGTGCCACTCACCTCATGCTAAAAAGTAAATTTCCTTTGCAACTCTGGCATGATCTGATGGACCATTGGAATCCCAATTTCGTTCTTCCCAACTCCATACCTGAGCTATTTTCAAAATGGCTAAACAGATATCCCGACCCTTTTCCTAAAAAAAAAGTGATCAAAGCGGCATGGTCTTCCCTTCCTAAAATTCTTTGCTGGCAGATTTGGCTAGAAAGGAACAATATGATCTTTAGAAATAAGTAGCATGATGCCAAGATTGTAATGGTTAAGATAAATTCTCAGTTGAAAGAATGTTTGGGAGAACAAAAAGATGACTCAAATCTAAGCCAGTTAGACATTATTTGGGGTTCTTCTCTAAACCTGCAATTTCAAAAAAGTGTAGAATTTGAATAATAGCTGAATTATTCACCGAGATTATCCTGATTACACACTATTTAAGCTTCATGCATAATACATAACCTCTTCTACAATTGATCATCAATATGCGGAAATAGAAGCAGTCGCATGCGCACATTAAAACATAATCAAGCACACATATAACACAGTATGTAATGGGAAAGCATACAGCTGAAAACCCCCAACTATCTGTATATTATAATGATAGAGAACATGTAACAATACATAGCACAAAGCTCTCACAGCTCTCAGCACTATCTCACATGCTACACACAAACTAGCATAGAAAATGAACAAGTCACAGGTTCAAATCTCCTCCACAAGTCTGCCTGCCTCTACTGCGCAATCCAAGATGAATAATGATGAGATCCAAGTTCGAATCCACCTGGCTTGTACTGCGCAATCCTCATTGGCAATCTCAATCAATGTGTGTACAAATCTCATGCACAGCCATAGTCACAACTGATAGTAGACTCACCCTTTCACCCACCTCTAACACTGGTCTCCACTGAACTGTCCATGCATTGCAGTTAAATGATGTGTTCTTTAGTTGATTTATGAGTTAATAATTAGTGAATTAATTAATAATTAATTCACACCACTCATCACTAGTGTATTTATGAGTTAGACTAAATACAACTAGTTCAACTAAGTTAAACCGAACACAACTCCACCAACTGTCTCATCAACTCCACCAAACTCTGCCACATGAGTTCTAACTGAAGTCAACCATGCAATAGCTCAACTAACCCTTAGGAAAAACATATTTCCTTCTGTCAGCTGCAAGTGCCACATCCAAGCATTAAACTGAAGTGCTCCAAGAGGATAAGATAATGTTTATAGTCTAAATATTATTAAGGGTTAATAATATTTGACTGTTCTATTTTTAGCCCGGCAGTCTAAAAATAGATTCCACCCAATGTCTAAAAATAGAGGTCCATCTATTTTTATCAACTCGACCAGTCATCCATAAATAGCATCCTGCAACTCATAGACCATGATCCATATGTCTAAAAATAAACATAGTCTAAAAATAGACTTTGCGCCAAAAATAGCCCGTGGGCCCACTTAGTGAAGGTGACTTCTTTTCACTAAGCTCCATCATCTTGTTGCATTTTCAACAAAAAGTTGTCAGTAATATCTTCCCTCCCAAAGACTAGCAAATAAGGGATAAAAACAATGTCTTCAAAGATTGGATTTCCAACCAAACGATGCACTCTCTTTTCTTTGATGGGGTTGCAAAGGGCAATCCTGGTAAGGCTGGGGCAGGAGGCGTCATAAATAATACAAAAGGCATAATGATCCATAGCTTCGTCTGGCGACTAGGTCTCAATTCCAGCATTCAAGCTGAGGCTTTGGCCCTCTTTCAAGGCCTCAAACTAATCTTAAAGTTGGATATCAAGGAGGTAAATGGTTTTGGGGATTCTCAGGTTATTATTAAAACTATTGTGACCAACTCATCTCCACTGGACTTAAGATTAGCAATATTGATCTCTAGAACCAAAAGCCTGGGGAACTCATTCTAGAATTTGAAATTCTTTCATGTACTGAGAGACAACAATAAAGATGCGGATCTAGAAGCTAATAAAGTTGCCCTCCTATCTGTTGGGGCAATGATAAGGAACAGAGACAAAACATGGGACCCAATTCCATAATCAGCCAGCTGCCATGTTTACTGCTTATTATTAAAACAATTCGTTTGTATTTTCAAGCTTGGGAAAATCACAGAAATTGACTCCATAGCTACATGTAAAAAGAGTTGGAAGTTGAGCACAAGCTCCATATTCCATCTGGTTGCTGAGGCACTTTGGGCTCTGCTCCCACTTATTCTAATTCGAATTTTTGTATTTAGACCATTCAGCTAATACAATCCTATAACCGTTTTTGTAAAAAAAAAAAAAAAAAAAACATTATAAACCTATGTGATTAATAAACCAAGGGGATTAATATTAAAATCCCAATGAATGTTAAACACAAAAAAATAACATTAAACCTTAGGATTAATATTAAATCTTGGGGACAAAAACCCTAAGATTAATATGAAAAACCTTAAGATTAATATTATCCAAGTTATTAATTTACTATGAATCCAAGGAAATTATAAACCTAAGGGATTAATATCATAAAATCAATGGTTTATAAACTGAGGGGAGTAATTTCAATCCCAATGGATTAATATTATAAACCTAAGTGAATAATTTTAAACCCAAGGAGTTAATATTATAAACCCTAGGGAATAATTTTAAACCAGAGGGAATAATATTAAACCCTAGGATGAATATTAAAACATAGGAATATAAACCCTATGATTAATGTTATAAACCCAAAGAATTTCTATTATAAATCCAATGCATTATAAACTCAAGATATTTAAATTAAACCTTACGACTAATATATAAACCCTATCATAATATTATACCCTAGGAATATGAACCCTTAGATAAATAAATCCAAAGGATTGATATTATAAACCCAAGGAACTAATAGAAATAAGAGATTAATACTAAAAACTCCAAAACTAAAAGGATTAATATTGTAAACCCAAGGTATATAAAACTTAACATAACTATTATCAACCCTAAAACAAATATGGATTACTTTCATATTGAGAAAATATTTTTCACAATGCAATGTTGGACCATGGTTGACCATGATTGATCTTCATATTGAAAGAATATTTGTGAGAATGTGACGTTGGACCATGGTTGACAATGATTCACCATGGTTTATTTTGATATTGACAATATTTGACACTATGCGACAATGGACCATGGTTGACATACATTAAACATCAGGTCTAATTTATTAAATCCGTGGAACATAAACCCTAATATTAATAAGCAGAATGGATTAATATTATCAACCCAAGGGATTACAAAAACCAAGATTGATATCATAAAAATAAGGGACTCATAAATCTAAGGGATTATAAACCAAAGGGATAAAAACCTTAAGGTAAATATTTTTAAACCATAAAATAACATTAAACCCTAAAATTAATATTATAAAACTTATAATAAAAAATTATAACCAATGTGATTAATAAAACCAAGGGATTAATATTAAATCCCAAATAATTTTAAACACAACGAAATAAATTAAGCCTTAGGATTAATATTAAATCCTAGGAAGTTATTAATTTTATAAACTCAAGGGATTAATAGTATAAACCCAAGGGATTACTTTAAACCCTAATATTAATATTATAAATCATAGCCTTAATTTTAAACCCTTAGAATATAAACCCTATGATTAATATTATAAAACCTATGATCCATATTATAAACCAAAGAGATTAATAGACCCATTGAATTAATATTACAAACTCGAAGGATCATATAAGAGCCTAGATTAACATTAAACCCTAAGAATATAAACCTTAAGATTAATATTATAAACCCAAGTGATTAATACTATAAACCTAAGGGATTAATATTGTAAACTAAATGGATTACAATTGAAGGGGATTAATTTTAAACCCAAGGGACTAATAATACCAAGGGATTAATATTAAAATCCCAAAGAATTTTAAACACAATGAAATAACATTAAACCTTAGGATTAATATTAAATCATAGGAAGATAAACCCTAGGATTAATAACCCAAATTTATTAATAATATAAACTCAAGGGATTAATATTATAAACCCAAGGGATTAACTTAAACCCTAATATTAATATTATAAATCATAGCCTTAATTTTAAACCCTTAGAATATAAACCCTATGATTAATATTAGAAACCCTAGGATCAATATTATAAACCCAAGAGATTAATAAACCCATTGGATTAATATTAAAAAATCGAGGGATTATATAAGAGCCTATGATTAATATTAAACCCTAAGAATATAAACCCTAAGATTAATATTATAAACCTTCAGATTAATATTATAAACCCAAGTGATTAATACTATAAATACAAGGAATTTATAAACCTAAGGGATTAATAAATTATAAACTAAATGGATTACAATTCGAGGGGAATAATTTTAAACCAAAGGGATTAATATTAAAACCTAAGGGAATAATTTTAAACCCAAGGGATTAATATTATAAACCTAAGGGAATAATATTAAAACTAAGGGAATAATCGTAAATGATAGGATGAATATTAAACTGTAGGAATATAAACCGTTAATCTAACAAACCCAAGGGATTAATATTGTAAACCCTACACTTAATAAACCCAAGGATTAATATTATAAATTTTGGGTATTGTTAACACAAGCGATCTATAAACCCAAGGGATTAGTGAACCCAACTAATTATTAGTATTATAAACCAAAGGGATTAATAAACCCGATAGATTAATATTATAAACCCAAGGGATTAATATTAAAAACCTCATGGATAAATATTGAAAAATCAAGATATTAATATTATAAACCAAAGGATTAATAAACACAAGGAATTTGTATTATAAATCCATTGGATTATAAATAAAAAAGCCTTAAATTAAACACTATGATTAATATTGTAAATATTATGAATAATATTTTACCCTAGAAATGTGAAGCATTAGATTAATAAACCCAAGATATTGATATCAAAAAAGAAATGAACGCATAAATGTAAGGGACTATAGACCCATGGGAATAGTATTAAATAAAAGAAATTAATATTATAAACCTAGGGGATATAAACCCTAAGGTAAATATTATAAACCCCGAAATATACATTTAAACCTAAGATTAATATTTTTTTTCACAAAGGAAAAAATCGTAACTTTTCATTAAAAGATAAGTTACATGTTACATATACTGGTAGTGCACTACTGATCAGGCCACGAGAGCCAATAACAGCCATTCCGGCATCCATGATAAACTAATACATAGCTCTAAAGAGAAACTATAAGTTACCAATAACATCGCATGTAAGTTCAGTGCATAACTTACATATCAGAATCAAAATATAAATAAATATACATATAATAGCCGCTGATGAAACACGAGAGATAAAGTAGACAAAAAATCTCCCCAAAACAAGCTGTTCAGTCAAACAACCCCCTATACTGGTGCCTCCTCTATAAAAGGCCGATGATAATATCAGTGAATCTGATCTCCGATCTACTCAGTAATGTGTCAAGTACCCCACCTCAGCTCCGTGGCTTCTTTGGACAGCTGATCTGCCACTTGGTTCCTAGTCCTGTAAATATGTGCCACAGAGATGGAGAAAAAAAGGATCTTGAGATGATGTACCTCTCGCAGAAGTGCAGACAGTGTGTGCGTATGAGAATGAGCATGTTCATTGAACCAATTTATCACAAGAAGGGAATCCCCAAACATCTGAACGGAGTTGTAATTTTTTTTCCCGAGCAAAAACCAGAAGGAGTCGAAGGCATTGTAGTTATACAAAATTATTAGAACCAGGTCCCAATCCCATCCTAATATGGTAATGATGATGGTCGTTTAAATACAAGGTTGCACCCCCCCCAACAACCATGTGGTTTAGCAGCACCATCGAAATATGCCCAAGGTCTGCATCGATCGATCAATTCAGGGACCACGATCATGGGAGCTTTTTGCAATTTATCCATAGGCATCAGATTGTAAGTGGTAATGGACACTGCACATATATGGCCACAGTTGATAGGAAGGCCATTGAAAATGAATTTGTTTTAGCTGATCCATATTTCCCATGCAAGGATCAAAGGTAGGTTGCGCATCCTCCGGAGATGAGTGAACTTTTGCCACCAATTTAACCATGCATCATGCAGAGTGTAACCATTCTAGAGGTATTGGTAGCCTAGACAAGTGGTGACCCGAGCCTAGATCTCCAAAATTACATTGCAGTGAAGAAACAGATGCATGGAATCTTCGTTGTTTGATAGGCAATAAACACAACGAGATGGTCCGTGAATGGCTCTTTTGTGAAGGAAATCCATTGTAGGAACACATTAGTTAAGAATGCACCAGAATAGTATTTTGTGCTTGTGTGGCGCATTCAATTTCCATGTGTTGCGCCACCACCATGATTTTTGTGGGGGTTCTCTGTGGTGGATGAGAGCCAAGTACCCCAGCTTTGGAACATAATGCCCAGTAGGTGAGCAGGCCCAAATCAGTTGATCATCCTTATCAGTGATATGAATGTTTGATACTGTTAAAGCCCAGATGTAATTCTTCCATTGCAATGTCCATCACAAGGGATATCAGGGTGGTCTGCAAATAGCCAGGCTTGTCCTTGCCATGTGGTGTGGGCCAGGTCCGCAATTTGAGAAAGGAAGAAGATGTTACTTCTAGCCAGGTGTTCTATGATGAAAGCAGGTAGTCTATAAAAATCACCACTACCTGACCATGAATCCAAACCAATTTTTACTAATACCCCAGATCCAATCTTCCATGATTAACCACTCTAAATGAGCTGGGCTGCTTTAGTGATTGCCTTCCATACAATAGATGCACCAATGGGCAGCACTATACAGTCCCTGATCCAATCAAGGGTTGACCTGGGCACAATATACTTTGCAACAATGAAATCCTTCCAGAGACTATGTCCCGTGATAATATGCCAACACATTTTGGCAGCCAGTGCTTTGGAAAATAATTGGAGATCTTTAATCCCCCAACCGCCCCACTATTTGGGTATGTTAATGCGGTCCCAAGCAATCCAAGAAAAAGTGGTATACTTTTCCTCGTTGCGCCATAAGAAATGTCTGCACAGGCATTTTATACAATTGATGATCCCAATAGGAATACAAGCTAGGGTCATCCAATAGACTGGAATGGCTTCAAGCACTGATTTGATAAGGACTAGTCTTCCAGCTCTAGATAGCCATCGATTGTACCAAACATTAATCCTGCGTTCAACTTTAGCTATGAGCTAGTGCCAATCCCTAATTTGATAATCATTAGGTTTGATATGGTAACCCAAGTATTTAAGGCCATGATGATTAACCTAAGATTAATATTATAAACATGAGGATTAACATTATAAACCTATGCAATTAATAAACCCAAGGGATTAATATTAAAATCACAAATAATGTTAAACACAACACAATAACATTAAACCTTAGGATTACTATTAAATCTTAGGGACATAAAAACTAAGATAAATAAACTGAAGATATTAATATTATAAACACAAGGGATTGTAAACTAAAAGGATTAATTTATTAAACCTTGAGATTAATATTATAAGCCATAGGCTTAATATTAAGCCCTCAAAATATAAACCCGATGATTAATATTAGAAACCCTAGGATCAATATTATAAACTTAAGAGATTAATAAAACAATTATACTATTAGTAAAAACCCAAGGGATTATAAACCCTAAAGAGTAATATTAGAGCCTAGGATAAATATTAAATCCTAGGAATATAAACCCTAAGATTAATATGACAAACCTTAAGATTAATATTCTAAACCCAAGTTATTAATTTACTATGAATCCGAGTAAACCTAAGGGATTAATATTATAAACTCAATGGTTTATAAACCGAGGGGAATAATTTCAAACCCAAGGGATTAATATTATAAATCTAAGTCAATAATTTAACACAAGGAACTAATATTATAATCCATAGGGAATAATTTTAAACCCTAGGGAATAATATTAAACCCTAAGATGAATATTAAACCATAGGAGTATAAACCCTATGATTAATATTATAAACCCAAATAATTTATATTATAAATCCAATGCATTATAAACCCAAGATATTTAAATTAAACCTTACGATTAATATATAAACACTATCATAATATTATACCCTAGGAATATGAACCCTTAGATAAATAAATTCAAGGGATTGATATTATAAACCCAAGCAACTAATATAAATAAGGGATTAATACTAAAAACCCAAAAAGTAAAAGGACTAATATTGTAAACCCAATGTATACAAACCTTAATATAAATATTGTCAACCCTAAAACAAATATGGTTGACTTTCATATTTAGACAATATTTGTCACAATGCAATGTTGGACCATGGTTGACCATGATCTATCTTCATATTGAAAGAATATTTGTCAGAATGTGACGTTGGACCATGGTTGACCATCATTTACCATGGTTTATTTTAATATTGACAATCTTTCTCACTATGTGACAATGGACCATGGTTGACATAACATTAAACATCAAGTTTAATTTATTAAATCTTTAGAACATAAACCCTAATATTAATAAGCTGAATGTATTAATATTATAAACCCAAGGGATTATAAACTAAAGTGATTAATATTAAACCCTATGATTAATATTATGAACCATAAGCTTAATATTAAAACCTAAGAATATAAAACCTATGATTAATATTGGAAACACTAGGATAAAAATTATAAAACTAAGATATTAATAAATCCATTTGATTAATATTAAAAACCCGAGGGATTACAAACTAAGGGGAATAACATTAGAGCCTAGGATTAATATTAAATCCTATGAATATAAACCCTAATATTAATATTATAATCCTAATATTAACATTATAAAGCCAAAACATTAACACTATAAATCTGAGAAATTTATAAACTTTAGGGATTACTATTTTAAACTAAGTGGATTATAAACTTAGGGGAATAATTTTAGACCCAATGGAATAATATTAAACCCTAAGATGCATATTAAACCCTAGGAATATAAAATCTAAAACTAACAAAACCAAGAGATTAATATTGTAAATCCTAGGATTAAAATTAAACCCTAGGAATATAAACCCTATGATTAATATTATATTTACCCGAATAATTTATATTATAAAATCAATGATTTATAAACCCAAGGGATTTATATCAAAACTTAGGATTAATATGTAAACTCTATCATAATATTATATGGGAGGAACATGAATCCTTAAATTAATAAAACCCAACGTATTGATATTATAAAGAGGAGGCACTAATAAAATAAGGGATTAATACAAAAAACACAAAAAACCAAATGATTAATATTGTAAATGAAAGGTATATATAAACCCTAAGATAAATATTATAAACCTTAAAAAAAACATGGTTGACATGATTGATTTTCATATTGAGACAATATTTTTCAGAATGTGATGTTGGAACATCAATGTCCATGATTGATTTTCGTATGAGAAGAATCTTTGTCACAATATGACATTGGATTATGGTTGACCATGATTTACCGTGGTTGATTTTAGTATTGAAAATATTTGTCAAAATTCGGCGTTGGACAATGGTTAACCATGATTTACCATGGCTGATTTTAGTATTGACAATATTTGTCAAAATGCGACGTTGGACCATGGTTGACCATAGTTTTCACAAAGTGTTGTTGGACCATGAGAAAATCTTTGTCATAATGTAACCATGGCTATTGAAAATAATTGACCATGATTGACCATGATTCATTTTCATTTTGAAACAATATTTGTCACAATGCGACATTTGACAATGGTTGACCATGCTTGACAATTATTGAAGATGGTTGACCATGGTTGATTTTCATATTGAGACAATATTTGTTACAATTTGACATTGGACCATGGTTGACCATGAACGATTATGGTTGATGATGATTGAATATGATTGATTTTCATATTGAGACAGTCTTTGAGACAATGTGACAAAGGACCATGGTTGACCATCATTATAAACCTAATGGATCTATATTAAAGAATGGAATTAATGTTATAAGCCCTATGAATAATATTATGCCATAGGATATTAATAAACCTAAGAGATTCATATTATAAAACAAAGGGGCTAATAAACGAAAGGGATTAACACTAAAAATCGAAGGGAATAATATTAAACCCAAGGGTTCAATATTATAAACCTAAGGTATATAAACCCTAAGATAAATATTAAAAACCCTAAAATAAACATGTCTCACCATCGCTTACCATGGTTGATCTTCATATTGACACAATATTTGTCACAATGCGATATTGGACCATGGATGACCATGATTTATTTTCATATTAAGACAATATTTGTGAAAATGCGATGCTGGACCATGGTTAATTTTCATAGTGAGTTAAAATTTGTCATAATGTGATGTCGGACCATGGTTGACCATGGATACTATCGTTGTCATAATGTGATGTTCGATGAAGAGACTATTCATGATAATGTGACCATCATTATTGACCACAATTGACCATGACTCGCCATGGTTGACCACAATTGATTTTCATATTGAGACAATTTGTCAAAATGCAACATTGGATTGTGGTTGACCATGATTTAGCACCGTTGATCATTGTCAAGGATGTTTGACCATGGTTGGCCATGTTTGACCTTAATTAACAACGATTCACCATATCTAAATTTTATATTGTAAACATATTTGACATAATGCATTAGTAGACCAAAGTTGGCCATAATTATTTAATATTATTAAAATTAATAATTAATATAAATATTAACAAATATGTAAATAATAATAATAATAATAATAATGATTTTAAAATAAATATTAACAATAATATTAAAATTAATATTATTAAACAATATTAAAATGTTATTAATGTTCATGATATTAATATTAAGATTTATTATTTAACATTAGAAATAATAAATCATATTAATAGATTAAATGTTACTAATAATATTAATGTTATTAAGTAGACATTTAAAAAAAAATAGCATGATTAATAATTTTACTAATATTATTTTTCCAAAAGAAATCTATGGTATTTCAATAATATAATTAATAAATAATATAATTCATGTTTTAGATAATGGTTGCCCAAATGTGAATGTGGTCATATTTTAGCTATGTTTGATTAATATAATTGATTATAGTAATTATACACTAATACTTTAATTAATATATTAGTGATAATAAATTAATATTATTATTAATTAATATTAATAAATTTATTTAAAGGTTTTAATTAATATTATCAATAAATATTTTAATTAATATATTGTGAAAATTTGTAAGTAATATTATTTTAATTAATCAAAACATTAATTAAAATATTATTAGTGTTAATTAATTATTAAAACTCATATATAATAAAGTACCATTTTTATTTATTAATATTGTTATTTAATAAATTAATTAACATTGATAAATTAATTATTAATAAGTTAATAAATTTACTAACACTCATATTTTAATTAATGTATTATTTGAATTAATTAATTAAAGTGATAGTGACTTAATACTATTTTGAGTGAATTAAAATTAACTATTGTCAAATAAAATAAGCCAAGTGTGAATATATTCATATCTAATTATATTTAACTAATGTAGTTAACTATACTAATTATGTATTTAATATTTTTTAATTATGTATTATTACTTTAATTAATATATCAATACATCACTGTTAGTAAATAAATTAGTTAATATTATTATTAATAAATATTAATATCATAATTTAAATATTGTAATTAATATATTCTCAAATATTTTAATTTATACTTAATACTAAATGTTGTTAATATTATTTATTAATATTAATATTATTTATAGTAATAATGTTAATTCCATTAATAGTATTAATATTATTAATTATTTATTGATAAATTTAATATTGAAATTTAAATGTTATTAATAATCTTAATGTTATAAGGGCAAAAATGTTAATATGTTAATAATAATATTTAATTAATGAGTAGATTTTTAATAAAATAATTAACACAGGTAAAATAATGATTAATAAAGTAATAAATTGATTAAGATTAATATTTTAATTAATTATTAAACTAATTTTTTAGCTAATTTTTTATGTTTTAATTAATTATTTTAATTAATTAATGAATGTTATAGTGAGTGATACTTTGCGTGAATTAAGGTTTCCTATTCTCAAATAACTTAAACATAAATATAAAATGACCAAGTGTGAATGAGCTCATATTTGATTAATATGGTTAACTATACTATTTATGTATTAAATATTTTTTGAGTATGAATTATTACTTTAATTAATATATCAATATACAAATGTTAATAAATAAATCAACTAATATTATTATTAATGAATATTAACATATTAATTTAAAAAATTTTCAATAAATGTTCTGATTAATATATTCCCAATATTCCCAAACATGTAGTTTAAAAAAGTAACAGAATGACTCAGAATCCGGTAATGATCTTGTTTATAGTTGTTAAATTTCAGTATTTTGGGTGCCCTAGGGGTTTTTGATAGTGTTGAATCCATTTCCACTATAAAAAATGGAATCCAAATGCTCCAACTACCTGATTTTTTGAATTTTATTTTACCGGATGCAAAAAAACTGTTGTCCGGGCTATTCTGTATGCTAGGTAGACAACTTCTATTCCCAAAAGGTTCAATTAATTAAATAATTTAATACTATAATAATATAACAACATGAAATTAAATATGTAAAAATATATATAATTCAATAACAATATAATAACAACTATGTCAAATTATATGTAAATCAAGAAAATTATAAAAAAGTAAGAATAAAATACAAAAATGTACTAAATACCAATTCAATCACAATTAATCTTAATATCAAATGATGAATTTCAAAATCAAAATCTTTATTTACTTTTCAATCCTTAAATTCTCTGCATAACCTAATCAACTACCTTGTGACAACCTCATTTAGAGTTAATTAGCATGAATAAGCTGAAAAGACAATTTGTTTATTTGTTTTTATTATTTGTTTACTTTATTGTGGTAAAAGAAACTCAGAAACATTATTTTACTTTGCATTACTGAGTTAGTAAATAAAAAGGGAATCTCTTAAACTGTTGGAAAAAGTTTCTAAGAATAGAGGGTGGTTGGGAACAGTTGAAAGACAGTTACCTACCCTCCAGGGATAAAAGAAAATCCCAGGAGAGGGATAGGGGTTCTGTGAGTTTCTGGAAAAAGGGTAAGAAGAAGTATTCTCTAGAGCTGGGTGACAGACCAGTGGAGAACGGAATCTGCGAACCATATAACCAGAACTGTCTGTCTGTGGCTGGATAGGCCATCCAGAGGTCACAACAGAAGGAGTAAGCTTTGTTCCCGTGGCACCGACTGATATTCTGAAGCTAGGGGGCAGGAGGAGGACATCATTGCCTCCTTTGATGGTTGGGAGGACCACAGTTTGAGAGTTATTATCTCCTGACAGATAAGTAAAACAGAAAGACTCTAATTTTATGCTACAGGAAGTTATTTATTGCTAGTAGATACTCAGAGGATGCTTATAATAATCTGAGTTTTCTTTATTGTGATAGTTAAAGAAAGTTTCGTAAGCAAAGACTGTGTGTAGGAAAAGAAAAGAAAACTGTTATGTAATTTTGTTTAAAATGAAGTAAAAGCAGTTAGCCTAGCTAGCACAATGATATGTGAGAAAACAATGCTTTCTGTAAACAAGACTTTATCTATGGAGTAGTTAATGAAAGGTTGGCACAGAAATTGTTACATTTGTTTTCTTTTATGAGGAGTCAGTAAAATACGAAACCTGGAAGACATGGAATATTAAACATTAGACCTAATATTACCAATGCGGCACGGATGCCAAATGGCAAACGTGCAGACTCACTGTTTAATTCATTGTTGAAAACAAAGGGTTGAGAATTTCTTGGTATTCCTCTAATAGAGACACATTATTTCATGACGAGCTTGAAAAGCTGGAAAGGGTAGAAACCCCAATTTGCTTCGGCTCTTTTATCGAACAGCTATACTCGGCCAAGACTTGACGGCCGGTGTTGGAAACCTAGAGATTTAACCAAGTAGACATTTATAACAGGAATCGAAGTGAGAACCAAGAAAATCCATAACTTCCGTCTATACACAGAAAGCATACAGAACTATTGATTAACCAAAAATCCGAAGCAAACATCTCAACAGAGAAAGTAAAGAAGAGAGTTATTATGAATATAACATATGGAAAGAAAATAGCGTTAAATAGAAGCTGAATCACCCATACGCATCTGTAACATATAAGTTCACGACCTATAGAATCTAGCCGAGAGCTAGATAACTCGTTGTAAACAAACAATAACTAATACCAGCTCCATATGTAAACCCCGGCGGAAAGACCGAGAGCGACATGCAACTGATAAACTTTGCTCCAACATTGTGTAATCAAAATTCCGAAAGAGTAAGAACCATTTCCCAACAACTTGATAGATATAAAAATATTTATACATTAAACAGTACAACATGCATAGTCCCGAGCAATCTTATCAGTCAAACAGATGATAAAAGGAAAGGAAAAAACTCTTGTCGAGATATCGACTTCCAGTACATCAACGTTTAGCGCCATGGAACGCGTCCAAGTATGATTAACATAGATTAAACTTACAGCCAAGGAAAAATTTGAGTGCATGTTCTGAAATATGTAAAAACCCCTTTAAGGCGAGGTTCAAAGGGATAAAGTTCTAAAAGAAACACCCTGGAAGAATCGACTAAAACCCTAAGCTAGGTGACCCATGCAGGAAAAAACAAGCCAACTCACGCCACGATGGCATGATGGTGAGAGCGGCGGATTACCTGTAGAAAAAGGAAACATAGTCACTGTAGCTGTGTGAATGAAACTGAGTTCCGCATGACAAGAGTTATGATTCAGTGATAGATATCCCACCTATAACAAAAGGTTAGCAAGCTGTTAATTAACCTCGGAATAATAAATGGACCAGAAGGGTTTGGGAGGGAAGAGTAATCCCAATAATAGTGGGTCTGTATCTGCACACACCTGTTGGAGAATACTGAACCCGCTAGCCGGATCAACTCTTCCTGGAAGGCAACGAAAGAATTGAATTTAAAACAGATATGTATATATACATTGACCATGAGTTAGAACTTATGCAGAGATCGCCATGTGGTATGGAGGCAAAGTATTACCTCCGAAAGCCAATGGTGGAGGGGAACTGCAGGCTTAAGGCTTCCGAGTTGAAGAGCTTAAACTCGAGCCAGCTATGGTGGAGCTTGCCTGTATAAAAAAAAATAAAAACACACACACACACACACACACACACACACACACACACACACACACACACACACACACATATATATCTATATATATATATAAAACCCTTCCCCCATTGCATTCGAAGCAAATAACACCTCAAGTCTATTATAGAAAGTTTGACTGAGTCTTAAACAACAAATAATCAATGGCTAACTTACCTCGGTCCAGAGAACGCCGGAAAAAGATCTGAAGGAGCCAAGCTGTGGTGCGTGCCGTGGAAGAGGAACTGCACAGTGAGAAATGGCTCATGGGCAGAATAGCAACTGGTGGTCATTCCCTCGCATACCTCCGAGTAAGTCGAGGCGCGAAGGCATAGTAAACACCCGGATTAATTTCCTGTACAGTGGATAACGCTGGAGAGGACACATGGCATTGGCGAGGAGTGTGAGAAGTCATCCGGACGGATATTTCTATATTCTATTTAATGAACAAGATTTGTCAGGGATCGCCGGGATTTCATCCGGTGGGTCACCGGAGGCCTCGAACGGTCGACTAATGAATTCACATATGCATTATTAAATGACTATGATAACATGTACATGGCTAAGTCAGATAACCAGTTGTGCTATGATATAACGTCAATAAAAATCCAAAGTACTCTTCATTGCGATTAAATACATTTCCGAACTGTGATTAATGTCAAGCCTTGATGAAATTCTAAGGTTGGTTGATGGATAAATTACAAAGTTATAATTTATAGTTAGAAGTCTTATTGAATGGATTATTATGTAATGTAATTTTGTTTTTACATTTATGAAGTTTCTATAGTAAATGTGTAGGTAGTTGTGACAAGTGGTATCAGAGCCGGTTACTACACTGGAAACCTAAGGGTCTACTAACAAAGCTGTGTCTGTTTTAGTGCACTGAGAAGAAGGAAAATATATGAGGGAAGATATAGCATCTCAATCACAGCCGAATGAGACTCAAGGTCCAACAGTTATGGACCCAGAAATGTGGGTTCAACTAACTGTGGAGCAGCATCAAAAAACGAGTAAATTGCTGGAAGAACAACAGCAACAAACTATTTTTATGCTAAACACTGTGCAGCAACTACAAGAGGAGATGATGAGATTCCGGAAGGACAATGAAAAGTTGCTGCAAGACCAGGAAAAGATTTTGAAGAGCATATCTGATAAACAAAATCAGGAGATGCGACAACCAAGTGAAGAAAAAGAATTATCAACAGAGGCAGAAGACCAGCAAACCAGAAACAACACCAATGGAAAGACTGAAAAGAGTTACTCTCACAAGAGTAAAAACCGTAATAATAATGAGGCAGAATCGGAAAATCTGTTTGAACAACAAGATCATAAGAGGCAGAAAGTTGAACTGCAGGGGGAGTTCCGCAAGATTAAGCCACCAATGTTTGATGGCGAGGCGGAGGAAGAAGCTGAAGCATGGTTGATTAACATCAATAAATATTTTCAGGTATATGAGTATAGCAGCAATCTGAAGGCCAGATTGGCTATATACCAGCTGCGAGAGAAAGCCACCCTGTGGTGGGAGGAGGTGAAAAATGTTCGCAGTATCGATGAGCGGGACATTACCTGGGAATCATTCCAGCAGTACTTCAAGGATAAATATCTAACAGAAAGATTTTATGATGATAAAGCCAAGGAATTTCACGATCTTCGGCTAGGTCAAATGACTATGGATGAGTATGTCACAAAATTTACTTCCCTACTACGCTATGTACCTTACCTCAGAGAGGAAAAAGCCAAGGTACAGATATTTCTGAGTAGTTTGCCTGCTCTCATGATGGAAATAATAGAGTTTGTTAATTACCAAATGATGGATGAAGCTGTCTGGAAAGCACGCATGTGTTACTAGCAGTACAGGACCAAAGGGGATGGTGGAAAGGGTTGGCAGCCCAAGAAAAATCAGAAGAATTCCTCTACCTTTAAAATCAGCAAAAGCAGCCACTTTAAAGGGGTAGGATGGAATGCTGGCAGCAAACAGTTTAACAGAAACCATCAAAGGATCAGGTGGCCAGCTGAAGAAAATCCCACCGAGGCATCAAGCAAACCAGAGCAAGGGCAGAATTCTAAACCTCCCCTACAGTGTTGGGGCTGTGGGGAAGCACACTACTACAAGAAATGTCCACAACGGAAAAAGAATGAATCTGTGGAAAACTTGCAGGAAGCATCAACAGTGAGGGACGTGGCACGGAAAATACCACGTATAAACGCAGCCTTGGAGGATCGACAGGCTGAATTTCAACCCACAATGATTGAACTGGAAGGTACTATACTTTCTAAACCTGTATCGATTTTAGTAGATCCTGGAGCTAGTTTAAACTATGTAAGTCCTAAGCTAGTGGAGTTGTGTAAGTTAAAAGAACAGAAATTTAAAAACTCCTGGTTATTTCAACTAGCTACCGGAGCAAAATGCAAAGTGACTGCAAAAATTGCTGAATGCATACTGGAGGTTGCAGAACAGCAGTTGCAGGTAGATTTAAATATTCTGCCATTAGGATCGTATGATGTGTTACTCGGAATGGATTGGCTGGAAAAACACTGGACCTTGGTAGACTGTAAGGAAAAGACAATTTATTATAGAGCGCTAGATGGTACGCGTAAGGAAATTAAAGGAATTAAAAAGCCCGTGCAGTTACGCCCCATAACAGCGTCTCAGATGAGCAAGTGTATCCGAAAGGGATGTCAGTTGTACGCAATTCAAGTAGGGTATGCTGAATCTAAGGGAAAGGCAGCAGATATAAAAGACATTCCTGTGGTACAGGAATTCCTGGATGTGTTTCCAGAAAACATTCCAGGGTTGCCGCCTAAAAGAGATATTGATTTCACTATTGAGTTGCTACCCGGAGCCTCTCCTGTGTCAAGAGCACCTTACAGAATGAGTATACCAGAATTAATAGAGTTAAAAATGCAGCTGCAGGAGTTGTTAGATAAAGGATATATCTGCCCAAGCATGTCACCTTGGGGTGCACCAGTCCTTTTTTGTTAAAAAGAAGGATGGAACCTTACGTATTTGTATGGACTACCGACAACTCAACAAGCTGATAGTTAAGAATAAATATCCTCTACCCAGAATCGATGATCTATTCGATCAGGTGAGAGGTGCCAAAGTGTTCTCTAAAATAGACTTGAGGTCTGGATATCATCAGATACGAATCAAAGATGAGGATGTTTGCAAAATAGCATTCCGCACCAGATATGGGCATTATGAATTTGTGGTATTGCCCTTCGGATTGACAAATGCACCAGCAACCTTTATGAGGTTGATGAATGGCATTTTTCATCAGTTTCTAGATCACTTTGTGTTGGTCTTCATAGACGACATATTGATCTACTCAAAGAGTGAGGAAGAACATAAGGAGCATCTAAGAATAGTATTGGAAATACTGAGGAAGCATCAGCTATATGCTAAATTCAGCAAGTGCGATTTCTTTAAGTCAGAAATCCAGTATTTGGGTCATGTAGTGACAGCTGAAGGGATAGCAGTGGACCCCAAAAAGATTAAAACTATCATGGAGTGGAGAGTACCACAGAATGTGGCAGATATCAGATCATTTATGGGCCTGGCTGGATATTACAGGCGGTTCATTGAAGGGTTTTCTAAGATTGCCTATCCTATTACATCCTTACAAAAGAAAGGCAAACTTTTCAAATGGACGAATGAATGCCAGAACAGCTTTGAGAAGCTGAAAGAACTTTTAACCACAGCACTAGTGCTGAAGGTTGCTGACCCCAACAAAGACTATGTGGTGTGTACGGATGCCAGCAAGGAGGGAGTTGGTGCAGTATTAACGCAAGAAGGCAAGGTAATAGCCTATGAGTCTAGAAAATTAAGAGAACATGAACAAAAGTACTCTGCTTATGATCTAGAACTCACGGCCGTAGTGCATGCTCTCCGAATGTGGAGGCATTATCTACTGGGCAAAAGGTTCGTACTTAAAACAGACCATAGTAGTTTGACTAACTATTTTAAGCAGGTAGATTTAAACTCTAGGCAAGCAAGGTGGAATGCCTTCTTGAGTGAATTTGACATGGACATACAACATATTAAGGGAAAAGAAAACCGAGTTGCAGATGCCCTGAGCAGGAAATTGCATGGGATTTATGCAATGTACTTCAACGAACCTGTAAGCCAGCTGTCGGAGCAATTAAGAGAAGAAGCATGAAAAGATCCAGAATACAAGTTCTTATGGCAGTAGATGGAAGCGGATAGAGAGCAAGGTAAACCATCTGAGTATGGAAGTAACGAAGAACTGATGTTAACTTTTTGCGGAAAAACCTATGTTCCTAACCGTAAAGGTCTTAAGGAGTTAATCCTAGACGAATACCATCGCAGCAACTATGCTGGCCATCTCGGCTACCAAAAGATGCTCTCGGCAATTAGAAAGATGTATTACTGGCCAGGTATGCGCAGAGACATTGCGGAATATTTAAGCAAGTGTTTAGAGTGCCAGCAGGTTAAAGTGGAGCATCGGCACCCAGCAGGGCTATTACAGCCCATACCCATTCCTGAATGGAAATGGGAAGTGATCTCTTTGGACTTCATTACAGGCTTACCTCGAACCAGGAAGGAGAATGACTCAATCATTGTAGTGGTGGACAGATTAAGTAAATCTGCTCATTTCATACCCTTGCAATCCACTTACAAGACTGTGCAAATTGCAGACATATTCATGAGAGAAATCTTCAGGTTGCATGGTATACCTAAGACTGTGATTTCAGACCGGGATGTTAAGTTTACCTCTGAATTTTGGAAAACCTTGTTCTTAGGTTTAGGTACTCAGATACACTTCAGCACTGCCTATCACCCTCAAATGGATGGGCAGACAGAACGGGTAAACCAAGTTTTGGAGGATATGCTGTGCATGTATGTAATGCGGCAGCCAGCTAAATGAGAAGATTACCTGCACCTAGTAGAGTTTGCGTATAACAACGGATATCAGGAGTCCCTAAAAATGAGTCCTTTCGAAGTGCTATATGGACGATAGTGTCATACACCAATTAACTGGAGCAGTCCGGAGACAAAATTAATGTTGGGACCGGAGATGTTGGCTGAGCTAGAAGCCGAGGTAAAAAGAATAAGGCAGAATTTGAAGGCCGCGCAGGACCGGCAAAAGGTCTTTGCAGATAAGAAAAGATCTTATCGCGAATTTGAAGTGGGTGACCACGTGTATGTCAGGATTAAGCCTAAAAGAAGTACCTTAAGGTGGACTTCTTGCGCCAAGTTAGCCCCTCGTTACTGTGGACCCTTCCAAATTCTGGAAAGAGTGGGACCAGTAGCTTATAGGCTGGTTTTGCCTAGTCATATTAAAGTGCACAATGTGTTTCATGTGTCCTTGTTAAAGCGATATGTGCATGATGAAAAACATGTAATACATTGGCAAAACATTCAGGTAGAACCGGACGAAGAATTTCTGGTAGAGCCGCTACGCATACTTGATTGTAGGGACATTGAACTCCGTAAAAGAGTGGTTACCCAGGTGAAAGAGCAGTGGAAGCACTTTGGACCCGACGAAGCTACTTGGGAGGATGAAAAATTTGTGCAGGAAGCCTACCCAGAACTCTTTACAGAGTTGGGCTGAAAACACCGAGGACGGTGTTACTTCCAGGGGAGGGAGATGTGACAGCCTCATTTAGAGTTAATTAGCATGAATAAGCTGAAAAGAAAATTTGTTTATTTGTTTTTATTATTTGTTTACTTTATTGTGGTAAAAGAAACTCAGAAACATTATTTTACTTTGCATTACTGAGTTAGTAAATAAAAAGGGAATCTCTTAAACTGTTGGAAAAGTTTCTAAGAATAGAGGGTGGTTGGGAACAGTTGAAAGACAGTTACATACCCTCCAGGGATAAAAGAAAATCCCAGGAGAGGGATAGGAGTTCTGTGAGTTTCTGGAAAAAGGGTAAGAAGAAGTATTCTCTAGAGCTGGGTGACAGACCAGTGGAGAACGGAATCTGCGAACCATATAACCAGAACTGTCTGTCTGTGGCTGGATAGGTCGTCCAGAGGTCACAACAGAAGGAGTAAGCTTTGTTCCCGTGGCACCGACTGATATTCTGAAGCTAGGGGGCAGGAGGAGGACGTCATTGCCTCCCTTGATGGTTGGGAGGACCACAGTTTGAGAGTTATTATCTCCTGACAGATAAGTAAAACAGAAAGACTCTAATTTTATGCTACAAGAAGTTATTTATTGCTAGTAGATACTCAGAGGATGCTTATAATAATCTGAGTTTTCTTTATTGTGATAGTTAAAGAAAGTTTCGTAAGCAAATACTGTGTGTAGGAAAAGAAAAGAAAATTGTTCTGTAATTTTGTTTAAAACGAAGTAAAAGCAGTTAGCCTAGTTAGCACAATGCTATGTGAGAAAACAATTCTTTCTGTAAACAAGACTTTATCTATGGAGTAGTTAATGAAAGGTTGGCACAGAAATTGTTACATTTGTTTTCTTTTATGAGGAGTCAGTAAAATACGAAACTTGGAAGACATGGAATATTAAACATTAGACCTAGTATTACCAATGTGACACGGACGCCAAATGGAAAATGTGCAGACTCACTGTTTAATTCATTGTTGAAAACAAAGGGTTGAGAATTTCTTGGTATTCCTATAACAGAGACACATTATTTCATGACGAGCTTGAAAAGATGGAAAGGGTAGAAACCCCAATCCGCTTCGGCTCTTTTATCGAACAACTATACTCGGCCAAGACTTGACGGCCGGTGTCGGAAACCTAGAGATTTAACCAAGTAGACATTTATAACAGGAATCGAAGTGAGAACCAAGAAAATCCATAACTTCCGTCTATACACAGAAAGCATGCAGAACTGTCGATTAACCAAAAATCCGAAGCAAACATCTCAACAGAGAAAGTAAAGCAGAGAGTTATTATGAATATAACATATGGAAAGAAAATAGTGTTAAATAGAAGCTGAATCACCCATACGCATCTGTAACATATAAGTTCACGACCTGTAGAATCTAGTCGAGAGCCAGATAACTTGTTCTAAACAAACAATAACTAATACCATCTCCATATGTAAACCCCGGCAGAAATACCGAGAGCGACATGCAACTGATAAAATTTGCTCCAACATTGTGTAATCAAAATTCCGAAAGAGTAAGAACCATTTCCCAGCAACTTGATAGATATAAAAATATTTATACATTAAATAGTACAACATGCATAGTCCCGAGCAATATTATCAGTCAAACATATGATAAAAGGAAAGGAAAAAACTCTTGTCGAGATATCGACTTCTAGTACATCAACGTTTAGTGCCATGGAACGCGTCCAAGTATGATTAACATAGATTAAACTTACAGCCAAGGAAAAATTTGAGTGCATGTTCTGAAATATGTAAAAACCCCTTTAAGGCGAGGTTCAAAGGGGTAAAGTTATAAAAGAAACACCGTGGAAGAATCGACTAAAACCCTAAGCTAGGTGACCCATGCAGGAAAAAACAAGCCAACTCACGCCACGATGGCATGACGGTGAGAGTGGCGGATTACCTGTAGAAAAAGGAAACATAGTCACTGTAGCTGTGTGAATGAAACTAAGTTCCGCATGACAAGAGTTATGATTCAGTGATAGATATCCCACCTGTAACAAAAGGTTAGCAAGCTGTTAATTAACCTCGGAATAATAAATGGACCAGAAGGTTTTGGGAGGGAAGAGTAATCCCAATAATAGTGGGTCTGTATCTGCACACACCTGTTGGAGAATACTGAACCCGCTAGCCGGACCAACTCTTCCTGGAAGGCAACGAAAGAATTTAATTTAAAACAGATATGTATATATACATTGACCATGAGTTAGAACTTATGCAGAGATCGCCATGTGGTATGGAGGTGAAGTATTACCTCCGAAAGCCAATGGTGGAGGGGAACTGCAAGCTTAAGGCTTTCGAGCTAAAGAGCTTAAACTCAAGCCAGCTATGGTGGAGCTTGCCTGTATAAAAAAAAAGAAAAACACACACACACACACACACACACACACACACACACACACACACACACACACACACACACACACATATATAACCCTTCCCCCATTGCATTCGAAGCAAATAACACCTCAGGTCTGTTATAGAAAGTTTGACTGAGTCTTAAACAGCAGATAATCAATGGCTAACTTACCTCGGTCCAGAGAATGTCGGAAAAAGATCTGAAGGAGCCAAGCTGTGGTGCGCGCTGTGGAAGAGGAACTGCAGAGTGAGAAATGGCTCATGGGCAGAATAGCAACTAGTGGTCATTCCCTCGCATACCTCCGAGTAAGTCGAGGCGCGAAGGCACAGTAAACACCCGGATTAATTTCCTGTACAGTGGATAACGCTGGAGAGGACACATGGCATTGGCGAGGAGTGCGAGAAGTCATCCGGACGGATATTTCTATATTCTATTTAATGAACAAGATTTGTCAGGGATCACCAGGATTTCATCCGTCGGGTCACCGGAGGCCTCGAATGGTCGACCAATGAATTCACATATGCATTATTAAATGACTATGATAACATGTACATAGCTAAGTCCGATAACCGATTGTGCTATGATATAACGTCATAAAAATCCAAAGTACTCTTCATTGCGATTAAATACATTTTCGAACTGTGATTAATGTCAAGCCTTGATGAAATTCTAAGGTTGGTTGATGGATAAATTACAAAGTTATAATTTATAGTTAGAAGTCTTATTGAATGGATTATTATGTAATGTAATTTTTTTTTTACATTTATGAAGTTTCTATAGTAAATGTGTAGGTAGTTGTGACATACCTACAAAAAAACTCGAGTAATGGTCAATAATAAACCATTCTCCAAGATGGTTTCCATGTGGCCATACCTTGCATATAAAAAGATTGCATACCAATCTAACACAAAACACAGCAAGTTTTAACACATTTTTTTTATTTTTTTATTTTATTTTCCCTTAATTCTCATTAGAAGTCCCATTCTAATGAAGAGCGGGCACACTAAATTTTTCGTACTTTTTCAATCATACTTTTCTTGAAAACCACCAAAATATATTGACATATTTCAATTTAGAATTCCAACATGGCAGATGTATGTCTTAATTAAAATTTACTTAAACTTTCATATTTAAATTAGAATATCAAACTTATTAATATTAATCAAATATTTTATTTCAACCTACAAAAATATGTACAATATCATAACATAATCATTATTAATTTGTTTAATAACTAAAATAATGTTACACACTGTGTCAATAATGATTTTGAACGTAAACCATTAGTAATTACTCAACATAAAACCTAGTGAATAAACCTTTAAAGGTGGAAATATGAAATTTACTTAAAATTGATTGCAATAAGGTGGAGATGTTTCTTCTTGCTATATTTTCCAATGGGAATTATAAAAATATATGAACAACTATTGAAATGGTATCATTGCCAATGAAAACAATCATTAAATTTGAAATTTTCCAATGGGAATTATAAAAATATATGAACAACTATTGAAATGGTATCATTGCCCATGAAAACAGTCATTAAATTTGAAATTTTCCAATGGGAATTATAAAAATATATGAACAACTATTGAAATGGTATCATTGCCTACAAAAACATTCATTAAATTTGAAATTTGAAATGGTATTTAAATTAATATATATATATATATATATATATATATATATATATATATATATATATATATATATTTTAAATTTGAAATGGTATCAAATACCAAAACATTCATTAAATTTTAGTCACACAATAATTTTTTTTTTTTTAAATTTCCTTTCTAAATCCATTTCATATTCATATTTTGAATTATTCTAAAATTTCAAAAAATAATAAATCAATACCAAATCATTCCAACTAATTCTACAATCAACATCCATTTCATATTCATATTTTGAATTATTCTAAAATTTTAAAAAATAATAAATCAATACCCTATCATTCCAACTAATTCTACAATCAACGATTGATATGGAGGGTGAATCAAACCACTTTAACTTGGTATGAGAAGGAATGCAATTCCATGTGCACATCGCCATAAGATATAATGTTTGGGTTGTTTGGAGTGGGCTGAATTCACTTACAAAAGTAATTGATAATAAAAATAATGTACATGAATAGAAATGGATACAAAAAAGTGCTTTATTATCCTCTGAATGCTTTCTAGGTATAATTTGTACAAAACATCTAAAACATTAGAATGTGAAAGCTGAATAAACTATAGCATGATAATCTCATTAATTTACATTCTTTGTAGTCATGGCAATCCCATTAATTTACATTATTTGTAGTGATGAAAGAAATATAGCATACTATAATCAATTCCATTTATTTTTATAAAAAATATATTAAATTAATTATTAAAATAAAAAATATATTAAAGATTTGAGATAAATAAAATCCTAAAATATTTTATTTTTATTTTTATATTAATTTTACATCTAATTCTGTTG
Organism: Pinus albicaulis; assembly: GCA_034641835.2. Taxonomy (NCBI): domain Eukaryota; kingdom Viridiplantae; phylum Streptophyta; class Pinopsida; order Pinales; family Pinaceae; genus Pinus; species Pinus albicaulis. The sequence continues at coordinate 141,666,839 of CM076576.1, forward strand.
TAACATACCCATAGTGATAATAATCAAGGTTAATTATTATTTTTTAAATTAAAAAATATACACAACCCAGATAGTTAACTCATTTATTGGTTCATTAATGTAAACATGATGATTTGTTACTGTAGAGCCATTTTATTTATTTATTTAATAAAGATTGTGCCAACCTTTCACCACATATACAATGTATACAACAACTACATTAAAATTTTTAATCCAGAAGCACTCGTTCAAATTGGTTTTTTATACAACTGAGTTTTTCCCTGATTTTCGAAACTTCTAGATATACATTGATGTTCTTCCTAGTGGCATGAATCCTCCGTTGGCATTGGCATGTTCTTTGATCTACAACTAAAAGTTTTAGCGGTAGGGTTTGAGTGGATGGCTGGAGTAACTGTTCTTCCAATCAACGTTTCTCCAATAGAATAAAATAGATCTGATGTAAAATATATATGTACACAACATGCCCGAGCCAATACCAGTTTGATACCACTTACCAATCACCAATCTCCAATCTGGAAAAGAACTGATATTGTAGCCTCGAGAGTAAATTCCACCAACTACCACACCTTCAAGTGCGCCAGGAGTGTCATATCAGACAAACCGGCAATATTCGATTCCCCCATAAAACAAAGCACCAACACTAACAACGTTGTCCATGCATGCCCATGCGTGTTGTAAATCTTGTGTTGCATACCTTGGAACATCATATAGAGAAACATGGGCGTATTGAACCAGAAACTCCTCCATAAGGACGGCTAGGTGCATCCAAATAACTATTGACACATTCCAATCATGCTACACTTGGACTGAAGAATGCACTAACAATAAAAGGCGTTGGACCAATTCAATTTTCACATGCCTTAAATGAAAGGAGTCATTACCTGGAGTTGGAAAGGTGACAGAAAAGAGGCTGTATAGCTTCTCTCACTTGTAACCCACAACATCATAGTAAATTGCTTCATGCAGATGGACTTAGTTGATATGGAGGTTCATGCTAAAGTGACATGTCAGAATTTGGCGAAGAGTGAAAATGTCGGAGCTCCATTGGAAAAGCCACCGAAAGTAATACAAACTGAGAATTCAAGATCATATCCGCACAGCAATACAGTTTAATCTAAATAATATGAAGGTCAACAGATCGAGTTCTCTCCATCTATTGATCTGAGGAAATGTAAGCATAATGAAAATACTCACGCTAAGAAGACTAGGGATTTCGTGATGGAATTTAGGGTTACCGTAAATGTTGCCAAATCTAGTTGTGACCTATTTTATCATATATAATTCATAGATATTTGAGTAATACCTATCATCGTTTTCCTTGTCATAGTCATCCTAGAAAACAACAACGGACGAGATGTACTGTGCTGAAGCAGTAGCTGTCCACCATTGTAATATCCAACACACACTAATTGAATGCATTGTCATTACTGTACACCTTGTAAGATGCAACAGTTGATTACTGTAATAACTATAATATGATTTTTCATGGGATAAATTAGGGCATGAAACCAAATCCCTAAACCAATGCTTCAATGTAATGAAAATTGTCTGAATATAATATTAACTCATCCATTTAATTAATGCTGCCACCAATGCATTATTACTGCCAATATGTTCAGAATGCCAACAAAATATGACCCTTCCCATATTATTAATGAATTCAATATTTATTTTTGTTTGGACAAGACACAACCATCCAAGGAATCGAGATGTATACCCATATTGGCTCTTATTTCATTGATATAGGATTAGTTTCACCTTCTAGTGATTGGATCCAGGATCTGTAGCAGGCTGCAAGCATTAAAGAGTCGACTTATAATATGTGGCTAAAGAAAAAGCAAGAATGCCTTCCGGTCTGACAATCCATCCCAATCCAATTGAGTTGTTGCATTGTGAATAACTTGAAGCATCGTTACTAATTGGAAAAATATGGAAGCTTTGTGACTAACTGGTGCCTCTTCCAGCTTTGTGACTAACTGGTGCCTCTTCCACTCCCCAGTGACTAACTCATGGTGCGATCCCATGAGTTTATTAAAATTGTTCGTTACAACCACAATGTAGAGTAATTAATAATGTTGGTATGCCTATCAAAACCATTTGTCATACAGAGCAATGGAGGAGGATCCATATTGCACAATCAAAGCCACTTGAAATAAGCAATAATGGTCTAAAGCCACTTGGCATACTCAGTAATGGTAGTAGCTCATGGACATTACAAAATTCTACTTGCAACTTACACGTTTTGTAATGTAACGCTCATATTTTAAAAGAAAACCATGCTTCCATGTATTTTTTTATCTTTAAATTTATTTCCCTAAATTTCATAAGTAGTTTCATTTATATCGAATCCTTATAGGTGGCGATAAAAATTTAATATACCATTTTTCATATCGAACAGTGGAGACAGATGGACATAGCACGATCAAAGACACCACTTGGCATAAGTATGACACAATTCCAAATCTTTGTAACGTAACACATTAACAAACGTTTCCTTGTTTTCGAATATTTAATTTATTTTCTCTAATTTTCATAATTCTTTTTATTTTTATCTAATATTCATAGGTGGTGAAAAACAATAGGCACATTAAATTTTTAATCACGTTTTGGTAAAAAATTAATTTAAACATGGTTTAAACATATGATTTAGAGATGCAAGGAACTTATTACTTTCAATTTCATTCGTTGATTGAGTGGCAACCGTGAAAATACTCTGGCATCTTTTAATTTAGAACATCTTATCAAAAAAATTAATTAGCAAAATGATTAAAGTAGCCAATTCCAATAGGGGATGCCTATCGCGTAACTAGCACAACCACATGGTAAATGTGGTTGATATATGCCGATAAGCATATATGAATCACATATACAACCACATTATAAATGTGGCTGATATACGCCGACAAACATTTATCAATATTATTATATGTATAGTGTTCATGTGACTATTAAAAATTGACTATTTATACTTATATATATATATATATATATATAACAAAATTAACTTATTATAATAATAATAGTTTATCGTTATTATTAATAATATTTATTTATAAACCTAAGGGAATAATAATAAACCCAAGGGAATAATAGTAAACTCTAGGATGAATATTAAACTATAGGAATATAAATAGTTAAACTATCAAACCCAAGGGATTAATATTGTAAAACCTACACTTAATAAAGCCAAGGATTAATATTATAAAATTTGGGGATTATTAACACAAGCGATCTATAAACCCAAGTGATAGGCGTCCCCTTGTTGGAACTGGCTACTTTAATAATTTTTCTAATTAATATTTTTGATCGGATGGTGTGAATTGGATGATACCGATATATTATCTTTGTTGGATGATACCGATATATTATCTTTGTTGCCACTCCATTAAAGAATGGAATTAAAAGTCATAACTTTCCTGGATATCTAAATCACATGTTTAAACCATACTTAAATTATTTTTTTACAAAACATGATTAAAAATTTACTGTGCTTATTGTTGATAACCACATATGCTAATTATTTAGAAATGAAATTAAAAAAAAAAAAACACTTGTAAAAGATGCATTACAATGTGGATTAATTTTGAAACTTATAATTGTTCACATTCTCAAAAGTATACCACTTGGCAAGTATGCCTTTAAATTTTTTTCCTCCACTCCATTATCCTATTGGTTGCATATGCATGCCATTCAAATATATGCCCGCTCACATGTTACTATAACTAACAAAATATTATTTTATTAAATTATTCTTGCTGTAGTGGATTGATTTTTTATTACTTTAATTTTTTTTTGTTGTTTCTAAGTATTCAAGTCTCCATACTACTTATTTCCACGTACTTCCTTAATGTATCCACCTGGATAATTAAATCTAGAATGATTAATGGGATTGACATGTTGTATGATAATAAAAATAATTACACTTTCATATTCTTTAAACAATATAATGAATAAATAATAAATGGTGGGTTTAAATTATAATATAGTTTTAGGTTTCATAATGTAATGTAAAAACAAAATTGTGACTATCATGTGATGATATATCACTTAACTAATGCAATTATACTTCTTGTTGTATTAAGCATTTGTGTTAACTTTTGATGTATTGAAAGCTCTCATTAATAATAAGATTTCATTATCACACAATTTTGCAATATAAGGGATAGCCCCTAATATTAAATTATAATATAATTATTTTAATACAATAATAATTTTTAAGATTAAATTATAATAATTATTTTAGTATAATTGTAATATTAATAAATTGTAAGATTAAATTATAATAATTATTTTAATACAATTATATTATAATACTATATTATTAAATTATTATAAGGTTTATTGAGTAGTGGTCTCCTATGCATGCCATTCAAATGTATGCCCACTCACAATTAACTATAAAAAACAAAATATTATTTTATTAAATTTAACTAGAAAGAACGAAATATTATTTTCTTAAATTATTCTTGTTGTTATGGATTTATTTTTTTATTAATTCAAAAAAATTGTTGTTTCTATGGTATTCAAGTGTCCATACTACTCATTTGGACTTCCTTAATGTTGACTTTCTTTACTTAATATGATGTTTCATATTATTTAAACAATATAATGAATAACTAATAAATTGTAGGTTTAAATTATAATATAGTTTTAGTTTTATAAATTAATTGTAAATTTTTTTTTTACTATCATGTGATCATATATCACTTAGCTAATGCAATTATACTTCTTGTTTTATTCAACATTTGTATAAAAGTTTGGTATATTGAAAGATTTGCTTAATAATAAGGTTTCATTAACACATAATTGCTATATAAGGAATAAACCTTAAAGTTAAATTTGAATGAAATTATTTTAACACGGTAATAAATTATAAGATTTAACTATAATAATTATTTTAATACAATTATATTATAATAATATATTATTAAATTATTATTATTATTATATAAAATAATAATAATAAATTATTATAAATTTAGAATTTATTTTAATAATATTTTAACCTTATAAGCATAAAAAAAATCTACTTGATCACTCAAGATGAGTAAATTGTATTTTGATGGAATCCATAATTAATATACACTAATTAATTAATTAAAATATTAATAAATTAGAGCATTAAAAATATTAATTAAAAAATTAATTAATAGCATTAATTAAAACATTTTACAATATGTAATTAAAACTTTTATATAAAAAATGTTTAATAACATTAAAGATTAATTCAAAAATTTGTAAAAAAAATATATTAATATTAATTAATAATAAAGTGAAATAATTATTATATTGCCATTATTACATTGATGTATTAATAAAAACATTAATACATATTTATTATACTTAACTACATTATTCAAATATATAATATATTGATATTTGGTTAATAATAATAACAATAATAACAAGATGTTGGAATTGTACTTAAATATTTTTAACTTAAAATATTAATTAAAACTTTTGACAATATATTAATTAAAACATTTATTTAAAAATGTTTAATAACATTAATTTAAACATGTTTAAATAAATGAAATAATACAACATTAATTAATTAAATTATTAAAACAATAATTAACATTATTATTAATTAATTAAAACATTAATATTAATTAATTTTAATTTTAATTAATTTATTTTTAATATTATATGAAATATTGATAACATTTATAAAAACATTAAAATGTTTAAGAACATTAATTAAAATGTTTGGCAATATATTAATTAAAAAATTTATACAAAAATGTTCAATAACAATAAACATTAATTTTTAAAATTTAAAATTAATATTTTCATATTAATTAATAGAAATATTAAGTTAATTAATTTTTTTTTCTAAGTTAAGATATTTCTATTATATCATATTGAACAAAAAGTTACAGTTCTTTTCCTGTGGAATGAACAAGTTCAATCCATAAGGAAGTTTCAAGAGTCTTTGAGCAGGAGTTACACTGCTCTTATCGTGGAAACTAGTCCTTAGAAGCCAGAGAGTGGCTTCTGCCCATACCGGGAAACCAACAGTTATGGTTTTCAAAATTAAACACAAAACCCATGAAAGACAATTCCTAAATAGGAACAAGCTGATAGAACAGAAAAAACCCGGCCTATTGAGAGCCTGCATTTTTTTCGCTGGAGTTGGGTACCTCTTCCATGATTCTGCACACGTAATGCCCATCCTCCTTCTCCTTGCGCAGCGCGTGGTCAGTGAGCTGGAGACGTGGTGAAGCTGGAGTGTCGGACATGCCCGTAGAGACATCATGCTTGGGCTGGTCCAAATTTCTTGAGTGGCTGCTACCACTATCGCCATTGGAGTCGCTGGAGTCTTTGCTTCTGCTGGAGGCACTCTACACAGGAAGGGCCTTCATCTTACGAGGGATGAAGGTTGGCTCAAGAGAAATGGTGGACTTGCGAGGCCTTTTTTTACTGCAGGAGAGCAATGGGAGAGAATCAGAGGTAAGGATTTGAAGAGAAAGCTGAGCATTCAAGTTGACAGGGGGGGAGCTATCAGGCTCATTCCAGCCAACTGAAAGGTTCAGGTCTCGTCAAAGGGAGAGTGACTGAGGAGGACGAGAGGTCTGGCTGCGTTGCCCAGCTCTCCTACACCTCATTTGGTGGCGTCGAGGCATGATAGTCCAGGGAGATGAGTCGCCGAACCAGAGGGGGGCTAAAGCAGGCTTCACGGGAGAGCAACTACCAGAGCGAGGTCAAGCCTTGAGCGAATGGGAGTGCTGCACAAGAGGTGGAGGGACAGAGATGGAAAAATGCACAGAAAGCCAGCAGGAGGGCCGATGTGAATTGGAGAGGGCCGAGGTGACAGATTTAATAGCCTTGGCGAGCAGAGTTATGGTGAAGGAGAGTTGGTACGTCGAGGTAAGGGTGGCGGAAGGTGAGTTAATGCGCCCTCACGCCAGTAATAAACATAGGGTTTCATCCCTAGGCTGGTCACGTGGAGCCGGCATGTGTCATCCCACATGGCCACCCCGTGGCCTTCTTCAATGCCGTCAAACATATTAAGTTAATTAATTAAAATATTTAATAACATTAATTAAAATACTTGACAATATAGTAATTAGAATATTTATATAAAAGTGAGCAAGGTGAGTGAAGATGAAACCTCATGAGGGGTGGTTAAACATTGAGACAATTATTGTCATAATTGAGACAATTATTGGGTATAATATGAAGGTTTATATTATTGGGTTTAATAATAAGTCATATAATATTTGTTTTAATATTAGAGTTTATAATATTGAGTTTTTAATATATATAGGGCTTATAATATTTGGTTTAAATATTATGATTTACATTATGGAGTAATATGTTGGGTTATAATATATATTCTAATAGATAGGGTTTATAATTAGGCTTTAATATTGGGTTTCATATTAGGGTTTATAATATTGTGTTTAATATTTAGAGTTTATAACATTGGGGATTATAATATTTCAATTCATCATATTGATTTTTAGGGTTTATTGATCTCTTGTGTTTTTAATATTGATCCCTTGGACTTATTGATCCCTTAGGTATTTAATATTTATCCCTTGGGTTCACGAATTTCTTTGGTTTGTAATATTAAATCCTTGGGTTTATTAGTTCTTTTGGTTTATAATATTAATAACCCCTTAGGTTTATTAATCTCTTGAGTTTAAAATATTAATTCTTATGGCTTATTAATCTCTTGAGTTTAAAGTATTAATTCTTATGCTTTATTAATTTCTTGGTTTATAATATTAATATTTATCCCTTCGGTTCACCAATTCCTTTGGTTTATAATATTAAACCCTTGGGTTTACTATTTATTTTGGTTTATAATATTAATAATCTCTTCGATTTATTAATATATTCACCTTGAATTATTAATTTGTAGAGTTTATTAATTTCTTAAATTTTGACTTTAAGACATTAATTATAAGGGTTTATTAATCCCTTGAGTTTTCTAATTCTTTGGGTTGGTAATATTAGGCGTTAAATATTAGTCTTACACTTTAATATTAGTACATGGTCCAATGTTACATTATGAAAAACATTGTCTCAATATGAAAATCAGCCATGGGCTACCATTGTTAATCATAGTTAGTCGTAGTCAATGAAGGTCTTCCATGGTCGAATGTCACATTGTGACAAAGATTGTTTAAATATGAATATCAACCATGGCAAACAATGGTCATTCTTCGTCCAACGTCGCATTGTGACAAAAATTGTCTCAATGTTTAAATCAAGCATGCTCAACCATGTTTATTTTACGATTTATAGTATTTGTCTAAAGATTTTTATATACTTGAGGTTTATAATATTTATATAAAGGTTTTTATATACTTGAGTTTTATAATATTAATATCTTAGGTTTAATATTATTCCCTTGAGTTTATAATATTAATAATCATGTGAGTTTATCAAACCATTTTGTTTAAGATATTAATTTTTAGGGTTTATTAATCTCTTATGTTTTTCATATTGATTCCTTCACCTTACTTATCCCTTAGGTTTTCAATATTTATCCCTTGGGTTCCCCAATTTATGTGGTTTATAATATAAAACCATTGGGTTTATTAGTTCTTTTCATTTATAATATTAAACTATCCTTGGGTCTTAAAATATCTTGAGTTAAAAACATTAATTCTTAGGGTTGATTAATTTCTTAGGATTTTCATATAAAAATATTAATTCTTAGGCTTTATTAATCTCTTGTGTTTTTCCCACGTGGTGTAGAGCAGTCGGTGATGGCGTGCACTATTAAGGCACTCTGTCTGCAAGGTCACTAGTTCGAAACCCGTGGTTGATTAGGATTAGTCTAAACTACCAAAAAAGAAAAAGTCTTGTGATTTTAATATTGATCCCTTAGGTTTTTAATATTTATCCCTTCGATTCACCAATTCCTTTGGTTTTTAATATCAAACCCTTGGTGTTATTAGCTCCTTATGTTTATAATAATAATAACCCCTTCGGTTTATTAATATGTCGAGTTTAAAATATTAATTATTAGGGTGTAGTAATTTCTTGGTTTATAATATTAATATTTATCCCTTTATTTCACCAATTAATTTGCTTTATAATACTAAACCCTTGGGTTTATTACTTATTTTGGTTTATAATATTAATAATGTCTTGGAATTATTAATCTATTTAATTTAAAATATCAATTATTAGGGTTTATTAATTTCTTAGGTTTTTGAGTTTAAAAATTTTATTCTTAGGGTTTAATAATCTTTTTTGTTTTAATATTGATCCCTTGGCCTTATTGATCGTGTAGGTTTTTAATATTTATCCCCTCAGTTCACCGATTTATTTTGGTTTATAATATTAAACCCTTGTGTTTATTAGTTCTTTTGGTTTATAATATTAATAATACCTTGGGTTTATTAATCTTTTGAGTTTTAATATTATGATTTACATTATGGTGTAATATGTTGGGTTATAATATAGATTCTAATATATATCAGTTATAATTAGGAGTTAATATTGGGTTAATAATATTTGGGTTTAATATTAAGGTTTATAATATTGTGTTTAATATCTAGAGTTTATAACATTGGGGATTATAATATTTCGGTTCGTAATATTGATTCTTAGGGTTTATTGATCTCTTGTGTTTTTAATATTGATCCCTTGGCCTTATTGATCCCTTAGGTCTTTAATATTTATCCGTTGGGTTCACCAATTCCTTTGGTTTGTAATATTAAACCCTTGGTTTATTATATTGGTTTATAATATTAATAATCCATTGGGTTTATTAATCTCTTAAGTTTAAAATATTAAGTCTTAGGGTTTATTAATCTCTTGAGTTTAAAATATTAATTCTTATGCTTTATTAATTTATTGGTTTATAATATTAATATTTATCCCTTTGGTTCACCAATTCCTTTGGTTTATAGTATTAAACCCTTGGGTTTATTAGTTTTTTTGGTTTATAATAATAATAATCCCTTTGGTTTATTAGTCTCTTCACTTTAAATTATTAATTCTTAGGGTTTATTCATTTCTTACGTTTTGAATTTAAGATATTAATTATTAGGGTTTATTAATCCCTTGAGTTTTCTAATTCTTTGGGTTGGTAATATTAGGGGTTAAATATTAGTCTTACACTTTAATATTAATGCATGGTCCAATGTCACATTATAAAAAACACTGTCTCAATATTAAAATCAGCCACAGGCTACCATTTTTAATCATACTTAGTCGTAGTCAATGAAGGTCTTCCATGGTTGAATGCCACATTGGGACAAAGATTGTTTCAATATGAAAATCAACCATGGAAAACCATGGTCATTCTTCATCCAACGTCGCATTGTGACAACAAATGTCTCAATGTTTAAATCAAGCATGCTCAACCATGTTTATTCTATGGTTTATAGTATTTATCTAATGATTTTTATATACTTGAGGTTTATAATATTTATCTAAAAGTTTTTATATACTTGAGGGTTATAATATTAAAATCTTAGGTTTAATATTATTCCCTTGAGTTTATAATATTAATAATCATGTGAGTTTATCAAACCTTTTTATTTAAGATATTAATTTTTAGGCTTTATTAATCTCTTATGTTTTTCATATTGATCCCTTTGCCTTATTGATCACTTAGGTTTTTAATATTTATCCCTTGGGTTCACCAATTCCTTGGGTTTATAATATAAATCCCTTTGGTTTATTAGTTTTTGCGTTTATAATATTAAACCACCCTTGGATCTTAGAATCTCTTGAGTTAAAAATATTAATTCTTAGGGTTTATTAATTTCTTTGGTTTTTGAGATAAAAATATTAATTCTTAGGCTTTATTGATCTCTTGTGTTTTTAATATTGATCCCTTGGCCTTATTGATCCCTTAGGTTTTTAATATTTATCTCTTCGGTTCACCAATTCCTTTGTTTTGTAATATCAACTCTTGGTGTTATTAGTTCTTTATGTTTATAATATTAATAACCCCCTCGGTTTATTAATCTCTTGAGTTTAAAATATTAATTCTTAGGGTTTGTTAATCTCTTGAGTTTAAAATATTAATTATTAGGGTGTATTAATTTCTTGGTTTTTAATATTAATATTTATCCCTTGGATTCACCAATTACTTTGGTTTATAATATTAAACCCTTGGGTTTATTACTTCTTTTGGTTTACAATATTAATAATGTCTTGGGTTTATTAAGCTATTTAATTTAAAATATTAATTATTAGGGTTAATTAATTTCTTAGGTTTTTGAGTTAAAAAAAATTATTCTTAGGGTTTAATAATCTTTCTTATTTTTAGTATTGATCCCTAGGCCTTATTGATCATGTAGGCTTTTAATATTTATCCCCTCGGTTCATCGATTCCTCGGGTTTATAATATTAAACCCTTGCGTTTATTAGTTCTTTTGGTTTATAATATTAATAATCCCTTGGGTTTATTAATCTTTTGAGTTTTAATATTATGATTTACATTATGGTGTAATATTTTGGGTTATAATATAGATTCTAATATATATCGTTTATAATTAGGGGTTAATATTGGGTTTATAATATTTGGGTTTAATAATAGGGTTTATAATATTGTGTTAATGGGGATTATAATATTTCGGTTCATAATATTGATTCTTAGGGTTTATTAATCTCTTGTGTTTTTAATATTGATCCCTTGGCCTTATTGATCCCTTAGGTCTTTAATATTTATCCCTCTGGTTCACCAGTTTCGTTGGTTTGTAATATTAAACCCTTGGGTTTATTATTTTGGTTTATAATATTAATAACTCCTTGGGTTCATGAATCTCTTAAGTTTAAAATATTAAGTCTTAGGGTTTATTAATCTCTTGAGCTTAAAATATTAATTCTTATGCTTTATTAATTTATTGGTTTATAATATTAATATTTATCCCTTGTGTTCACCAATTCCTTTTGTTTATAATATTAAACCCTTGGGTTTATTAGTTCTTTTGGCTTATAATATTAATAATCCCTTCGATTTATTAATATCTTCAGTTTAAATTATTAATTCTTAGGGCTTATTGATTTCTTAGGTTTTGAGTTTAAGATATTAATTATTAGGGTTTATTAATCCCTCCAGTTTCCTAATTCTTTGGGTTGGTAATATTAGGCATTAAATATTAGTCATACACTTTAATATTAATGCATGGTCCAACGTCACATTATGAAAAACATTCTCTATATGAAAATCAACCATGAGCTACCAGTGTTAATCATAATTAGTCATAGTCAATCAAGGTCTTCCATGGTCGAATGTCACAATGTGACAAAGATTGTCTCAATATAGAAAATCAACCATGGCAAACCATGGTCATTCTTCGTCCAACGTCGCATTATGACAATAATTGTCTCAATATTTAAGTCAAACATGTTCAACCATGCTTATTTTACGGTTTATAGTATTTATCTAAAGGTTTTTATATACTTGAGGTTTATAGTATTAATATCTTAGGTTTAATATTATTTCATTGAGTTTATAATATTAATAATCATGTGAGTTTACCAAACCTTTTTATTTAAGATATTAATTTGTAGGTTTTATTAATCTCTTATGTTTTTCATATTGATCCCTTCACCTTATTTATCCCTTAGGTTTTTAATATTTATCAATTGGGTTCACCAATTCCTTGGGTTTATGACATAAAACCCTTTGGTTTATTAGTTCTTTTCGTTTATAATATTAAAACACACTTAGGTCTCAGAATCTCTTGAGTTAAAAATATTAATTCTTAGGGTTTATTAATTTCTTAGGTTTTTGAGTTAAAAATATTAATTCTTAGGGTTTTTTAATCTCTTGTGTTTTTAATATTGATCCCTTGGCCTTATTGATCACTTATGTCTTTAATATCTATCCCTTGGGTTCACCAATTCCTTTGGTTTGTAATATCAAACCCTTGGCTTTATTATTTCTTTTCTTTATAATATTAATCTTCCCTTTAGTTTATTAATCTCTTGAGTTTAAAATATTAATTCTTGGTGTTTATTAATCTCTTGAGTTTGAAATATTAATTATTAAGGTTTATTAATTTCTTGGTTTATAATATTAATATTTATCCCTTGGGTTCACCATTACTTTGGTTTATAGTACTAAACCCTAGGGTTTATTACTTCTTTTGGTTTATAATATTAATAATTATTAATGTCTTGGGTTTATTAATATATTTAATTTAAAATATTAATTATTATGGTTTATTAATTGTTTAGGTTTTTTAGTTTAAAAACTTTATTCTTAGGGTTTAGTAATCTTTTGTGTTTTTAATATTGATCCCTTGGCCTTATTGGTCATGTATGTTTTTAATATTTAACCCCCGGGTTCACTGATTCCTTTGGTTTATAATATTAAACCCTTGCGTTTATTCGTTCTTTTGGTTTATAATATTAATAATCCCTTGGTTTTATTAATATTTTGAGTTTAAAAGATTATTTATTATGGTATTAATATCCTAGGTTTTTGAGTTTAAAATATTAATTCTTAGGATTTATTAATTTCTTGTCTTTTTAATATTAATCTCTTGGCCTTATTGATCCCTTGGGTTTATTATTTCCTTGGGTTTTTAATATCAACCCATTGGGTTTATTAATCCTTTATATTTTTAATTCATTGGGTTTACAATATTAACAATCCCTAAAGTTGTTTGTTCTCTTCGGTTTATAATATTAATAATCATGTGAGTTTATCATTCATTTGTATTTAAAATATTAATTGTTAGGGTTTATTAATCTATTCTCTTTTTAATATGGATCTCTTGGGCTTCTTGATCTCCTAGCTTTTTAATATTTTTCCCTTAGGTTCACTAATTCCTTGGGTTTATAATATTAGACCGTTGGGGTTATTAGTTATTTTGGATTATAATATTAATAATCCCTTCCTATATTTGTAAGAGATATATACTTATTATAAATAGTAATAAAATACTAGTATTGTGTTATATTTTAATTTTAGTATAGTTTGAGTTATAACTATTAATGTATTGAAAAAATTTAATAATATTTTATTATCAAATAGCAATATATATATATATATATATATATATATATATATATATATATATATTATTTTAATATATAGTATCAATATAGTTTATATTATTAATATATTACAAGTAGATATATAAGATATATTGGTAATTATATTCATAAATATATAATGATTATTTTGGTAAAATACATGTAGTGAATTGGTGGATATAGGCATATCGGTCATTATGTAAACACATTAGTGAATGTGGTTGACAAATTTATTTCATATAAGCCCTACTCTGGCATTATGATTCATGACTTAGTAAGTAATTGTGCTAAGGCATCCTTGTGGAATTCGTCACTTTAATGATTTTGCTAATTAAATTTTTTGATCTTACGGTCTAAATTGAAAGATGCCAGTATATTCTCGTCGTCGCCACTATATCAATGAATGAAAATCAAACTCATAACTTCCTTGCATATCTAAATCATATGTTTAAACCTTGATTAAAATAATTTTTTACCAAATCATGATTAAAATTTTATAGTGCCTTTTATTTATCACCACGTATGAGGATTAGAGAAAAATAAAGAAAAATATCAAATTAAAAATAAAATACATTGAAACTTAGCTGTTGTTAGATAAAACGTGTCCCATAACTTAAAGTATGTGTTAATTTTGTGGAGTTGCAACGCTCTTGATTTAAATTTAACTTTTAGGGAGGTTTTATTTATATTAAACATTGAAATTAAAAATATAAAACGTGTCCCATAACTTAAAGTATGTGTTACTTTTGTGGAGTTTCAACGCTCTTGATTTAAATTTAACTTTTAGGGATGTTTTATTTATATTAAACACTGAAATTAAAAATATATTGAAACATGGTTGTGTGACCCTTAATCTAAACTATGCGTTATGTTGGTGTCCCGTGTTTTGATAGTTTGGAAAATCAAAAGACAAGGCAACATCAGAACCAATCTTTAGAGTTACAGGATCTAGTCCTCCTGTTCTCAGAGAGGGATCTCTCAAATGTTTGTTTGCAAAGGTTTATCTTGTGTGCTTAGAATGTTGATTTTAGACTAGTTATTAAGTGTAGGTGTTTATTTGTTTGATTGTTTGGTTGGAATGATACAACAGAACATGAAGGGCCTAGGAAAGATATATAGGACAACAAAATACTGTTTCATTGGGAAATGGAGTCAAGAAAAGGTCATAACAAACTCATCAATGGATATGGGATATCAAAGTGAAAATCTAACTTGGCCATAGGATCCTTTTGTTTTTGGAATGAGATGAACATTAATGATTTAGAAAGAGAGGTTTAATTCTCAACAGAGGGAATTTGAAAGCATAACTTGAACAATAAAGAGATTTTTAATAGACAGGGCTAACCATTAAATCTACAAATCACACCTTAAGCAAATAATGACTCCAAAACAACTTTCAAAATGAAATCTAAGATTCAGGGAACACCCTATTTCCTCAAAGATCTTATTTCAAATGACTTAGAAAACATAAAATATTCACTAATAATTGCAGTCATAGAAGAGGGAACACCTAGAAACATCTATGATCATAATTATAATGACCTTTAAGCCAACTGTTTAAGTGAGGACAAAGGGAAAGAACAAAATAGACCTCTCTAATTCACTGTAAGCAAAGAAATTCAAAGGGAGACTCCAATAACAGTTTTTAAGCGGCAGCAGACAAGCAGGGAGAACCATAAATCATGCTGAAACCAACTATTCAAACTATTAAGGAAATAAACAAGCATGAAGACTAAAGAGAAAGATTAAATCCTCTAAAATACTTCAGCAGCAGAAAACATTAAACAGTGAAGGGTGAACAGGTCTAAGGTGCTTCCAAGAGTCATTTCTTAGCCTAAAACTTTCAGCCTACTGTAGTAAGAAATCATGGAACATAATGAAAACAGGGGAAAAAACATAAAACAGTTCAGAATACTTCACCAATAGCCAAGCTCATGGATCCAATGATAGAGCCTTCTCAAGAACAAGCATGCAAAAACATCATCAAGACTTCAAAGACTCTAGTTTCTTCTTCAACTTCAACGGACTATGTATTTATTTCAGAGGGTTTCAGTATTACAACGTGTGATCAAACAACAACCAATCAACCAACAACTTCTCATCTTCTCTGATGACAAAGAATGATGAGGTGAGGTCTGATAAAAGATCTCCAAAAATAGTATCAGAATTAAATGGCTTCTCGACTTTGGGGGCTCAACTAGCTTTGTGAATGTCTTCTGTAGTGATGATTCCCATAGATTTGTGGTGAGCTTAATTTGACCTTTGAGGCTCTATGTCATGTTAGAGTGACTCTGTAGATATTTCGTCATTAAGTTTGTTAAACGAAATTACCCTTTATTTGTATTCTTTAAGCCAGATATTTGATTTAATACCAATAACAGTATGTTTGATTTCTTTGAGCACAGTGTCTTTTGTAGTAGCTGAGAAGAATTGATTTGCTTTAACTAAGGCGGTGGAGCTTTCTGTCAGATGAAACACTCTGATTTTTCCTTAAAACTGTGTTTTAGTCCGGGGATTAGGCTTTTGATAAGCATCTTAGATGTAATCCCCACAAATCTGTCCTTTAATCCTCTGTTCTGGTGCATTCTAGTATTTGTCACTGATAGTCTTGATTTGTGATTTACTTGCTGTGTCTTTCAAATGTGCAGGATTGCGCAGGGTTTGAATGGCATCAATGCCTCATGAAACATTGATGAAACGTGCATTTTAACTCCCTGTGATGATTTTCTTTGGTGAGTCGAAGGTGGGAGGATCATCATTCTCCGCCTTTGAATTTTTCTTCAAAAATGGCGAAAAACCATTTAAACCCTGCAAAATACGAAAAATTATTATAAAATCCTGCATTTATAGGTTTACTACTACGGAGGCATGTGGAGGAAGCGTGGCCATTGGATTGCATCATACAATGGTCAGGATTGATCAGGAGAGATCATGGAATGAGCAGAAAAAATATTAAATCTGGGCTGTCGATCGCGTAGAGATCGACGGTCGGGAGTGGAGGTCGAAAGTCAAATGGAGGAAATTTGGGCGATGAAACGTGGACCGTCGATCTGCAGATCAGATCAACGGCGAAGGTTTCTGTTGCCGCTGTACGATAGCCCATTTATCATGTGTGTATTTTGGTTAACCATCGGACATCTTCGACGAGCAATCTCCGTCGGATGAGCGGGTTTGGATCCGACGGCTGTGGTCAATATCGCTGGGCATCCTTGTCTGAACTTTAATGCGCGATGGATGGCGGTTTCACAAATAGTACCCAGGACACGTGGCGGAAAGTGTATGTAATCACTGGTGATCGGGGAAAAATCGCCTTTTCCCAAAAGCGATGCGATGAAAACCGCGCGGTTTTGGCAATCGGCTAGTGGAATGTGGGGGCTACCGGGAGACGGAATCCGCACCGTCTGATCTGCAGATCAGATCGATGGTGCGGAACGATTTAAAAATGGTACCAGTGGAAAAATGTAAAAAATAATTTAAAACCCAAGGTTTTAATATTTAAAACAAAGGTTTTAAGAGGGGCAGGGCAAAAAAACATATAATAATAAAAGGTCTGGCGCCCGACTACGGGGCTGTGGGAGCATGGGAAGTGATGTGCCCGACGGTTAATGGGTAAAGGGATTCAGGACTTAGCCCGGGGGCTGAAGACCATAGTAAATAAAACCTTATTTTTATGAAAATTTCCGAGGTTTTTAATGGATTTGGGGTTTCGGTAAAGGTTAAAGAGGGAGTCTTTAACGTTGTGAAAGTGATTTTCATGAGTAGAAGAAAAGAACTCATGATAAACAAAGGAGTCTTATGGAGAAAATAGGGAAAAAAATGAAGGGTAATTTTGTAGTGGGAGGAGGAAAAAAAAAAAAAAAGGCCTTTGCAACAGTAATCTGGCTTGGAAATCAGCAGGATTTCTAAGTGTAAAATGGGAATATCAGTGAAGCTTTGGACAGAGGAAAGGCAGGAGGCCTTCAGGAGTCTTCAAGAGCCAACAATTTTTAGTCATGAAATTTGTTCCTTGAAGGCTCAAACAGTCTTAGCCACCTTTTGGTATAACAAATATTTATAGGTGGCTAACAGTGGCTCCACTTGGGGATGCTGCCTTCTTGAAGGCATCAAGAACTTCAGACTTGGATTCTCTGGGAGGCTGACCTATGCCTCATCCATTATATTCTCTTCTTTTGCTGGATGATCTTGCTTTGCTCTGAAAACATAATAGAAAACATGAAGAATAATGGACTTCATCAATACAACTTTCTACCTACCCAATCCTAAAGATATAACATTTTTTCTTCATTAGAGTGCACTTGGATTGGCAAACTCTTTTCACATCATTTTATTCTTTTGAAAACATAAAACTAATCTAATTCTACTCCTTATTTCCCCCTGAACTCAGATTAAACAGTTGAGTTCAGATGCTTCTCTACCTAATCTATTGTCTGTTGGGATTAAACTGTACAACAGACTTTCATTCTCTAAATTCTACAATAGAAATTGAAAAAAATTCAAGTTAGGATTGGATAGTCTAACTTGATGCTAGTCTATGGCATAAAAGAAAAATTGCACATAGACATTTATTTTGCAGAAAATTAAATAAAAAATTGAAGGTTCAAGATCTGAAAGTTTCTCATCATGGCCTTCTCTCTTTTACAGCTCTGTTTTAACTTTTGCTTTGAGCTGTCCTTCTTTGTTTTCTGGTTCAGATTTTGAGCTATTTAGAACCAGATTTTAACATTATTTGACTCAGAATTTTGAAACAGTTTTGAGTCATCTCTCTTTTGGAAAATTAGGTTCAGATTTTGATCATATTTGAACCTTTAATTTCTATCCTAATCTACCTATTGATAAGCCAAGATTAAAAAGTTTGGCAAATCAATTTCACTATCCCATCAGCAGAAAATTTAAAGCTAATTAGTCAAGATTAGGTTGTTTGACTAACTAGAAGTGTGTTTTTCAGGAGTGGCATTTAAGCTTGCACACTTTCAGATTTGTTTCTCTTTTCGGTATGGGGCTATACCTTTCTTGTTTTACAATCTACACTCTTTTATTTTTCTATTGTTTTTAGATTTTTCTTTTTCTTTCAAAGAAAAAAAATAAAAAAATAACTAAATGCTCAAAGCTGAGATTTATTGACATTCCTATCTAAACTAATCTAATCTTGGAGTATTTACATGTTTAGCTGATGAACTCCATTTTCCAGTACAACCAATCTAGTAAATGATTCCACGATTGGTTCTTTTTCATCTCCTTGGGCAGGTTGGACAAACAGGGCCACTCCCATTCCTTTTGTTTTTTAGCAGCAGTTCTAAATAATCTTCTTTCTTTTGGTAATACACTGCTCCTAATGACCTTGATCCCTTCTTCAAATGCTTTCAAGAAGTGAGCATAGGGATCTTGAAATAATGCCTGGTTAAGAGTATTTGGAAGACATGTTCCAACCAAGATCATCTCTTCTTTCTCCACTGGATTAAGGCAAAGATGCTTATGAGAAAGAAAAACTTCCTCATCTTCATTATTATCTGTACTAGAGGATTCATCATATATTGCAGTGTTGTCCTATTGTATTCCTGGTATGCTCTGATTCAGTGGACTGTGCTCTGTGAAGAGATCATCATGTTCTTGAATAGGGGTATCTTTTATTTCCTCAACCCTTTCAGGAGGAGGCTCCTCATATAAATCCTATTCAAGAAATTCCTCTATCTTTTCAACCCCAAAATTACAACTAATAGACAACTGATTCCCAATTATGTGAAAATTATTCCTGATGAATTGGACTATCTGATTGCTGCTTTCAAGCTGATTATAATGAAATTCATGATACCAATCGACTGTTGGTTGCCCTGTATGATTAGTTTCTGTTTGGAGCTCATCATCATCATCAGTTTGATCAGAAGTTGAAAAATCATTAGTATAAACAATTTCACCAATCAAGCATATTGGGTTATCAGTTTGTTCTTTTAGCTGATCTACAAGTTTATTTTCTGTTCCAAGACAACAATATTTAGTAGATAAACGAGCAGGAGTGTTTTGTTCTAATTAAGAATTGAGGGTTAGCTGTTTATTTAATATCTGATCAATTTCTTCCTTTGTAAAAAGAGAAGGAATTTTCTCTTTGCTTTGGACAGAAGAACAACAGTCCTTTCCCTTTTGCGTTAACTGGTTTTGGGGATGGATGTCTTCTTGAGCCTCTTCTAGGGAATCATTACTTGTGTTTGCAAGGGAATTTTGAGGATTCTCTTCCTTTTCCTGATCTATCTCAATTTCAAACAACAGCTCATGATTTTCATGGCAGTCACTTTGACTGTAAGGTTCATGAGTTGTTTCAAGTATATTGTCAGGATGCCATTTTTATTTGATAATCTGAAATGAGTCATAACATAAAGGCAGAGACCGTGGTTGTGTTGTATCTTCTCCTATTTCAGATTTTGTGGGTTCAAAATGGCTTATGTTTTCCTCAAGGCACTGCTTATTATAAGTTTTTGCAATTTGGTTATGAAGTTCTCTTAATAGCATAATACACGAAATAGGTAGGCAAACAAGAGTTTCCTGACAACCTTCTTCATTTCTCTCATTGTAATCTTGTTCAACACACATATCTTGTAATGTTTGGGTTTTTTCTTGATTTGAAAGGAGCATGGGCTGCTCTAGATCATCAATATTCAAATTAGCCTCATACCTTTCAAATATTTTCCCAAGCATGTACACCATTTTCCCCATTATGACCAACAATTTTTGTTTATTTTTTTCCCTATAGTTTTTCTCACCTTATTCTATAAAGTCTTGATCATCATCTATATATTGCTCATTTTCTAGGTCTTGTAATGGTTGAGTTTGCTATTGAGGTCACTGTATCTTTCTAACCAGTTCAGAGTCTTCTGCCAGTGGAGTTATTAGGTCTTTTGGGATTGTGGAGTCGCGAGGTGGAAGATTTTGGAAATTGTTGTCCACCAACAGCATGATTGGGTTTGTTCAATGCATTCCCAAGGGAGTCTACAAGTACTGGAAGGATGATAGGGCTACTAGAGGCCAGTGGAGTCACCAGGTGGAAAATTTTTAGCTTTTGTAAAGGTAAAGTGTTTTTATGGTTCCACCACCATGTTTATTATGAAGCCAAAATGAAATATTTTTGGGTTTTTCTGAGTTTCTATGGTTGTTTGAAAGACTAATGAGTCTATAAGAGCTTGCTAGGAAACTATGAACTCAGTGTCCCACCGTGATCGCCATTATGTTGGTGGTGATGAGGTGGCTGATAATCACTGGATAGTCCTTAAAAATAAGGGATTTCTGGAGTCCTAAGGGGTACTTAGATTGTTACTGACTCAGAAGGTCCCATCGTGATTGCCATTACGTTGGTGTCCTGTGTTTTGATTGTTTGGAAAATCAAAAGACAAGGCAACATCAGAACCAATCTTTAGAGTTACAGGATCTATTCCTCCTGTTCTCAGAGAGGGATCTCTCAAAAGTTTGTTTGAAAAGGTTTATCTTATGTGCTTAGAATATTGATTTTAGACTAGTTATTAAGTGCAGGTGTTTATTTGTTTGATTGTTTGGTTGGAATGATACAACATAACATGAAGGGCCTAGGAAAGATATATAGGACAGCATAATATCTGTTTCATTAGGCAATGGAGTCAAGAAAAGGTCATAACAAACTCATAAATGGATATGGGATATCAAAGGGAAAATCTAACTTGGCCACAGGATCCTTTTGTTTTTGGAATGAGATTAACATTAATGATTTAGAAAGAGAGGTTTAATTCTCAACAAAGGGAATTTGAAAGCATAAATTGAACAATAAAGAGCTTTTTAATAGACAGGGCTAACCATGAAATCTACAAATCACACCTTAAGCAAATAATGACTCCAAAACAACTTTTAAAATGAAATCTAAGATTCGGGGAACATCCTATTTCCTCCAAGATCTTATTTCAAATGACTTAGAAAACATAAAAGATTCACTAATAATTGCAGTCATAGAAGAGGGAACACCTAAAAACATCTATGATCATAATTATAACGACCTTTAAGCCAACTGTTTAAGTGAGGACAAAGGGCAAGATCAAAACAGACCTCTCTGATTCGCTGTAAGCAAATAACTTCAAAGGGAGACTTCAATAACGGTTTTTAAGTGGGAGCAGACAAGCAGGAAAAACCATAATCATGTCGAAACCAACTGTTCAAACTATTAAG
Source organism: Pinus albicaulis (assembly GCA_034641835.2). Taxonomy (NCBI): domain Eukaryota; kingdom Viridiplantae; phylum Streptophyta; class Pinopsida; order Pinales; family Pinaceae; genus Pinus; species Pinus albicaulis. The sequence goes on from CM076576.1 coordinate 141,688,982, forward strand.
GAAATAAACAAGCATGAAGACTAAAGAGAAATATTAAAGCCTCTAAAATACTTCAGCAGCAGAAAACATTAAACAGTGAAGGGTGAACAGGTCTAAGGTGCTTCCAAGAGTCATTTCTTAGCCTAAAACTTTCAGCCTACTATAGTAAGAAATTATGGAACATAATGAAAACAAGGGAAAAACATAAAACAGTTTAGAATACATCACCAACAGCCAAGCTCATGGATCCAATGATAGAGCCTTCTCAGGAACAAGCATGCAAAAACATCATCAAGACTTCAAAGACTCCAGTTTCTTCTTCAACTTCAACAGACTATGTATTTATTTCAGAGGGTTTCAGTATTACAACTTGTGATCAAACAACAACCAATCAACCAAAAAATTCTCATCTTCTACAGAAGTATTCATAGAAGGATGAGGAGGTGAGATCTGATAAAAGATCTCCAAAAATAATTAATACAGACTTAAATGGCTTCTCGGCCTTTGGGGGGCTCAACGAAGAAGCTTACAATAGGTGTCTTCTGTATTAAATGATTTACATAAAGATTTTAAGCTTGGTGGAAGCTTAATTTGACCTTTGAGGCTCTGTGTCATGTTAGAGTAACTCTGTAGATATTTCATCATGAAGTTTGTTCGCAGAATTACCCTTTAGTTTTGTTGTTAGGAAAATATTTGATTTCATGGAATAACTTCGGCCTGTATTTGATTTCTTTGAGGCACAGGTGTCTTTTGTAGTAGTTGAGAAGAATTGATTTGCTTTAACTAAGGCGGTGGAGCTTTCTGTCAGATGAAACACTCCGATTTTTCCTTAAAATTGTGTTTTAGTCTGAGAATTAGGCTTTTGATAAGCATCTTAGATGTAATCCCCACAAATCTGTCCTTTAATCCTCTTTTCTGGTGCATTCTGGTCTTCGTCACTGATAGTCTTGATTTGTGATTGAATTGCTGTGTCTTTCAAATGTGTAGGATTGCGCAGGGTTTGAACAACATCAATGCCTCATGAAACATTGATGAAACATGCATTTTAACTCCCTGTGATGATTTTCTTTGGTGAGTCGAAGGTGGGAGGATCGTCATCCTCCGCCTTTGAATTTTTCTTCAAAAATGGCGAAAAACCATTTAAACCTTGCAAAATATGAAAAATTATTATAAAAGCCTGCATTTATAGGTTTACTGCTGCGGAGGCATGTGGAGGAAGCGTGGCCGTTGGATGGCATCATCCAACGATCAGGATTGATCGGGAGAGATCATGGAACGAGTGGAAATAAGATTAAATCTGGGCCATCGATCGCGCAGAGATCGATGGTCTGGAGCGGAGGTTGAAAGTCAAATGGAGGAAATCTAGGCGATGAAACATGGACCGTCGATCTTCAGATCAGATCAACGGCGGAGGTTGCAGTTGCCGCTGTACGATAGCCCGGTTATCGCGTGTGTATTTTGGTTAACCATTGGACATCTTCGGCGAGCGATCTCTGTCGGATGAGCGGGTTTAGATCCGACAGTTGTGGTCAATATCACTAGGCATCCTCGTCCGAACTTTAATGCGCGATGGAGAACTTTAATGCGTGATGGATGGCAGTTTCGCAAATAACACCCAGGACACGTGGCGGCAAGTGTATGGAATCGCTGGCGATCGGGGAAAAACCGCTTTTGCCCAAAGGCGGTGCGATGAAAACCGCGCGGTTTTGGCAACTGGCTAGTGGAATGTGGGGGGCCACAGGGAGATGGACTCCACACCGTCCGATCTACAGATCAGATCGACGGTGTGAAACGGTTTAAAAATGGTACCGGCGGAAAATTGTCAAAAATAATTTAAAACCCAAGGTTTTAATATTTAAAACAAAGGTTTTAAGAGGGGTGTGGCGAAAAAACATATAATAATAAAAGGTCTGGCGCTCGAATGCAGGGCCGCGGGCGCATGGGAAGTGATGTGCCCGAGGGTTAATGGGTAAATGGATTCAGGACTTAGCCGAGGGGCTTAAGACCATAGTAAATAAAACCTTATTTTTATGAAAATTTCCAAGGTTTTTAATGGATTTGGGGTTTCGGTAAAGGTTAAAGAGGGAGTCTTTAACATTGTGAAAGTGATTTTCATGAGTGGAAGAAAAGAACTCATGATAAACAAAGGAGTCTTATGGAGAAAATAGGCAAAACAAATGAAGGTTAATTTTGTAGTGGGAGGAGGTGTTAGCCCCCCTATGAAATTCTTGACAAGTCAACTGGGGGCTAGATTGTTTTGAGCCTTCAAGGAATGCCTTTCCCCTGAAAACCCATCCTCCTTGAAGTCTCTCAATTGCTGTGCCTAATACAAATCCCCCTATGCTAGTAAATTGCTAAAAAGGGCCTATTATTCCCTCCTTTACCCCTGCAACATACATCAATTCCCCTTCTTTCCCTTTGTCCAAATTCCCTTTCTTTTACCCTCATTTAGCCTCTTTTTATCCCCCCTTGTCTCCCCTTCTATTTCCCTGTTTACCCCTCAAATCCCCCCAAAATCCCCTTAAGTCCTTCCCTTACTCTTTATTTCCCATTTTTCCCCTTATCGTTTCCCTTTAAACCCCTTAAAATCCATTAAAATGGGCAAAGAACCCATCTTCCGACCTTATTAAAAGCCTAGCCCCTTTACCCAAAGCCCCTTTCAAACCACTTCCCCACATGGCCTGGCGCTGGGACCAAGCGCTTAAGTCCCAAGCGCTAATCGCAATCGGAAGTCGGGCGAGTGCACATTTTCTTTGTTATATCAAAAAAGTTCCGATGCGATTATTTGTTAAACAAAGTCTCGTGACGCGTTTTGGTCCGTTGATCTATCGTAAATATCGAAGGTGGAGCGCTAATCGCAGGCCCCCCGTCCATCGCAATCGCGACCTGTTACGTGCACCCTCCGATCGGTCCATCGCAAGTAATTGCGATGCGATTGATCGCAAGACCTTTCCTCCGATCCCCGATCAATCGCAAGTGTTTCCACCCGATCCCCGATTGCGATCCTCCGACATTATCCTGACCGTTGATCTGTCCCGCCGATCCAACGGTCCAGCAACAATCGCACCCTTCGCCCGATCACTGATCGCAAGTCCTTCTGTTTCCCCCCCGATTAAATCTCTGTCGTCCATCTCCCTGCTGATCCTACGGCTCAGCACTAATCGCATCGTCATTCCACCGCCCCTTTTCTCTCCCTCCGATTGAACGTGAACCGTTGATCTGATCCCCGATCCAACGGTCAGCGCTCAATCGCGCTCCGACCTCCGATCACAATCACATGTCCTATCTTCCCGTCCCCGATTGCAATTGCTCCGATTTGATCTCGTCCGTCCGTTTCCTCCCAGATCCAATGGTCATCGCTCGTCCTCCCTGATCGCAATCGGAAAAGTTTATGTGTGTCACCCTTTGGTACCCCCGATTGCGATGGTTCCGATTCAATCTCGGCCGCTGATCCTTCCCTGGATCCGATGGTTCAGATCTAATCGCCCTCCACCTCCGCTGGGTCCCACTCTTACATTCATCTCCGTCGCATTTCATGCGTTTTGTTTGTTTTTTGTTCGTTTCATATATTGTTACGCCGCTCAATCTCCACCGTTGATTTTCATCTCCAGGCCTGAATCTAACGGTCTGCGCTGCATATTTCTACCAAACCCTATTGTCCGCGCATTCCACCACTCCACTGCATTTTCATCGTTCTTTTACACAATAGCATTGTTTCCACCACCGCCGCACTACCATTTCGTCCACCCTGCATCCATCGCTCCATCCACTGTTTTCTTCATAAGTTTTGCTGTGTTGTAGAGTTTCTAGAGGATGAGACCTGCCACTGTTTGGTGTACTACCTCGATGGCGAGCGGCACAGTCAGGATCAAATCTAATGAGCCAGTACCATCAGGAAAGTCAAGGAATGGGGCTGTCAGGACTTACATTAAAGGAAAGCAGAGTTCAAATACCGAAAGTCCTGTCGGCGCCATTTAAAGATCGAGCTAACTCAACGGAGGCAGTAATGAAGCCGCAAGGAGTTTCAGTACAGAACAGAGGGATTAGTGCACATCAACGAAGATCCTGAGCTCTGAACCAGGGGTTTAAAGAGGCAAAGCATCATTTTGAAGACCCCGAGGATCGATCTGGAGATCCTGAACATCAATAAGAGGTAATATCAAGGTTTTCTTATCAGCAGAATGTTTTTCCATAAAGGACAGGTCTCCCATACAGTCTTTATTATGCGTCGTGTCCCTGAAGGAGTTTTTCGTCCCAGCTATAGTTCAAAACAATCTAACATCTATGAGGTAGACCTCTCAGCAGTTTCTTTCATTTTGTTCAAATCACCTGGAGTACTGCAGCCAAAAGGTCAAATCATATCCGAAGCAGATCTCTATTGCACCGGGGAGATGAAAAAGATTAAATATACAGCATATCAAGCGGAATGGGCCTCGGCCCTGCATTCATTGTTGTGTTTAAATGTAACATTTAAAATTCACCTACCTCCTCAGTCGGTCCTCTGTGTCTCTTCTGCTATAAAGCACAAAAGGATATCATTGTAATGGTTGTTGATGCATTATCAGTGAATTGCAAGCATTTTTGTCCCGAGCCAAGTTCTCTGTGTAATGATTGTATGATAGGCTGAGAAATATGATGTATTCAGGCTGAATGTAAAAGCTTTGGGCAGTGATGTACCTGATTGGTGTTGTGTTTAACATGATAAGCAGTTTTCATTGGATCCTGATCTACAACAGTTGGTGATGTTTTTCTTATATCTGTTTATTTCCATTTCATTTCATGTTCTTCTGACTGACATCTGAACGCATGACATAAGATTTACCCTTGTTAGGTACCTTATGTCCCAGCTCTCTCAGTCTTTAATGTTTTCTGCTCATATGTGTATCTGAATATTGTTTTTAATTGACTAAACTAGTGTAGTGGATGATTATTGCCTGCTCTCTGATGTGCAAGTTAATAGAATCAATGTTCAGATGCTTTTGTTAAGATTTAATTGAAAGAGGTTAGGAACATTGGGAGGTTTAGAAGCCTGTCTCTGCCTCTTCATAACCTATCCCTTCCATATAAACCTTTTCAAGATCCCTTGTGTTGCCTATGGTTTTTTCCAAGCAGGCCTGGAGTTGAATGACCTCTGGCCTAATCTATAGATAGAATCAAATGGTTCTCCATCCTTCATTCTCATTCCTTATTGTTCCATCCCACCAATCAGTCTTTGAGATCCAAATGCTCTAGATGACTAGCCCAACTGAAGCTTACACATTGAACATAAGTAAATCCTTTCTTGACTCCATCGCCCAATGGCCTTAATGTTCCCTGAGTTATCTATCCTTGCCTAGCTTCCTTCTTTACCCATCCTTGTCTTATGATGAAACCTTCCTTCCCGATTCTCAACAACCAAATTCAAACAATCAAACAAACAACCTTGAGCCTATAACTAGCCTAAAATCACAATTGAGAACTTCAAAAGACATATATCCTTGGATAATCATAGAGAGATCCCTCTCTGGACCTAGGAGGGCTAGATCCTAAGGTCTGAAAGTGGTTCTATGTTGTCTCATCTTTTGGTATTGCCAACCTTGCCAAAACATGGGAACCCCAACGGTGGGGACTGCTTCGCCCCTCGTGACCCCCCAGCTACGCCCGACGCAACATACAGCGCGTGGGGCCAATCGTGGAAAGAATATAACACATACCCAACAATTGCAGAATATGAGGCTCTAATCTTGGGCTTAAATCTGTTGAAAAAATTAGGAGCCCGTAGGATAGTCGTGAGAGGAGACTCTGAGTTAGTGATCAAACAGATGAATGGTGAGTATTTGGCAAAACACCCGAGGCTTAGGGCATATAGGAATGATACTCTAGATTTGCTGAAAACGTTTGTTGAATATGATTTAGTATCCATTCCTAGGGGTCAAAACGCTATTGCAAATGGACTAGCCTGCCTAGATAGCTCATATCCTAAGGCCCCAGTTGACCAAAAAATCATCATTCAGACTAAATTCAGGCCTGCAGTGCCAGACAATGAAAAATACTGGCAGGTCTTTGAAGGAGACAAACAGATTGAAGATTTCCTGGCGGGAAGAAATGAGTTTGAATTTTCCGATTCAGACTCAAAATCTGATGACAACTACGCAAGTGAGGATTCCCCAGATGAACTAGAAACACCTTGTAGTATAGAAATAAATTCTTTTTCTGAAGAAACTGGAGATTCAGCCATAAAACGTGAAAACGCAGATAGAGAAGAAATGGAGGTGTTGCAAGCCAAAGACAAGAACATACCAAGAGGCTTAGCACCCTTAGAGGACCTCTTTGATTTCGATGATGTTGCAAAGAAGCCCACAATAGAACATGCAGAATCAGATGTAGAAGAATGCAACATAGGCACTGAGGATAAACCCAAAATGATAAAACTGGCTAAGTCTATACCTGCAGACATGAAGAAAAGATACATTGACTTGTTTAAGGAATTCATTGATGTGTTTGCATGGAGCTACGAAGACTTAAAGGCCTATGACACCAACATCATACAACACAAGATACCACTGAAGGAAAATTAGAAACCTTTCAGACAAAAACTCCGTAGGATTAATCCAAAACAATTGCCTGCAGTAGAGAAGGAAATTAAAAAGATGTATGAGGCAGGCATAATTGTCCCCGTAAGGTTTTCTGATTGGGTTTCAAACTTAGTGGCTGTAAGGAAGAAGACAGGGGAGATCAGACTATGCATAGATTTCAGAAACCTGAATAGAGCCTCCCTGAAAGACAACTACCCCTTGCCTAGAATGGAACATATCTTACAGAAGGTAGTGGGCTCTAAAAGAATCTCCCTACTTGATGGTTTTTCAGGATACAACCAGGTTCTGGTACTCCCAGAAGATCAACTCAAAACAGCTTTTACCACTCCATGGGGCACCTTCATGTATGTGAAAATGCCTTTTGGATTGATGAATGCTGGAGCTACCTTCCAGAGAGCAATGGATATTGCTTTCTCAGATGAGATTGGACACTTCATAGTTATCTACTTGGATGACTTAAATGTCTTTTCTAAAACAGAAGAATAACACTTAAAACATCTGAGGAAAGTTTTTGAAAAATGTAGAAGGTATGGTCTGTCCCTAAATCCTAAGAAGATTGTTTTCGGGCTGCAAGAAGGTAAGCTTCTTGGCCACATTATATCTGAGAAAGGGATTAGGATAGACCCCCAGAGAGTTGAGGGAATACTTCAAATTACACATCCAAGAAACATCAAGGAGCTACAGTCCTTCATTGGGAAGATCAATTTCCTTAGAAGATTTATCCCCAATCTTGCTGAGCATCTTAGGAAAATGACTGAAATGCTAAAGAAAGATGTAGGAATTAAGTGGACTGTTGAAGCCAAGAAATCTTTTGAGTCAGTAAAGCTTGCACTCACCCAGGCCCCTGTCCTTATCAGCCCTGACTTTTCAAAAGATTTTGTGATCTTTTCATTTGCTTCCCCACACACAATAGCTGCAGTTTTGCTGCAGAAAAATTTAGAAGGTAATGAACAGCCTATAGCCTTCTTCAGTAAAGCCTTAAGAGATGCACCCTTAAAGTACAACATCATGGAAAAGCAGGCCTATGCCCTGATTAAGGCCTTAAAAGACTTTAGGGTGTACATTCTGCATTCTCACACCATTGCTTATGTGCCAAATATAGTGGTCAAAGATATCCTGTCCCAAGACCCAGATGGGAAAAGGGGAAAATGGATTGCTACAATTTTAGAATATGACATTGAAATCAAACCCACCAAGCTGATCAAAGGTCAAGGCCTGGCCCAATTGATGGCCGAATCTAATCTACAGGCCCTTGATATTAACATGATGAATGCCCTGGATGAGCAGGAAGGATTGCCCCATCAAACTGTTGAGGAGCAGTTTCAGAACTCTCCTTGGTACACTGATATCCTTTACGTGCTCACACACCTCAATGCCCCTCCAGAACTGTCCAAAACAAAGGCCAGATTCATAAAACTCAAAGCTAGAAATTACTACATTATGAATGAGAGTCTATATTGGAAAAATCCAAATGGTCTTTTGCTGAAATGTTTGCCTGAAACTAAAGCTGAAAGAATCAAACAAGAATTCCATGCTGGGGAGTGTGGAGGCCACCTGAGTTGGAAGGCCACTGCAAATAAGATACTCAGGGCTGGGTACTATTGGCCTACACTCTTTAGTGATGTTCATAAAATGGTCCTTACCTGCCACAAATGCCAAATTTTTGAGGGCAAAAGAAAGCTCCTTCTCCTCCCTCTGCAACCTATCACCATAGAAGGTCCCTTCATGCAATGGGGCTTAGACTTCATTGGAGAAATCCACCCCTCTTCTTCTGGGCAACACAAATGGATCTTGACCGCTACTGATTACTTCACTAAGTGGATTGAAGCCATACCCACTAGGAATGCCACTGATTCTGTCATCATTAGGTTCCTAGAAGACTTTATCTTATCTTGGTTTGGCTGCCCAAAGAAAATAATCACTGAAAATGCTGCTGCTTTCGGATCCAAAAGAATGATTGATTTCTGTCACAGGTACAGAATTGCACTTGGACATTCAACTGCCTATTACCCCCAGGGTAATGGCCTAGCTGAATCATCAAATAAAATCTTGGTTACAATCATTAAGAAGCTGTTGGAAGAGAACAAAAGGTCATGGCATAAAAATTTGATACAAGCCTTGTGGGCAGACAGGCTCACTACAAAGAAATCTATTGGCATGTCACCCTTCCAGCTGGTTTATGGGACAGAAGCAGTTTTTCCTACTAGCCTTGGGATACCAGTGGTAAAGCTTATCCAAGAAATCCAGTCAGAAGAGGACAGCATGATAAGGAGAATTAATGAAACAATCCATCTTCAACAAACAAGGGAGCAGGTTTATAACAGAGCTGTCAAAGTGCAAGAAAACATGAAGAGACAGTTTGACAAAAGAACCAAAGCAGAAAATTTCAAAGTTGGGGACAAAGTCCTGAAGTGGGATTCAAGAAGAGAGGATAAAGGCAAACATGGCAAATTCGACAGCTTGTGGCAAGGTCCCTTCATCATTCAAGCCACTGTGGGTCCTAATACGTTTTTCTTGCAAGAACTGGATGGTTCCAAGTTGTTTGGGGGTGCTGTCAATGGCAGGATGCTCAAACACTATTTCTACTAATTCTCCATTTTCTAGTTTCATTTCCATTGTATATACCGTTGCAAATTTTCATTTTCAGCAAAAAGAGAAGAAATTGTTCCAAAAAACAGAATGAAAAGAGAGGTTCAGACATGCTCAAAACATGAACCTCTAGGGAAAAAGGATTGGCTCTAATAAACTCTAAATCTGAGCCAAAAGGAAGCAGAATAGCTGATCCAAACAAGCTCAAAATCTGGATCAGCAGAGGAAAGAAAATCAGCTCTAACATGCCTAAAATCAGAGCTGAAACAAAGAAAGAAGGATATTTTCAAAACTGCAGATTTCATGCCTTCACAGTTTTGTTTGCAGTTTGCTACAAAGTTTTCACTCCAGCAAATCAGACAGTCTAATCCTGGCTTGGCTGTGTTTAAATTTCCTGTCTTAGAATGTAGGTGAAGAAACCTGTTGGACAGTTTAATCCCAATAGGTAGTAGTTTAGGTAGAGAATTGTATGAGGCCAACAGTCTAATCTGGCCTCATGGAGCAATAAGGGTAGAATTAGAATAGGTTTGTTTTTGTTTTGCAAAATAAAATGTAAAGGGTCTGCTAGTTCAAATGCACCCAAGGGAAAATTGTTAGAGCTCTAGTTTGGGTAGGTAGATTTGTTGGGAAAATGTTTCTGTTGATTTGTGTATCCAATATATTGTGGCAGCTAATCTAAAGAAAGAAGAAAGATGGCTTATAAGCAGCTGGCATCTGGCCTACACCAAGAGATCATTTTCTGAATTCTTGACTCCTTCAAGAAGAAGCCATCCCCATGTGGAGCCACTGTTAGCCCCCCTATGAAATTCTTAACAAGTCAGCTGGGGGCTAGATTGTTTTGAGCCTTCAAGGAATTCCTTTCCCCTGAAAACCCATCCTCCTTGAAGTCTCTCAATTGCTGTGCCTAATACAAATCCCCCTCTGCTAGTAAATTGCTAAAAAGGGCCTATTATTCCCTCCTTTACCCCTGCAACATACATCAATTCCCCTTCTTTCCTTTTGTCCGAATTCCCTTTATTTTACCCTCATTTAGCCTCTTTTTATCCCCCCTTGTCTCCCCTTCTATTTCCCCGTTTACCCCTCAAATCCCCCCAAAATCCCCTTAAGTCCTTCCCTTACTCTTTATTTCCCATTTTCCCCCTTATCGTTTCCCTTTAAACCCCTTAAAATCCATTAAAATGGGCAAAAAACCCATCTTCCGACCTTATTAAAGGCCTAGCCCCTTTACCCCAAGCCCCTTTCAAACCACTTCCCCACATGGCCTGGCGCTGGGACCAAGCGCTTAAGTCCCAAGCGCTAATCGCAATCGGAAGTCGGGCGAGTGCACATTTTCTTTGTTATATCAAAAAAGTTTCGATGCGATTACTTGTTAAACAAAGTCTCGCGACGCGTTTTGGTCCGTTGATCTGTCGTAAAGATTGACGGCGGAGCGCTAATCGCAGGCCCCCCGCCCATCGCAATCGCAACCTGTTACGTGTGCCCTTTGATCAGTCCATCGCAAGTAATTGCGATGCGATTGATCGCAAGACCTTTCCTCCGATCCCCGATCAATCGCAAGTGTTTCCACCCGATCCCCGATTGCGATCCTCCGACATTATCCTGACCATTGATCTGTCCCGCCGATCCAACGGTCCAACAAAAATCTCACCCTCCGCCCGATCGCTGATCGCAAGTCCTTTTGTTCCCCCCCCCCGATTAAATCTTCGTCGTCCATCTCCCTGCTGATCCTACGGCTCAGCGCTAATCGCATCGTCGTTCCGCCGCCCCTCTTCTCTCCCTCTGATTGAACGTGAACCGTTGATCTGATCCCCGATCCAACGGTCAGCGCTCAATTGCGCTCTGACCTCCGATCACCATCGCATGTCCTACCTTCCCATCCCCGATTGCGATTGCTCCGATTTGATCTCGTCCGTCCGTTTCCTCCCAGATCCAACGGTCATCGCTCGTCCTCCCTGATCGCAATCGGAAAATTTTATGTGTGTCACCCTTTGGTACCCCCGATTGCGATGGTTCCGATTCAATCTCGGCCGTTGATCCTCCCCTGGATCCGATGGTTCAGATCTAATCGCCCTCCGCCTCCGCTGGGTCCCACTCTTACATTCATCTCCGTCGCATTTCATGCGTTTTGTTTGTTTTTTTGTTCGTTTCATATATTGTTACGCCGCTCAATCTCCACCGTTGATTTTCATCTCCAGGCCTGAATCCAACGGTCTGCGCTGCATATTTCTACCAAACCCTATTGTCCGCGCATTCCACCACTCCACTGCATTTTCGTCGTTCTTTTACACAATAGCATTGTTTCCACCACCGCCGCACTACCATTTCGTCCACCCTGCATCCATCGCTCCGTCCACCGTTTTCTTCATAAGTTTTGCTGTGTTGCAGAGTTTCTAGAGGATGAGACCTGCCACTGTTTGGTGTACTACCTCGATGGCGAGCGGCGCAGTCAGGATCAAATCTAATGAGCTGGTACCATCATGAAAGTCAAGGAATGGGGCTATCAGGACTTACATTAAAGGAAAGCAGAGTTCAAATGCCGAAAGTCCTGTCGGCGCCATTTAAAGATCGAGCTAACTCAACGGAGGCAGTAATGAAGCAGTAAGGAGTTTTCAGTACAGAACAAAGGGATTAGTGCACATCAACGAAGATCTTGAGCTCTGAACCAGGGGTTTAAAGAGGAAAAACATCATTTTGAAGACCCCGAGGATCGATCTGGAGATCCTGAATATCAATAAGAGGTAATATCAAGGTTTACTTATCAGCAGAATGTTTTTCCATAAAGGACAGGTCTCCCATACAGTCTTTATTATGCGCCGTGCCCCTGAAGGAGTTTTTCGTCCCAGCTATAGTTCAAAACAATCTAACATCTATGAGGCAGACCTCTCAGCAGTTTCTTTCATTTTTTTCAAATCACCTGGAGTACTGCAGCCAAAAGGTCAAATCATATCCGAAGCAGATCTCTATTGCACCGGGGAGATGACAAAGATTAAATATACAGCATATCAAGCGGAATGGGCCTCAGCCCTGCATTCATTTTTGTGTTTAAATGTAACATTTAAAATTCACCTACCTCCTCAGTCGGTCCTCTGTGTCTCTTCTGCTATAAAGCACAGAAGGATATCATTGTAATGGTTGTTGATGCATTATCAGTGAATTGCAAGCATTTTTGTCCTGAGCCAAGTTCCCTGTGTAATGATTGTATGATAGGTTGAGAAATATGATGTATTCAGGCTGAATGTAAAAGCTTTGGGCAGTGATGTACCTGATTGGTATTGTGTTTAACATGATAAGCAGTTTTCATTGGATCCTGATCTACAGCAGTTGGTGATGTTTTTCTTATCTCTGCGTTTATTTCCATTTCATTTCATGTTCTTCTGACTGGCATCTGAATGCATGACATAAGATTTACCCTTGTTAGGTACCTTATGTCCCAGCTCTCTCAGTCTTTAATATTTTCTGCTCATATGTGTATCTGAATATTGTTTTTAATTGACTAAACCAGTGTAGTGGATGATTATTGCCTGCTCTCTGATGTGAAAATTAATAGAATCAATGTTCAGATGTTTTTGTTAAGATTTAATTGAAAGAGGTTAGGATCATTGGGAGGTTTAGAAGCCTGTCTCTGCCTCTTCATAACCTATCCCTTCCATATAAACCTTTTCAAGATCCCTTGTGTTGCCTATGGTTTTGTCCAAGCAGGCCTAGAGTTGAATGACCTCTGGCCTGATCTATAGACAGAACAGATGGTTCTCCATCCTTCATTCTCATTCCTTAATGTTCCATCCCACCAATCAGTCTTTGAGATCCAAATGCTCTAGATGACTAGCCCAACTGAAGCTTACACATTGAACATAAGTAAATCCTTTCTTGACTCCATCGCCCAATGGCCTTAATGTTCTCTGAGTTATCTATCCTTGCCTAGATTCCTTCTTTACCCATCCTTGTCTTATGGTGAAACCTTCCTTCTTGATTCTCAACAACCAAACTCAAACAATCAAACAAACAACCTTGAGCCTATAACTAGCCTAAAATCACAATTGAGAACTTCGAAGACATATATCCTTTGATAATCATAGAGAGATCCCTCTCTGGACCTAGAAGGGCTAGATCCTAAGGTCTGAAAGTGGTTCTATGTTGTCTCATCTTTTGGTATTGCCAACCTTGCCAAAACATGGGAACCCCAACAGGAGGGAAAAAAAAAAAAGGCCTTTGCAGCAGTAATCTGGCTTGGAAATCAGCAGGATTTCTAAGTGTAAAATGGGAATATCAGTGAAGCTTTGGACAGAGGAAAGGCAGGAGGCCTTCAGGAGTCTTCAAGAGCCAACAATTTTTAGTCATGAAATTTGTTCCTTGAAGGCTCAAACAGTCTTAGCCACCTTTTGGTATAACAAATATTTATAGGTGGCTAACACGTTACAAGTTAAAATATTTGTGGGAGGTTTTATTTATATTAAACGTTTTATACTAAAGAGTGAAATTAAAAATACATTGAAAATTTAAATATTGGCATGTATAGTAAAACATGGTGTAGAGGTTGACCTTTGAATTATTGCGGCCTCTTCATTTACATTTTAATGTAACTATAATAGTATTTTTTTAATCTTTTGGTATGCAGTTTGTTTTTTTCATTATTAGGTTTTAATATAATAAGATAAATTTTATCATTAAATTTGTGTTTAGGTATTTAGGTTCTTTATTTGATTTACTCTATTATTATTATTATTATTAAGTTTTAATTAATGTAATAAAAATAATATTTTCTTTATAATAATATAATGTTTTATTAAGAGTTTTATAATATTTAATAAGTTTATTCAGTTAATAATAATATTAGTTTTTCATAGTGTTTTAATTATAAATTAGTTTTATAATTTCTTTAATTTTATAGTAAAATAGTAATATTAATATTAATAACATTAATAATTAATATTTTAATATCAATGTTATTATTTTTAATTGATTTGTATTAATAAATAATTAATCAATATTAATATTAATTAATATTGATGTTAATATTTTTTTTTCTAAATTATACTAATTCTATTTATGAAAATATACTGTTACAAAGCTGCCTCAGTTCAGCTATGGGAGCCTGAAGACTGGGCTTGATGTCCATGCTTTAACAAAATAATGAACTGCCCTAAGTGGGAAACCAGTTCTTTTAAGAGGAGTTTCGCCGCCCTTAAGAGGGAAACTGGCTCATTGTTCATTGCATACAACAAACTAAAACAAAAAATACTAGAGTAGCATGCAGTTGTTGCTGCTATAGAAAACCAAAGAAAATCAGTGAATCTCCCAAAACAGTAGAACGAGTGTACCATGTTGAACCAGGACATACGGGAATTACTGCGCGTGAGCTGGAGAAGGCGGCTCCTCCACTATGCGACACCAGTACTCTTCCTCCGGATCTTCAAGATCTTCTTTCTGTTCGCCATCCTTGCTTGTGATGCCCGCGTCCACCTGCATGGGTTGCTTACCCAGGTCGGAAGGTGCAAAACCTGGGGGCGCGACCGCTCTCTTAGGAAAATTCGCAACTAGGGTGGGATTAAGACCAAGGGGAGGGGGAGTTGGACCAAGCATAGGAGGAGGAAAGTGAGGCATTTATTCTCTCAGGGTGACAGTAACAAAGGTAGTGACAATGGGCTGGTTGAAGGAGCATTGAAAGCGGAATTCCGCCCTCTGAGAGGTCTAACGCAGAGCGTGACTGTCAGAAGCATGAGAGGTAGGGGAGACAGGTCTAGGCAGATCAACAAAAGGAGGTGGGGAGGGCTGAGCTGCACGTGCATTTCCAGGATGGCTAGCGCGACCTCTGTGGCTGTGGGTGTCTGGGTAACGCCCCCACTCAACGTCCTCAGAGGAGGTCTCTGCATCTGAACTGGTAGAGGGACGTGAGCATGTAGACCGACCTCGACTCGCACCCCGGCAACACCGCATCCGGTGACAGAGCCTTGGCATGGTGAATGCAATAGTTTGAAGCTGCCTGAGAAAAAAATAACAAGAAGGGGCCGAAGGAAACCCATAGTGATTGACAAAATGAGATTGCAGACAGGAATTGGAGCAACAGAAGGCGCTTTGGGAAAAATGATAACCATGAGTAGTTTCCAAACAACTCAAAAGAGAGCAGCGTCGCCACGTCTGTGTGCGAGCGCTTGGCTCGACACAAGCAGCAGGGAAAGTGCTCCACAGGGGATGCAGAGAGCAGCAAGCGGAGCAAGAACAATCTAGACTTCCTGAGACGAAAGCCATTGTAAACCAATTGAGCAGGACGGGAAGAAGAATACGCCGACGAGGGAGAGTAAATGCAGAGGGAGCTGGCGGATTAATGGCGAGGTTAATGGAGCCGCAGGGGGCCATATGGCCATCCCATGCGAGCCTCCTCGGGATGTGTCCGGGGACTAACGTCCCATCAAGCCGCGCTACCATCCGCATCCAGAAATATTGATGTTAATATTAATAATAGTATTAATACTGATTAATAGTATTATTTTTATTAATATTATTAATATTGATAATGTCAATATTAATATAATTGATAGAATTAATATACTTAGTGTATTAGTGTGTTGGGGTTCCCATGTTTTGGCAGATTTGGCAATACCAAAATATGAGACAACATCAAACCACTTTGGGGCCCTAGGATCTAGCCCTCCTGGACCCAGAGAGGGATCTCTCCAAATAGAGCAAGAATGATATATCTTTGAAAGCTCAAATTGAGATATTAGGCTAGGTATGAAGCACAGATGGGGGGTTTAAATGATTTGGTTGGTTGGTTTCTGGGTTGGTTAGGAGATCATAGACTGAGAAAGTAATGGGAGAAAGGAAACAAAACAGCAGGAGGCTTCAGCAAAGAGGATAGGCCAAGATAGTGCCATCCATTGGGCTATGGAGTCATGAAAGGAAATTACTTGCATCCACTAGCCAAGGCTTTCAAAGGGCAAGTCATCTACACTAAAGGATATTTTAGGCAGATGGTGGATTGGAACATTAAGGAGAGAAAGTGGAAGAAGGAGAGGCACCCAATTTCTGTCTATAGATCAGGTCAGAGGTCATTTAACTCCAGACCTGCTTGGACATACTCAAAGGAAGTTCTCAAAGGTGGACAATGGGGCAGCTTATAGATCAAACCAAAGGTCATTTAACTCCAGGTCTGCTTTAGCAACTCCAAGGGAAGACAGAGACAAGATTACAAAGGGATCTTAGAAAGGCCAGCTGGTCGCGCAAGGATCCTAGTGGACAGGGCTAACACTCATCCCCAGTGTTCCCAAACCTTCCAGCTCAAACCCAACAAGAACATCTAAGAACTGATTCAACCAATTCATACATCAGAGAGTAGGCAATAACATCCACTACACTGGTTAAATCAACTAAAATCAACTCTTAGATAGCACATAAGGCATAAAACATTAAAGGTAGGGACAGCAGGAACATAGGGCACCTAACAAGGGTGAATCCCATGTTATACTTCTGCTGCCTACCAGAAGAACATGAAACAGTATGAAAATGAATTAAACAGAGTTAGGAAAAACATCACCAATAGCAATAGACCAGGATCCTGTGAAATGTGCTTTGATTAATCGATGCAAAAACAGTCATGTACAATAAGCTCAATGGCTGTTACAGTCCAAACTTTTCTCCTCCTAGCCTATTACAAAACGACTACTCTGCTACTCCCTCCCAAGACTGTTCTAACAGTCGGAATGAATCCCTCTAACAGCAACTGCCACAGCAAGGCAACAACAACCTTTACATTATGTTCTCGGGGATTCTTAAAGGAGAAGAGGAAGAAACAGAAGTAGGTGAACAATTAAATGAGTCTCATTAAGATGGTATGGTGGAGGAAACCGAGTCCATTCTGCTTAATGGCATTGTGTTGTACTATGTAGATTGGTTGGAGACATTTGTCAGGTCGAGATTGACCTTTGATATATTCTTTAATTCCTTTCGGCGGTCTGGAACTCTGCATTGCCATTCTGGAATAAATGAACTGGATGGGAAAACTGCAAGGCCGCTCTATACCTCCATAACTACTGCCTGACTGTCTTGAATGGGCTTCAGTCAGTGTAATTAATCGTTTTAGGGCTCGAGGAGATATGAGGAATGCTGTAGGTAAACGTCTTTCCTGGAGGAAATGCGTTCTGCTGATATTAAAACGCGGATATGACCTTTGCGTGCTTAAGTCTTCAAACCGTGCCCTTTCCCTTTGAATGCGGGGTTTAAACATTAACTTCATTAATAACATGCACCAACCCCCCTTTGAATTCCTTCTGCTGGTCCGCTGACAAATGCTGAAATGGCCTCTCTGTGCTGTCTGCGTAATAAGATACACCTGTTAAAAACTTGGGCAGTAGTGGTGGAGAAGTGCTTTGGAGGCCCGAAGGAACGGTGGCAGAACAGTGGGAACAACGGAAACAATGAGAAGTGGCGGAAGAAATGATTAATAGTGTAAAAGCCCAAGGATTAAACGTTTGGGCGAATAACACAGGGAAATGGAGAAAAACAATGAAGCGGAGCCACGAAGGTGGGACCCGGTATGGAGATCGCAAATCGCAAGAGCGGAAAGTGCGATGGCAGAGAGTGGCACCAAATAGAAATCTACACTTGCGATATTGCGATGGGGCAGACTTGCGATGGGAAGGAAGATGCGATCGAAGGGAGAATGCGATGGAGCGATCTGCGATCGCATCGCAAATATTTGCGACGCGATCAGATCGCATCGCAAATATTTGCGATGGATCTAACGATCATAATGCGTGAGAATGCGATCTGCGATAGATGCGATCGGGCGGAGTTGCGATGCGAGAACTTGCGACGGAGGGAAAATGCGATCGGGGGAAAATGAAATGGGTGGAAAGTGCGATGGCGCGATCGGCGATCGCATCGCAAATATTTGCGATGGATCAATCGACCACAAACAATGAAAATGCGATATGTGATAAGTGCGATCTGCGCTGGAAAAGCGGCGGGGGTTATATAATATAGGACCTTATAATAAGGTTTATATTGTATGGCGGGAATGAGAGGGGAAGTGGTTATATATAAAGGGGTGGGACTTATAATAAAGTAGGAGAGTGGGTTTTTTGGCCCATTTCAATGTGATTTAAAGGTAAGAAGGGGTACGATAGAGGAATAAAGGGGAATGATGGCCAACAAAGGGTAAGGGAAGAAATTAAAGGGAATTCGAAAAGGTAAGAAGGGAAATAGAAGGGGAAACAAGTAGAAGCTAAGTGGGGGTTGAAATAAGAGGGAAAAGGGGGCCTTTGGGCATTTCTTCACAAAGAGAGAGGCTTTATAATAGGAATCAGCAGAGGGGAATTTATCAAAGGATAAAAGACACATGGAGGCTTCAAGGAGACTATGTTTTCAGAGGAAATGCATTCCTTGAAGGCTCAAAAACAATTTAGCCCCCGTTTGCTTGCCAAAAAATTTATAGGGGGGGCTAACAGTGGCTCCACATGGGGATGGCTTCTTCTTGAAGGAGTCAAGAATTCAGAAAATGATCTCTTGGTGTAGGCCAGGTGCTTGCTGCTTGAACCATCCATTTCTTTCTTTGATCAGCTGCCACAAGATATGAAGACAACATATCAACAGTAAAATTCTCCCAAACAGCTGCCTACCCACACTATAGTCCTAAAATTTTTCTTTTGGGTGCATTTGGGCTTGCAGACCCTTTACATCATCAATTTTTACAAACAGGAAAAATAAACTTATTCTAAGTCTACCCTTATTACTCCATGAGACCAGATTAGGCTGTTGGCCTCATAAGCTTCTCTACCTACACTACTACCTGCTAGGATTAGACTGTCTAGCAGGTTTCTTCTCTACATTCTAAGACAGACAACAACTAACTACATGCTCATAGACTGAGCTTTATTGAGCTTTTCCTACCTACCCTACCCTAACTTGGAAATCTCTGATGTTCTAGGTGATACAATAATGCCAATGCAGCCAATAAAGCAGTAACAAAAAAGGATATGAGCACTGGCTGCCTATCAGAGATAACCACAGGGTGCTCTGCCTGTGGTCCTTCAAAATTGAGGTCACCATCAATAGTGACCATTCTTGATGAATCTGGCCTTGGATGACGATTATCGCTGGAGTAGTTGAGCAAGTCAGGGCCTCCATGTACTCTGCCATAGGATTGACGAACGCATGATGTACACATTCTTCTTTTAGACCTTCCATGGCTGGTAGGCCGTCTACGTCCTGGGAAGTTTCAATTATTCCATCTTCCACTGCATCTTCAAAGGGGCTCTTGGGAACCAAATCATCTTCTTCTTCTACTTCGAAAAGCAGCGAAATCTCTTCTCTTTTAGGGGGCGGGAGACTTTCCAAAAAGGCTCTTGGGTCTCTGAACTCATATGATTTTTCTTGTGAGTTCAAGAGTTCAATCTCAGCCTCATATCTCTCCACCAGCACTTCTAGGAAAACCTTCTTCAGCTCAGGCTAGTCATTGAATCTTGAGCTGGAATGAATAACTTTTGGAAGGTCTTCCCTTCTGAGTTGAGCCAGTATATCTGATATTCCACAACCAAACTCTTCAAGGGGGCTCAACTCAGAGTCTTCCATTTGGTAGGGATGATGTTGCACTGCGACTTGGTCTCCCAGTGGAGTCTTGTGAACACACAGATAATCAGTGGCCTGCTGATTACCAGTGAAGTCTCTAATCTTTCAGGAATTGTGGAGTCGCCAGGTGGATGATTTACAAATTACTGTCCACCACAGTGGTTTACCAAATCAAAGCTGATTGGTCTCTTTCCCCAGTGGAGTCGCCATTATGTTGGGGTTCCCATGTTTTGGAAGATTTGGAAATACTAAAAGATGAGACAACATAAAACCACTTTGGGGCCCTAGGATCTAGCCCTCCTGGACCCGGAGAGGGATCTCTCCAAATAGAGCAAGAATGATATATCTTTGAAAGCTCAAATTGAGATATTAGGCTAGGTATGAAGCACAGATGGGGGGTTTAAATGATTTGGTTGGTTGGTTGCTGGGTTGGTTAGGAGATCATAGACTGAGAAAGTAATGGGAGAAAGTAAACAAAACAACAAGAGGCTTCAGCAAAGAGGATAGGCCAAGATAGTGCCATCCATTGGGCTATGGAGTCATGAAAGGAAATTACTTGCATCCACTAGCCAAGGCTTTCAAAGGGCAAGTCATCTACACTAAAGGATATTTTAGGCAGATGGCGGAATGGAACATTAAGGAGAGAAAGTGGAAGAAGGAGAGGCACCCAATTTCTGTCTATAGATCAGGTCAGAGGTCATTTAACTCTAGACCTGCTTGGACATACTCAAAGGCAGTTCTCAAATGTGGACAAAGGGGCAGCATATAGATCAGACCAGAGGTCTTTTAACTCCAGGTCTGCTTTAGCAACTCCAAGGGAAGACAGAGACAAGATTACAAAGAGATCTTAGAAAGGCCAGCTGGTCGCGCAAGGATCCTAATGGACAGGGCTAACACTCATCCCCAGTGTTCCCAAACCTTCCAGCTCAAACCCAGCAAGAACATCTAAGAACTGATTCAACCAATTCATACATCAGAGAGTAGGCAATAACATCTACTACACTGGTTAAATCAACTGAAATCAACTCTTAGATAGCACATAAGGCAGAAAAAATTAAAGGTAGGGAGAGCAGGAACATAGGGCACCTAACAAGGGTGAATCCTATGTTATACTTCTGTTGCCTACCAAAAGAACATGAAACAGTATGAAAATGAATTAAACAGAGTTAGGAAAAACATCACCAATAGCAATAGACCAGGATCCTGTGAAATGTGCTTTGATTAATCGATGCAAAACGAGTCATGTACAATAAGCTCAATGGCTGTTACAGTCCAAACTTTTCTCCTCCCAGCCTATTACAAAATAACTACTCTGCTACTCCCTCCCAAGACTGTTCTAATAGTCGGAATGAATCCCTCTAACAGTAACTGCCACAGCAAGGCAACAACAACCTTTACATTATGTTCTCGGGGATTCTTAAAGGAGAAGAGGAAGAAACAGAAGTAGGTGAACAGTTAAATGAGTCTCATTAAGGCAGAATGGTGGAGGAAACCGAGTCCATTCTGCTTAATGGCGTTGTGCTGTACTCTGTAGATTGGTTGGAGACATTTGTCAGGTCGAGATTGACCTCTGATATATTCTTTAAGTCCTTTCGGCGGTCTGGAACTCTGCGTTGCCATTCTGGAATAAATGAACTGGATGGGAAAACTGCAAGCCCACTCTATACCTCCATAACTGCTTCCTGACTATCTTGAATGGGCTTCAGTCAGTGTAATTAATCATTTCAGGGCTCGAGGAGATATGAGGAATGCTGTAGGTAAATGTATTTCCTGGAGGAAATGCGTTCTGCTGATATTAAAATGCGGATATGACCTTTGCGTGCTTAAGTCTTAAAACCGTGTCCTTTCCCTTTGAATGCGGGGTTTAAACATTAACTTCATTAATAAAAGGCACCAACCCCCCTTTGAATTCCTTCTGCTGGTCCGCTGACAAATGCTGAAACGACCTCTCTGTGCTGTCTGCGTAATAAGATACACTTGTTATAAACCTGGGCAGTAGTGGTGGAGAAGTGCTTTGGAGGCCCGGAGGAATGGTGGCAGAATAGTGGGAACAACGGAAACAATGAGAAGTGGCGGAAGAAATGATTAATAGTGTAAAAGCCCAAGGATTAAACATTTGGGCGAATAACACAGGGAAACGGAGAAAAACAATGAAGCGGAGCCACGGAGGTGGGAACCGGTACGGAGATCGCAAATCGCAAGAGCGGAAAGTGCAATGGCAGAGAGTGGCACCAAACAGAAATCTGCGCTTGCGATATTGCGATGGGGCAGACTTGCGATGGGAAGGAAGATGCAATCAGAGGGAGAATGAGATGGAGCGATCTGCGATCGCATTGCAAATATTTGCGACATGATCAGATCGCATCACAAATATTTGCGATGGATCTAACGATCATAATGCGCGAGAATGCGATCTGCGATAGATGCGATTGGGCGGAGTTGCGATGCGAGAACTTGCGACGGAGGGAAAATGTGATCGGGGGAAAATGAAATGAGCGGAAAGTGCGATGGCGCGATCGGCGATCGCATCGCAAATATTTGCGATCGATCAATCGACCACAAACAACGAAAATGCGATATGCGATCAGTGCGATCTGCGCTGGAAAAGAGGCGGGGGTTATATAATATAGGACCTTATAATAAGGTTTATATTGTATGGCGGGAATGAGAGGGGAAGTGGTTATATATAAAGGGGTGGAACTTATAATAAAGTAGGAGAGTGGGTTTTTTGGCCCATTTCAATGTGATTTAAAGGTAAGAAGGCGTACGATAGAGGAATAAAGGGGAATGATGGCCAACAAAGGGTAAGGGAAGAAATTAAAGGGAAATAGAAGGGGAAACAAGTAGAAGCTAAGTGGGGGTTGAAATAAGAGGGAAAAGGGGGCCTTTGGGCATTTCTTCACAAACAGAGAGGCTTTATAATAGGAATCAGCAAAGGGGAATTTATCAAAGGATAAAAGACACATGGAGGCTTCAAGGAGACTGTGTTTTCAGAGGAAATGCATTCCTTGAAGGCTTAAAAACAATTTAGCCCCCGTTTGCTTGCCAAAAAATTTATAGGGGGGGCTATAACATAGTGTATTAGGGTAAAAGTATATATTAACCAACTATGTTTTATTTTTTTATTTTTTATTTATTTTAGGTTGCCTTATGATTTTATATATTTATAATTTATAATATTAATTTTTTCTAAATTTTAATTTTCATATTTTTATAATATTATGTTTTCTAATTTAGAACCCCACTATTATAAACTCAATATTAAAAACTCTACAATAACAAAAATGACATTAATAACATTAAAATTTTAATATACACTAATAATAATAATAATAATAATAATTAGTATTAAAATAAAGATTATTGTGATTTATACTAAAAAATATATTAATAATGAAAATGACATTTTAATTATTATTAAAAACAATATTATTAGTAACATTATTTGTTTTTTCTGTAAATTGGGAAGATATATTCACATTAATTATAAAAACAAAGTATACAAAACAGCCTCCGAGGCTGGTGACTAGAGTCCAACTAGACCGCTGTGTCACGCCCACACTCAGGGAGGGAAATACATGGGAGAATTGCTGAGTGGGGGAAAAAAAAATCAGTATGACTGCAATAAACCGAAGCATTCATTGTACTGCGAAAAATATCTTTAGATCTTGTGTGCCGAGTGAGCTGCATACAAAAATAAAACAGGCCAAACCAGGAGGAGGAGAGAAAAGTCAAGGACCCAAGGGGGGTTGCACGTCCTCTTCATCATTGAGATAATCCTCCACACCGATCAGGCGATCCGGGGTTCCTTCCTCCAGGTCTAGGAGATTGCGATGGGACGGACCGACCTCCTGAGTGTGAACCTTTTCCTGAGCTTCTTCCTTGATCCTGGGCATCTACTGATGATTCTTAACTGAGCTGCGTTGTAGAAAATTGTAATGAGGGGAGGAGATGTCGACGAAGTAGAGGTGGTGAATCACCCTCACATAGGCTTCGAATTTGTCAGACAACAAGTCAATTTTCTTTTCCAGCTTTTTGCTGACATTGCTCTGCTCCTGGATCACAATGGCCAACATAGTTTTGGTATGCCAGTGCAGATTAATTTCCTGGCTGTACAGATTCTCTCAGCTCCTTGTGAGAGCGGGGTTAGGAATCCAACAGAAGGCATTGTCCACCATTTTCGAGGGGTGGTCCTACGACGGGAAAAAGCCTCCGCCTCCAGACCAGACAGATGCTCCTGCACCGGCACTGGAGTGCTCTTGCGAAGATACAAGCAGCATTACGAGCAAAGGTTTCCGCCATAATGACCGGCTGGTGAGATGGATCCGCCGAGAAATAATGGCGACCACGGCGAGGCTAGGGGGTGGGTTGTAGCGACGGGGGGCCATGGGAGGCAGCCTGTGAAATGGAGTGGAAGGGGGGGCCGAGAGCAGGAAGTAGAAACCGCAGCCTGTGGAGAGAGGAGAGCCAAACAGTGGCAAACAATGAAGGATGAAGGTTAAGTGAAGGGGATTTATGGTGACTAGCCGTGGAGAAGGAGGAATGTAGGAACAACTGGATTGCATGCGGGCAAAGGTGTTCGGAGCCAGCCGGGAGTAATTACCCTAGGTGTAGACGTACACGGGTGAGAAAACCAAGGGTGAGCCACCAAATTGATCAATTGTGAGAAGGAATGAGGTGTTCCAGGTCATCATGTTTGATGGGAGAAGGTGGTAATTACAAGGCCAAAGCCTTATGAAGATCATGCTTTTTAATGCTGGTGCAAGTGGTTTTTACCGTTGGTGATCCAATTGAGTCCCAGGCATGAGAAACGAGTCTTTCCGAGGTCTTGACTCCTTGATTGGCAAGGAAATCTGCCAACTTGTTAGCATCTCTCCTGACTGCCGTGAAAGAAACCCCTCTGGCCTTCGTGATGTTGGCTTTGATTTTATGAAGGATTGTATTGATGCACCAACAGTCAGAAACCTGTTCGACATTATGCCCTTTCTAGAGTTTCTTACAATCTTGGGTAGCAACAATGGAGTCATCCTCTACCAGAAGGGGCCAATAGTTGTTGTGTCTGGCTATTTCCAGGCCGTGAGAAAGCGCATGGATCTCTTCTACATTTTTAGTGGTGTGCCCAAGATTGCCATAGTAAATCTAGAGGATAGAGCCCTGAGAATTACGAAAGACACCTCTGAAACCAACCATACCTAGGTTGTTCTTGGATGCTCCATCATAATTGAGCTTGGTGAAATTGTGATCGGGAGTATGCCATATAGACAAAGGAAGGGAGGGGTTAGGGACGATAGGGGAGGGGGTGCAAGAGGGGGAGGGGAGGTTGAGAAGGGATAATATTCTGTGATCATCCACCGAGGGTGGGTGAGATGGGTTCGAGAGTTAGGCGGTAGAGGCAGATTCACGTAGAGTGCATTTGATCCTGTGGAGAAGTTGTTCTTCCTTTGAGGCCTTGTTTTTGAAAATGTGGGAGTTTCTTTCCTTCCAAAGGGCCCAACATATGATTCCAGGGAGGAAGTTCTAGGCCAAATTGATGAGGGGTTGGTTAGAGAAGGCTGGGAGCCAATTATCTAGAGAGGAGAGAATGGAATCAGGAATGCGATCAGAGGCTTTGAAGACAAAATGGAACCAGGATCAAATGTTGGATGCGAAAGGACAAGTGTTGAGGACGTGATTGGCTATTTCCAAGTTAGAATGACACAACATGCACTCCAAGGGTCCTATGAAGCCCTTCTTCAGTAGATTATCCCAAGTGAGAATTTTCTTGTGCATGACTAACCATAGAAAGAGTGTAATTTTCGGCCAATGGTTCCTGCTCTAGAGTCTCTGCCACTTTCTTTCGTGTAGTTCTGGGGTGGGACTCTGCAAGATGTTGTAAGCTTCTTTAATATTAAATCTTCCCGCTGCATTGGAGCCCCACCCCAGTTTGTTTGGTTCATCTTCCTTTTGGATTTGTCTATTGGTTAGTTCCTTTGTAAGAATGTTCATCGGCTAGTGTAAAGCGATAGGGACAATGTCTTTGATATCCACCCATTCCCTCCACTTAGAGATTTCCGAGAATTTCCAATAATCTCTGACCTTGTTTTTGTTTTGAATTTCCAACTGCCTTCTGACTGGAATATAGATCTCCGAGTCAAGTTTAGGACATTGCTCCCATGCATCCTCCTAGAACAAAGAATTCTCACCATTGCATATCTCCCAGAAGATGTGATTTTGAATGAGTGATCTATTTTTCCACGCCTGATTCCAAATGGGAGAGCCTCTGAGATTGCCGAAGAGTCTGATAAGAGAGTCCCAGAGTTGCAAGGGAGCATATTTCGCTTTCCAAAGCATGGCCCAAAGGGTGGTAGGATTAGTGAGCCAATGCCACCATGTCTTGGCACCCAATGCTTTTCCCAAAATGTCCGGGTCTCGAAGTCCAAGACCACCCTCTTTCTTCGGCGAGAAGATTTTGTCCCAGGCCAGCAAGGCCCATTTGCCCTTTTTGGCTTTACCTTTCCAGAGGAAATCTCTTTGGATGGCTCTGATTTATTTCGAGATGGAACGGGGAGCAGCAATGGCAGAGATCTGGTACAAGGGCATGCCTTGAAGAACAGAGTGGACAAGGACTAATCTACCCGCGAAATTGAGGGAACGGAAGGTCCAATTAGAGATTTTTTTTTTAGCTTGGATATAAGGGGTTCCTAGTTTGAGCAGGCTAAAGGTTTGTCCGTTAGGGGAACGCCCAGGTATTTTGAGGGGAAGGTACTTTTCTAGAATCCCAAGATTCTGGTGATGTGGCTTTGAATGGAAATGGGAGTGTTGAGAAAGAAGTTTTTTGACTTGGAATCATTGACAAAGGATCTAGAGGCTAAAGAAAAGTCATCAAGAATTTTGCGTAAAGTGTGGGCTTCTTTGGCTGTGGGGTTACCCATGAGGAGTGTATCATCCACAAACTGCTGATGGGGGATGGGAAGGAAAGGAGGATAAAGATTGAGGCCAGAGATAAGATTTCTAGAGGAGGCCACAGAGATAGTCCTACCAAGACCCTCAGCCATGATGACAAAGAAGAATGGAGAGAGAGGGTCTCCTTGTCTGATGCCTTGCAAGGGGTTGATGACGGAGGAAGGGGAGCCATTGAGGAGAATGGAGAAAAAATCCCCCGACACCAAAGCCATGATCCATTTAATGCAATCAGGGTTGAAATCAAAGGCGGCCAACATGTGTCTGATGTAGTTCCAATTAATGTTATCTAAGGCTTTGGACATGTTGAGTTGTATCAACATACCTTGTTTTCCCTGGTATCTGAGGGAATGGATGACTTCCTATAAGAGAATGATGTTGTCCATAATTTGCGTGCTCTCAACATAACCAGTTTTATTGGCTGAGATGAGGAGAGGCAGGAGGGGTTTGATGTGGTTGGCGAGAACCTTGGAGATGATCTTGTATATTACATTACATAGAGCAATGGGTCTGAAGTGATTAGGAGAGTCCGCCCTGTTAGATTTGGGAATGAGCAAGAAATGTGGCATTAAGGGAGGGAAAAATAGCTTTCTTCATCCTTGATTCCTCCATAATGTCATAGACATCCTCCTTAATTAGGTGCCAACAAACTTTGTAGAAGTATATAGTGAAACCATTAGGCCTTACCATTGGGCATTGAATGGACAACAGCTTCCACTTCCTCCATGGTTATTTCTTTTAAAAGCATCTGATTGTGTTCTCTGGTTGAGATGGAGGGGATGTTGTTGGTGATCTTCTTGATGTGTTCCTCGTTGTGCTGATTGCTTTCTTTGAGGATGCTCGAAAAGTGCTGGTGTAGTTCTTCCTCAATTTCCTAATGTGTATTGAGCATAAGACCTTGCTTATTTTTGAGGTTGAGAATTCTGGTATGCTTTCGATGATGGATCATTGATTTGTGGAAGAAAGCTATGTTTTTCCCCATCCTTAAGCCAACTGATCCTGGATTTTTTCCTCCATAGGGTTTTTTCTTGAGAGGATCGTTCTTCCCACTGTTTCTAAAGTTTTGTTTCTTCTTGTTTGATTTCCTCTGTCATTCCATTGTGAATGCCGCTTTGTTGAAGGGCTCTCATTTTTAATTCGATCATTTTTTTCTCCGTTGTGATGTCTTCGAAGGTTTTCTGGTTCCATTTTTTTAATTCTTGTTTGATGATTTTTAGTCTTTGTTGGAAGCTTTGCATCTTGGTGCCATGTTGAGGAAGCGATATGGACCACCAATCCTTGATTCTTTCTTGGAAATTTGGGTGGGAGAGCTAGAAAACTTCAAACCTGAAGGGTGCATTCTTCAGTCTTTCAGAAATTTTAATAGTCGGAACGATCGGCCAGTGATTAGAGCCAACTTCAGGAGCAATACTGGCCTCCGTTTCCAGAGAGGAGAGGAAGAGTTCTTTAGAGAGGAGAAAATGGTCAAGTCTGGAGGCTATTTGACAGTCGCCTCCTCTTCTGTTGTTCCAGGTGTAAATTCCATTTTTTGTGGGGGTATCAATGAAGCCCAAGTCATCTATCATATTCTGAAAGGCTAGAGAGTCCGAGTCCAATTTGCGAATTCCTCCCCTTTTTTCCCCTAGATTGAGGATCATGTTGAAGTCTCTAGCAAGAATATGCTACAGATGGCGGAGAGGTAGGAGTTGACTCTTGAGACAGTTGAGCCAAACAGAGCATTCGTTAACCATATGTGGGTCGTGAACGTCGGTGATGCATAGCTTTTCTTTTGTTCCCGTAATTTGGAGAATTGTTGTGAGGGCATGCTTGGAAGCAAAGGAGTCCATTAGATGGAACTTTGAGTCTTTCCAGAATGTTGCTATGCCTCCTGCCATGCTAGATGTAGAAATAGCCAAATGACTATATTGTTTTCTGAAGCAGGCCTGTTGAATGTCATTCATTTCGGATAGACAACTTTTTTTTTCTTGTAATAATAGAATATCAGTCTTTCCTGAGGCAATTTTGGATTTGAGGATCCTTTTTTTTGCAGGACTATTGAGTCCTCTAATGTTCCAAGATGTACAAATCATAGTAATGTATTGGGGGAGAGAGAGAGTACCCTTACCTTGCCCTCATTGATAAGGAAATTACCGAGCTCTTGGAGATGTTGACTGTTGGTTTTCCGACCCCTTCTCTTGTCATCCCCTTAGTGATATGGTGGTTGGCTTTGAGGTTCAATTTGATTCCGCTGGCTTGGTTTTTACCCTTGGTTTGGTATTCTCTCTACTTTTGTGGGTTTTTTTGCAGAATGTATGCTTCCTCAATTCTTTGTATGTAATATTCTGGTGTTCCCTCGATACCTTTTGTAGCCAAATCCCTTGATATCTTTTGCAGGTCCATGCCCATCAGGATGTCTTCAATCAATTTTTCCTCTGACATTGGTATGTCCTGGATGAAGTCAATATCATTATCTTCTTGATTTTCCTATTCTTCTTGAGAGAGAATGGTTGTGTTCTCCATGTCTGTATCCATGTTATTTTCTTGTTCTGTGGTCTTCTCTTTGCTGTTACTGTGTTGTCCTATTTCCTCTGTTGTAGAAGAGAGGATGTCATATTTGTTTTGTTGTGCAGGCTTTGGAGTTTATCTTCCTGTATTGTTCCTTTTTCCTTTCTTGTTTTTGTGGCTCACCTTGATGAAGCCTTGCTTTTCCTTCCTGCTTGCCTAATTATATTTTGGGGGTGGCTGTTTTTGTGGGAAATCTCTAAAGATATTTCCATGCTCATGGCACTTTCAACATCAAAAAGGTATATGTTCTTAGTCCACCATTTGGGTCCATATTTAATCTCTGAAGTTAAGATTGATGGCTTCTGGGAGGGCTCCAGAGACATAAATATAGGCATAGATACGAGCATATGAAATGTAATGACCATTATTTGTGCCTTTTGACATCTTAATATATTCTCCGAGTTCATTTCCAATGGCTTTGAGGACTGATGGTGCCTAGTAGTCTGTAGGGAGAGAGTATAGTATAATCTAGACTGGGACTCATGTGAAGTCTTCTTTCTCCAGAGTGAAGTTCTCCTTCTAGTATCTCATGTAGAGTCTAGCAGAGTTGAAAAAATACACCCCCCCTTCAAAGATTTTGTCCCTGTCTTCTAGGAGAGCTAAAACAATGGTGAAGAATCCTTTTGAGCCAAGGTGGAGTTCCATCGCACCTTTAGGGTTCCATTTGGATTGGATCCACCCTTTGAGGGCTCTTTCGGATGGCCAAATGCCCATGAATTTGCAAATGATGGTGTCTTCTCTCATATATTCTCTGTAGACACCAATGTCAGGTTCCTAAATAACTATTTCAGGGATCTTCGCTGATTTTGGGTGGAATGCATTCACCTTTTGATGTGAGTCCTGGTCCTGCTCTATGGCCGCAGAGTTAATACCCTCAGAGTTCATTGTCTAATGCATCGTCCGCACATATTCGCGTGCAGTTTATTTGGGCCCCTTGGCAGAGCCATCCGAATTTGGGGGGGGGGACTGCTTTGTCCTTTTGCAGATGAGGGGAGCTAGGACAAAGTTCCAAATCAGAGCGAGGGGAGGCAGATGAGTTGATTAAGCGCGTGAAAAAGGAAATATCCGGAGAAGGAGAGGTGTCCGCGACTTGATCTCTGAAGGAAGGCGCCTTTTGGCCTTCATTCAGCTCCATGGATAGAGCCAGCAGAGAGAAGCTCTGGACTGCTATGGCAGGTCTACAGGGGCAAAACCTGTAGCAGCCAGAGGTAGGAGCCACAGAGGGACCGAGGTGTTAGGTCATGTGTTAGGGTTTTCCTTGTAGAGCCAAAAAAACATTTTGATCAATATCTTCCAACCTTGAAAGGTATTGAAAATAATTATTAGTAAAATTAATAATAATAATAAAAATATTATTAAAAAAATCATTAATACAATATTGATGACATTTATTTAAAATTAATGTTCATAATTGTATTAATAATAATAAGTTTCAAACATGCTCATCGGGGTTTGGTCTAGTGGCAAGCGAATGTGCTGCTAAGACGTTCGTGCCATGGTGTAGGTCACGAGTTCAAGTCCCGTCTTAACCAAGGGGCTGTTGTTGTGGGCTCAACAGTTTCCTCCTAGGAGTATAGGGGTAGCCAGCGGGATTCGACCCCGTGTCACGCGAGTATGATACCGTTGCAGCTACCGATTCTCCTAGTCACAAAAATAATAATAATAATAATAATAAGTTTCAAACATTATTAAGGTTTATTAAAATTATTAATAACATTTAAATTATAGCAATAATATTAATGACATTTTATTAATAATATTAATATGATTAATTACATTAATATTGTTAATATAAATCCTATTAACATTAATATTGATAAATAATATTAATAATGTTTCTTTATAATAATAAATATTTTTTTTAAATATATTCACTCTAAAAATATGATGATTAATATTATGAATGACATTACTATTGATACCAAAATTAACACTATTAATATAAATAGTATTAAAGATCATTAGTGATAAATAAGGTTTTTGATACTAAAATTTACACTATTAATATAAATAATATTAAGATTATTAGTGATAAATAACAATATTAAGATTTGCATTGTAATCATTCCAATCAAACATGGTAAAACAAACCCAACCATGTCCATACATGGTCAAACATAGTCATCATAGTTAATCATTGTCACTCATGCTCGAAAATACACAACCATAGTTAGCCGTATTCAACCATAGTAGCCTATGGTGAAACATGGTCAACCATAGTAGTCTATATTCAACCTTGCTAAACCATAGTAACCTATGGTCATCCTTGGTCAACCATAGTAACCTATGGTCATCCTTGGTCAGCCATTGTAATCATTCTAATAAAACATGGTAAACAAAACTCAACCATGATCATACATGGTCAAATATTTCCAACATAGTTAATCATTGCTACTCATTGTCACAATACAAAACATTACTTAACCATATTTAATCATGGATATTATTTATAATACTAACCCTAGGGTTTAATATTATTCAATTGGGTTTATAATGTTAGGGCTTAATAAACCCTGGGGTTTATTAATATTTTGGGTTTATACTATTAATCCAAAGGATTTATAACATAGATCCCTTGGTTTTATAATATTAATCCTAGGGTTTTTAATACTTTGTGTTGGTGTCCCGTGTTTTGATAGTTTGGAAAATCAAAAGACAAGGCAACATCAGAACCAATCTTTAGAGTTCCAGGATCTAGTCCTCCTGTTCTCAGAGAGGGATCTCTCAAATATTTGTTTGCAAAGGTTTATCTTGTGTGCTTTGAGTATGGATTTTAGACTAGTTATAAAGTGCAGATGTTTGTTTGGTTGGGTTGAGTTGATATAGCAGAACATGAAAGGTCTAAGAAAGATAGACAGAAAGAGGAAATATCTGGTTCATTGGGCAATGGAGTCAAAATAAGGTCATGACAAACCCTTCAAGAGATATGGGATATCAAAGGGAAAATCTAACTTGGCCATAGGATCCTTTTGTTTTTGGAATGAAGTGAACATTAATGATTTGGAAAGAGAAGTTTAATTCTCAACAAAGGGAACTTAAAGAATAGAACTTAACAATAAAGAAATATTTGATAGACAGGGCTAACCATAAATTCTAGAAACATTCTTTAAGCAAAATAATGACTTCGATACAACTTTTAAAATGAAATCTAAGATTCGGGGAACACCCTATTTCCTCAAAGATTTTATTTTAAAGGACTTAGAAAACATAAAAGATTCACTGATAATTGTAGTCATAGAGGAGGGAACACCTAAATAACATCTATGTTTACAACTATAAAGACCTTCAAAACAACTTTTCAAGCAATGGCAAAGGGCAAGATCAAAACCGACCTCTCTGATTAACTCAAAACAATGGTACTTCAAAGGGAGACTTCAATAACAGCTTTCAAGTGATGGCAGACAAGCAGGGAAAACCATAAATCATGCTGAAACCAAATATTTGAGCTATTATAGAAATAAACAAGCATGAAGACTAAAGAGAAAGTTTAAAGCCTCTAAAATACTTCAGCAGAAGAAAACATAAAACAGTGAAGGGAGAACAGATCTAAGGTGCTTCCAGGAGTCATTGCTTAGTCTAAAACTTTCAACCTACTGTAGTAAGAATTTATGAAACATAATGAAAACGGGGGAAAAACATAGAAAAAATTCAGAATACTTCACCAACAGCCAAGCTCATGGATCCAATGATAGAGCCTTCTCAGGAACAAACATGCATCAACATTATCAAGACATCCGAGACTTCAATATGCTTTTCAACTTCAATAGACTTGTATATTTATTTCAGAGAGTTTCAAAGTTAAAAATTGTGATCAAACAACAACCAACACTCACTCATCTTCTGCTGTAGTATATATAGAAGGATGAGGAGGTGAGATCTGAAAAAAGATGTCAATTACAATTAATACAGAATTAAATGGCTCATTGGCCTTTGAGGGGTTTAATGAGGAGATCCACATACATATCCTCTGTATTAAATGATTTTCATAATGATTTCAAGCTCGGTAGGAGTTTTGTTGACCTTTGAGGCATTGTGTGGTGACGAAGTAACTTTGTAGATATTCTTTGTATTGAAGTTCCTGGCAGAAGTAACTTCTTCAGCTGTGTCGAGGCAAAATCTGATCCTGATCAATAAATTCAGCTCCTGATTGAATACTTTGAGGCACAAGTGGCGCTTTGGTCGCTAGGAGGAATCAATTCGCCTCCATTTGTGGTGGTGGAGGGTTTTCTTGATAAAACACTTTAGGTTTTTCTTTAAACTATGTTTTAGATTGGGCATTAGGCTTTTGATAACTGTCTTAGCCATAATCCCCATTGATCTGTCCATTAATTCGCTACTCTGATAATTTCCTGGTCTTTGACACTGATAATCTTTGATTGTGCATGTTTCATGGTTTTCTTGCTGTCGTGTCGGGCTGCACAGGGTTTATAAGGCATCACTTCCTGAGAAAACATGGAAGAAACATGCATTTCAACCCTGCGGGTGATTTCCTCGGATGAATCGAAGACGGGAGGGTCGTCACCCTCTTTCCCCGAATCTTCTTTGAAAACCACGAAAAAATGATTTAAACCCTGCAAAAATGCAAAAACTCATTAAAAAAAATCCTGCTTTTATAGGTTTAACTGCATCAAAAGATGTGTGGAGGAGCGTGGCCATCAGATGGCATCATCCGACGGTCAGGATTGATCGAGGGAATTTATAAAATAAGAGGAAAATGATCAAATCTAAGCCGTTGATCGCGTGTGATCGACGGTCAAGAGTGGGTAATGGAAAGTCAGCGGCAGGGATTCATTGACTGGGCAACGGAATCGGGGGACACAATATGGGTAGTTAATCTGCAGATCAGATCGACGGCGGGGATTGATTTGCTGCTGTACGAGGGCCTGCTTATCGCCCGGGCAATTTTGCTAACCATCAGACACTTTCGAAGAGCAATAGCCATTGGATGAGTGGGCCCAGATCGGATGGCGGAGATGAATTTCGCTGGGCATCCCGGTCTGAACTATAATGCGCGAAGGATGACGACTGCACGAAGATTTTCAAATCGTACAAGGGACACACGTCAAATAGCGTATGGAATCGCTGGCCAATGGAAGAAAACAGCTTTTGGCCCGAAGGCGGTGCGAAGGATACCGCCGGTTTTGGGCAAATAGCGTACGGGAGGTGGGGACCACGAGAAGACGCGCTCCGCACCGTCCGATTTTCAGGGAAAATCGACAGTGGAGATTTCTCTATAATTCATACGGGCGAAAAACTTTGAAAATAAATTAAAACCCGAAAAACAC
Source organism: Pinus albicaulis (assembly GCA_034641835.2). Classification (NCBI taxonomy): domain Eukaryota; kingdom Viridiplantae; phylum Streptophyta; class Pinopsida; order Pinales; family Pinaceae; genus Pinus; species Pinus albicaulis. Next base: position 141,723,456 of record CM076576.1, read on the forward strand.
AATTTACCAAGGTTTTTAATGTTTTGGGCGGAGAAATATGATTGGAAAGGATAAGCGCCCGCGAGATTTAGCAGTTGGTTCTGGCGCTCGGGCGCATGGACGAAAAAAGGGTTAGAGGCTTAGCCTGAGGGGGCTTAAGCCTAGAACATAGAAAATATATATTTTCTAGGGTTTTTTTTTTTTAATGTTTTTTCAAAGGAAATGAAGGTTCCGATAAGGCTAAGAAGGGGTCTTAGACCTTATAAAATGGATTTTGATGAGGGGAAAAAGCAGAAACGTGGAAATGAGGGATTTTCATGGGGAATGGAGGGATAGAAGAGGAGGTTAGTTTTGAGGAGAAGGAAGGGGAAAGGGATGTTTGTAGCAGTATTTGACTTTGGATTTTTGTAGGATTTCAGAGGTTTTTAGGATGTAAAATAGCAGTGTGGGAAACTGGACAGAGGCATGAGGCCTTTAAGAGTCTTCAAGAGCCAATAGTTTTTAATAGGGAAAAATTGTTCATTGAAGGCTCGAAAAATATTTAGCCACCTTTGGTATAATCAAATTTTACAGGTGGCTAACAGTGGCTCCACTTGGGGATGGTGCCTTCTTGAAGGCATCGAGAATTCAGACTTTATTTCTCTGGGAAGTTGACTTGTGCCTGATCCATTATTTTCTTCGGGATGCTGACCAGTTGCCTCATCCTTTGGATTTCTCTTCTTTTGCTGGATGATCTTGCTTTGCTTCTAAAAATAATATCAGTTATGAAAAAATAATGGACTTCATCAATACAACTTTCTACCTACCCAATCCTACTGATCTAACATTTTTTCTTCATCAGAGTGCACTTGGATTGGAAAACTCTTTTCACAACATTTTATTCTTTTGAAAGCATAAAAAATAATCTAATTCTACTCCTTATTTCTCCCTGAACTTAGGTTAAACAATTGAGCTTAGATATTTCTCTACCTAATCTACTGTCTGTTGGGATTAAACTGTCCAACAGACTGTCATTCTCTAAATTCTACAACAGAAATTTAAAAACAGGAAAGTCAAGATTAAGTTGTTTGACTTGCTGTGATCTATGGCATAAAAACAAGCTGCAGATAGATTATTATTTGCAGAAAATTAAAATCAAAATGGAAGGCCTAAGATCTGAAAGTCTCTCATCATGGCCTTCTCTTTTCTTCACAATTCTGTTTTTGCTTTGTTTTTGAGCTGTCTTTGCTTTTCTTCTGGTTCAGATTTTGAGCAAATTAGAACCAGTTATTCTCTTTTATGACTCAGAAGATAAAACAGTTTTGAATCATCTCTTTTTGGGAACTTTGGTTCATATTTTGAGTTTGTTTGAACCTTCAATTTCTATCCTAATTTATCTACTGATAAGCCAAGATTGAACAGTTTGGAAAATCGAATTCACTATCCTATCAGCAGAAAAATTTAAAGCTAATTAGTCAAGATTAAACAGTTTGACTAACTAGAAGTGTGTTTTTGAGGAGTAGCATTTGAGCTTGCACACTTTCAGATTTGTTTCTCTTTTTTGGCGTGGGGCTTTGCCTTTCTTGTTTTCATTTCTGCCCTCTTTTCTTTCTTTTCTTTGTTTTTGTATTTTTGAATTTTTTGATTTTTCTTCAAAGCAGAAAACAACAACTAACTACATGCTCAGACCTGAGCCTTATTGACATTCCTATCTAACCTATTCTAAACATGGAGTATTTACATATTCATATGATACAAAAGTGCCAATGCAGCTAGCTGAGTAATGTCAAGAAGAAGTAGTAACTCTGGCTGCTTGTCAGAGGTATCCATAGAACATATTTAAGGTTAACCTTCAATATCAAGGCTATCACAGAAGGTGACAGCTTTTCATGTGTCTGGCTCTTGCAAAGGGTCACTGTTTGATAATCTGAGCTAGTTGGGATTTCCACACACTCTTCCATAGGATCAACAAAGAAAAGATGAAGATTCTCTTCTTTATGGTCCTCCATATCTGGTAGATTGTCTACTTCCAAGGCCTCGTCTTTGAGGGCTATGTATTCAATATGCTCCTCGGAAGTATCGTCATCTTTAACCTGCATAATAGCAAACAGTGAAATATTTTCTTTGTCTAAATATATGCTTGCTTCTGATACAAATTCAGGCTCTTTATATGACAAACTAATATCAGTGAAGGGAGAAGTTTCTTCTTGAGAAGATGATATATCCACAGCAGGATAGTCTTCTATTTGTTTTTCTCCTTCATCTTCATCATCCTCTGAACTAGAGGACTCATCATATTTGACAGTGTTGTCCTCTTGTGACCCTTGTATGCTTGTATTCAGTGAACTGAACTCTGTGAAGAGTTTATTATATTCTTGAGCAGGGGAGTATTTAAAGGTTTCCTCTTTTTCAAGAGAAAGCTCCTTTTGCTCAAAAAATTCTTTATTGCTCTTCTCTTCACCTTATGAGTTGAAAGGCTGCTGATTTCCAATTATGTGAAAGCCATTAGTGATGGATCGAAATGGATGTTTTTGGCTTACAAGCTGATGATGGTGAAACTCATAACACCAATCAAATGCTGGTTGCCCTGCATGATTAGTTTTTTCTTGGAACTCAGCATCCTCATTAGACTGATCAAAATTTGGAAATTTATCAGAATAAACAATTTCATTAGCCAAACATATTGGGTTCTCAGCAGGTCCTTTTTTATTCTGATGTACAAAAGAAATTTATAAATCTGCACAACAAATTTCTGTAGGTGAATGGGCAAAAGTATTTGTTTCGCAAATAATTTCAGAGAGCGGCTGTTTATTTATAATCTGATCTATCTCTCTTTCTGTCAAAGGTGAAGATTTTTCTATGTTCCTTCGAACAGGAGTACCGCAGTTCTCTGTCTCTTGTGAAGACTGATTGTGAGGCCGGATGTCTTCTTGAGCCTCAGCTATAAGGGATGATGAATCAATATTTGAGTTTTCAGGGATATCTTGAGGAATTTTCTTTACTGCTCTTATCATCTCTTCCTCAGCTGATTCATCTATGTTCTTAAAATTTTTCAATAGGATATTAAACTCATGAATGGCTGTTAAAAGATCTTCAGGATGCATCTCTTCCAAAGCTTCCTCATTATCTATAATGTGCTGGGTGATGTTTTGTGATGGACCATAATATATTGCACCCAATGATAATGATGTAGTGCTTTCTTTATAGTTCTCATAGAACACATATTCAAAGTATCTTAAAGAAAAAAAACTACTAGATCTTAAGCATTCATACCAATCCCTAGCTTTTCCTTCTAACGTTAACATGAACATTTTCATTAGGCAGTCTTCATGCCATTCAACTTTCAACCTCCAAACATGTATGTGAAATTTGATAAGATGTAATAAATGGTCATCGAACTTTTCAACTTAAAAAACAGGCAGGTTGTCATCCCAATTCACCTGGGGCATCTTATGTGGAAACCCAGGGATATGATCTCTACTCATTGGGGCATATCTTCGTTGTATTCTTGGAATCATTTTTGTAAATCAAGAAAGAGGTCACTGTGTCTGTTTGATCAGTTCAAGGTCTTCTACCAGTGGGGTCATTTGGTCTTCTGGGAGTTTCAGAGTGTGGAGTCGCCAGGTGGGAAGTTTAGAATGTTTTCTAAGAGGTATACTGTCCACCACAGTGTTTTTGAAATATCCTTTTGCAAGGATATTCTGAAACACGACAAACTCTAACCAGAGATTGACTGGGAGGGCATTCACCAGATATTTCACCTCAAAAAGAGGATGAGATCCGGAGGCTACCTGGCCCTTTCCAGACTCTGTCTAAGAGTATAAGGTAAAACACAACAAAAGGTAAGTGATATATAAGAATGAGTGTTTTACTACAAAGTGGAAGTTTTTAGCTCCTAAGGAGGTAAAGGTTTTATGGTCCACTACCATGTTTATTATGAAGCCAAAATTGAAATGTTTTTTGGGTTTTTCTGAGTTATTTTGGTTTTATAGGTTAAGAGAGTGTTCTAAGTCTGATTTTGCACTTAGCTAAGGTGTTCAAACAAACAGAGTTGCTCTTATGGCTTGGTAACTGGTTCCTTCAAGGTTTGATAAGGGTTAAAAGGAATCCTAAGGGTTACTTAGTTTGTCACTGATTCAATTAAGTCCTATCATGATTACCATTTGTTAGGCAGTGCTTGAAGAAAGTTACTTATGTTATACTAGACCTAAAAAGTTTGAGGAAGGGTTTTCAAACCTCTAATTCTCAGTAGGTCCCACCGTGATCGCCATTATGTTGGTGGCGATGAGGTGGCTAATAATCACTGGATATTCTTGAAAATAAGGGATTTCTGAAGTCCTAAGGGGTATTTGGATTGTCACTGACTCAGATGTCCCACCATGATCGCCATTATGTTGGTATCCCGTGTTTTGACAGTTTGGAAAATCAAAAGACAAGGCAACATCAGAACCAATCTTTAGAGTTCCAGGATCTAGTCCTCCTGTTCTCAGAGAGGGATCTCTCAAATATTTGTTTGCAAAGGTTTATCTTGTGTGCTTTGAGTATGGATTTTAGACTAGTTATAAAGTGCAGATGTTTGTTTGGTTGGGTTGATTTGATACAACAGAACATGAAAGGTCTAAGAAAGATAGACAGAAAGAGGAAATATCTGGTTCATTGGGCAATGGAGTCAAAATAAGATCATGACAAACCCTTCAAGAGATATGGGATATCAAAGGGAAAATCTAACTTGGCCATAGTATCCTTTTGTTTTTGGAATGAAGTGAACATTAATGATTTGGAAAGAGAAGTTTAATTCTCAACAAAGGGAACTTGAAGAACAGAACTTAACAATAAAGAAATATTTGATAGAAAGGGCTAACCATAAATTCTACAAACATTCTTTAAGAAAAATAATGACTTCGAGACAACTTTTAAAATGAAATCTAAGATTCGGGGAACACCCTATTTCCTCAAAGATTTTATTTTAAAGGACTTAGAAAACATAAAAGATTCACTGATAATTGCAGTCATAGAAGAGGGAACACCTAAATAAAATCTATGTTTACAACTGTTCAAGCAATGGCAAAGGGCAAGATCAAAACCGACCTCTCTGATTAACTCAAAACAATGGTACTTCAAAGGGAGATTTCAATAACAACTTTCAAGTGATGGAAGACAAGCAGGGAAAACCATAAATCATGCTGAAACCAACTATTTGAGCTATTATAGAAATAAACAAGCATGAACACTAAAGAGAAATTTTAAAGCCTCTAAAATACTTCAGCAGAAGAAAACATAAAATAGTGAAGGGAGAACAGATCTAAGGTGCTTCCAGGAGTCATTTCATAGTCTAAAACTTTCAACCTATTGTAGTAAGAATTTATGAAACATAATGAAAATGGGGGAAAAACATAGAACAAATTCAGAATACTTCACCAACAGCTAAGCTCATGGATCCAATGATAGAGCCTTCTCAGGAACAAACATGCAGCAACATTATTAAGACATCTGAGACTTCAATTTGCTTTTCAACTTCAACAAACTTGTATATTTATTTTAGAGAGTTTCAAAGTTACAACTTGTGATCAAACAACAACCAACACTCACTCATCTTCTGCTATAGTATATATAGAAGGATGAGGAGGTGAGATCTGAAAAAAGATGTCAATTACAATTAATACAGAATTAAATGGCTCATTGGCCTTTGAGGGGTTTAATGAGGAGATCCACATACATATCCTCTTTATTAAATGAATTTCATAATGATTTCAAGCTCGGTAGGAGTTTTTTTGACCTTTGAGGCATTGTGTGGTGACGAAGTAACTCTGCAGATATTCTTTGTATTGAAGTTCTTGGCAGAAGTAACTTCTTCGGCTGTGTCGAGGAAAAATATGATCCTAATCAATAAATTCAGCTCCTGATTGAATACTTTGAGGCACAGGTGGCGCTTTGGTCGCTGGGAGGAATCAATTCGCCTCCATTTGTGGCAGTGGAGGGTTTTCTTGATAAAACACTTTAGGTTTTTCTTTAAACTGTGTTTTAGATTGGGGATTAGGCTTTTGATAACTATCTTAGCCATAATCCCCGCTGATCTATCCATTAATTCGCTACTCTGATAATTTCCTGGTATTTGACACTAATAATCTTTGATTGTGCCTGTTTCATGGTTTTCTTGCTATCGTGCCGGGCTGCATAGGGTTTATAAGGCATCACTGCCTGAGAAAACATGGACAAAATGTGCATTTCAACCCTGCGGGTGATTTCCTCGGATGAATCGAAGACGGGAGGGTCGTCACCCTCTTTCCCCGAATCTTCTTTGAAAACCACGAAAAAATGATTTAAACCCTGCAAAAATGAGAAAACTCGTTAAAAAAAATCCTACTTTTATAGGTTTAACTGCATCGGAAGATGTGTGGAGGAGCGTGGCCGTCGGATGGCATCATCTGACGGTCAGGATTGGTCGGGGGAAATTATAAAATAGGAGGAAAAGGATCAAATCTGAGCCGTTGATCGCGCGTGATCGACGGTCGAGAGCGGGTAATGGAAAGTCAGCGGCGGGGAATCGTTGACTGGGCAACGGAATCGGGCGACGCAATATGGGTCGTCGATCTGCAGATCAGATCGACGGCGGGGATTGATTTGCTGCTGTACGAGGGCTTGTTTATCGCACGGGCACTTTTGTTAACCATCAGACACTTTCGAAGAGTGATAGCCGTTGGATGCGTGGGCCTAGATCGAACGACGGAGATGAATTTCACTGGGCATCCCGGTCTAAACTATAATGCGCGAAGGACGACGGCTGCACGGCGGTTTTCAAATCGTACAAGGGACACACGCCAAACAGCGTATGGAATCGCTGGCCAATGGAAGAAAACAACTTTTGGCTCGAAGGCGGTGCGAAGGATACCACCGGTTTTGGGCAAATAGCGCACGGGAGGTGGGGACCACGAGAAGACGTGCTCCGCACTATCCGATTTTCGGGGCAAATTGATGGTGGATATTGCTCTATAATTCATACAGGCGAAAAAATTTGAAAATAAATTAAAACTCGAAAAACACAATTTACCAAGGTTTTTAATGTTTTGGGCGGAGAAATATTATTGGAAAGGATAAGCGCCCGCAAGATTTAACAGTTGGTTCTGGCGCTCGGGCGCATGGACGAGAAAAGGGTTAGAGGCTTAGCCCGAGGGGGCTTAAGCCCAGAACATAGAAAATATATATTTTCTAGGGTTTGTTTTTTTTTATAATGTTTTTTAAAAGGAAATGAAGGTTTCGATAAGGCTAAGGAGGGGTCTTAGACCTTATAAAATGGATTTTGATGAGGGGAAAAAGCAGAAACATGGAAATGAGGGATTTTCATGGGGAATGGAGGGATAGAAGGGGAGGTTAGTTTTAAGGAGAAGGAAGGGGAAAGGGATGTTTGCAGCAGTATTTGACTTTGGATTTTTGTAGGATTTCAGAGGTTTTTATGATGTAAAATAGCAGTGTGGAAAACTGGACAGAGGCATGAGGCCTTTAAGAGTCTTGAAGAGGCAATATTTTTTAATAGGGAAAAATTGTTCCTTGAAGGCTCAAAAAATATTTAGCCACCTTTGGTATAATCAAATTTTATAGGTGGCTAACACTTTGGTTTATAATACTAATACGAGGGTTAATAATATTTCATTGGGTTTAGAATGTTAGGGTTTAATAAACCCTTGGGTGTATTAATATTTTGAGTTTATAATATTAATCTCAAGAATTTATAATATGTATCCCACATATCCCTTGGGTTTCTTTTCATTCGTTTGGTTTCTAATATTAATCCCTTGGTTTATTAATTATTTGAGTTTATAATATTGATAATCCTTTATGTTTATTGATCCCTCTGGTTTATAATATAATTTTCTTAGATTTATAATATTAATAATCCTCATGGTTTATTGATCCCTTGGGTTTATTAATCCATTGAGTTTCTAATATCAATAAACCCTTGGGTTAATTAATATTTTGGGTTTATAATATTAATATCAAGGATTTATAATATTAATCCTGTGGGTTTATAGTATTCAAATCCCAAGGTTTATAATACTAAACCTAGGGTTTAATATTATTCCCTTGGGTTTATAATGTTAGGGTTTAATATAAACCCTTGGGTTTGTTAATATTTTGTATTTAAAATAGTATACCCAAAGATTTACAATGTTAATCCTTTTTATTTATAATAGTAATCTTATGGTTTATAATATTAACCCTAGGGTTCATAATACTTTGGTTTATAATACTAACCCTAAGGTTTAATATTATTCCATTACGTTTATAATGTTAGGGTTTAATAAGCCATTGGGATTATTAAAATTTTGGGTTTATAATAGTAATTCCAAGGATTTATAATGTTAGTCCCTTCGGTTGATAATATGATTGAATGTGGTCTACCATTGCCAAAATGTGGAGCCATAATCTATCATAGAAAACCCTTTGGTTTATAATATTAATAATCCCTTGAGTTTATTAATCTCTTCAGTTTAAAATATTGATTAGATTATGGAATATTAATTTTTAAATTTTTGTGATTAAAATATTAATTCTTAGGGTTTATTAATATCTTGTGTTTTTAATATTAAACCCTTGTCCTTATTGATCCCTTAGGGTTTTAATATTTATCCCTTGGGTTCACCAATTCATTTAGTTTATAATATTAAACCCTTGGGTTTATTAGTTTTTTTTTATTTATAATATTAATCATCCCTTGGATTTATTAATCTCTTGAGTTTAAAATATTGATAAGATTATGGTATATTAATTTTTTAGGTTTTTATGTTTAAAATATTAATTCTTAGGGTTTATTAATCTCTTGTGTTTTTAATATTAAACCCTTTGCCTTATTGGTCCCTTAGGTTTTCAATATTTATCCCTTGGGTTCAAAAATTCCTTTAGTTTATAATATTAAACCCTTTGGTTTATCAGTTCTTTTGGTTTAGTTTATTAATAATTCCTTGGGTTTATTAATCTCTTCAGTTTAAAATATTGATTAGATTATGGTATATTAATTTTTTAGGCTTTTGTGTTTAAAATATTAATTCTTAAAGTTTATTAATCTTTGAGTTTTCTAAATCTTTGGGTTGGTAATATTAGGCGTTAAATATTAGTCGTACACTTTAATATTAATGCATGGTCCAATGTCATATTATGAAAAACATTGTCTCAATATGACAACTAACCATGAGAGACCCTTGTTAATCATTGTTATTCGTATTTGATCAAGGTCTTCTATGGTCGAATGTCACATTGTGACAAATATTGTCTCAATATGAAAATCAACCATGGCCAACCATTGTCATTCTTCGTCCAACGTCGCATTGTGACAATAATTGTCTCAATGTTTAAATCAAGCATGCTCAACCATGTTTATTTTACGGTTTATAGTATTTATCTAAAAGTTTTTATATACTTGAGGTTTATAATATTAATCTCTTAACTTTAATATTATTCCCTTGAGTTTAAGAAATTTTTATTATCATGTGATTTTATCAATCCTTTCTGTTTAAGATATTAATTTGTAGGATTTGTTAATCTCTTTTGTTTTTAATATTGATCCCTTTCCCTTATTGATCCTTTAGGTTTTTAATATTTATCCCTTAGGTTCACCAATTTTGTGGATTTGAAATATAAAACCCTTGGGTTTATTAGTTATTTTGGCTTATAATATTAATAATCCCTTTGGTTTTAAAATCTCAAATTGAAAAAATTAATTCTTAGGGTTTATTAATTTTTTTGGTTTTTGTGTTTAAAATATTAATTCTTAGGTTTATTAATTTCTCTTGTGTTCTTAATATTGATCCCTTGGCCTTATTTATCCCTCGGGTTCACCAATTCCTTTGGTTTGTAATATCAAATCCTTGGTTTTATTAATTCTTTTGGTTTATAATATTAATAACTCCTTGGGTTTATTAATATCTTGAGTTTAAAATATTAATTCTTATGCTTTATTTTTATTTTTTTCTGAATATGCTTAATCTATTAATATACAAAAATTTATAGTTACATGGAGGCCAAAGCCTCATAGTTTCTGGCTCGCAAGATGAGCATTCTGGTGCAACCAATTCTGAAGTTCAAAATATCAGCATACAATGCCAGGAGGCAGTTATAAAAATGGAGCATGGGCTGATATCTAAACACAAAAACACCGTTCACACAACATATCAAACCCCCACAGTAAGCTACAGACCTGTAGACATGAACGGACTTATACATGACATACTGCTGCCCGTTTGGGGGAAACCGGCTTTCAAAAAAACAATGGAGATAGAACCAGATGACCCGAAACAACATATAATTGCCAGTACTGAACCTGGCACCACGAACAACCAAAAAAAAACCAGTGAGATGAGAGACCATTAATCACCTTGAGTGGAAGGAGGAGACTCAACCACGTGGCAAGCATAAGCATCTGGAGCATCCTCATCCTACACAGCAGCAATGGCTTCTGGATTCTCCTGAATGAGAGTGTTCTCCTGATTCTTGTCAGACGGGGCCAGAGTATCACCATTCTTGAAGCCATCCTCCACAGAATTCGAATTGGGAACCAGCGAGGAGCACCCCTCATCCAGCTTCCGCTTCTGGCCAGCAGAAGAAGGAGAAAAGGACCTGTCAGTGGCTAAATGCTCCGGAGGAGTGTCAAGAAGCTCGACATTCACATTTGGAGGCACTTCTTTGAAATCAATCGTGAGTGTGGCGATAACTGTAGGCATGTTGAGTAGACAGGGGAAGCGGAATTGCGCCCTGTGCTGCTGACTCGGGAGGAGATTGGAAAGTTTACGAGCGGGTAGAGCAGTCCAACGGCCAGCTAAAGCACCCCTACCACTACAGGTCTCAGGATACCGCCCTCTCATAGAATCAGACTGTGGAGAAGAGGAACTGGGTGAAGAGGGAGGAGGGTGTCGAGAGAGGCCACCACGGCTCAAGCCGCGACTGCTCCTCATTCTATGGCGCAAACGAGGCATGATAGACCAGTGCTGAGAGTTGAACGCGAAGGTGCTGGGAGTAGCAGAGTGAATCAGGTCAGGTGTGCCCAAACTGAAGACCTAGTGCGGATGGGAATGAATTTCTGCAGCGTTGAAGCCCAAACTATGAGAACAGAAGGAGGTTTCCGAAATATGTAGCCCAGGAGCGAGATTGATATAGCAGGAGATCGAGCACCTCCGACCAGTGATAGTCCGAGTGCTAGTCTCAAAATTTGCCAAGGAGCAGCAGGAGCGAAAGGGCAAAGGAGCCGAAGTGAAGCGTTCCGGAGAGGCCATAGCAAGTTAACCGAGCTGGTGTATGGGCGATTGTGCAGAGTAAATGTCTAGGACAGAGGATCGTTAATGCAATTTATTGCATACAGGATGCAAAGGAGGGTGGCGGTGGTAGAACCCCATGCGCCAGCCCCATGCGGATGCCACCTATTCAACTTGCCTACCACCCGCATCCGGGAAATTCTTATGCTTTATTAATCTCTTGAGTTTAAAATATTAATTCTTAGGGTTTCTTAATTTCTTGGTTTATAATATTAATATTTATCCCTTAGGTTCACCAATTCCTTTAGCTTATAATATTAAACCCTTGGGTTTATTAGTTTTTTTGGTTTATAATATTAATAATCCCTTGGGTTTATTAATCTCTTGAGTTTAAAATATTGATTAGATTATGGTATATTAAATTTTTAGGTTTTTATGTTTAAAATATTAATTCTTAGGGTTTATTAATCTCTTTTGTTTTTAATATTAAACCCTTGGCCTTATTGATCCCTTAGGTTTTTAATATTTGTCCCTTGGGTTCACAAATTCATTTAGTTTATAATGTTAAACCCTTTGGTTTATTAGTTCTTTTGGTTTATAATATTAATAATTCATTGGGTTTATTAATCTCTTTGTTTAAAATATTGATTAGATTATGGTATATTAATTTTTTTGGTTTTTGTATTTAAAATATTAATTCTTAGGGTTTATTAATCTCTTGTGGTTTTAATATTAAACCCTTGGCCTTATTGATCCCTTAGGTTTTTAATATTTATCCCTTGGGTTCACCAATTCCTTTAGTTTATAATATTAAACCTTTGGGTTTATTAATTCTTTGATTAATAATCCCTTGGGTCTCTTGAGTTTAAAATATTGATTAGATTATGGTATATTGATTTTTTAGGTTTTTATATTTAAAATATTAATTATTAGGGTTTATTAATATCTTTTGTTTTTAATATTAAACCCTTAGCCTTATTGATCCCTTAGGATTTTAATATTTTTCCCTTGGGTTCACAAATTCCTTTAGTTTATAACATTAAACCCTTTGATTTATTAGTTCTTTTGGTTTATAATATTAATAATTCCTTGGGTTTATTAATCTCTTCAGTTTAAAATATTGATTAGATTATGGTATATTAATTTTTTAGTTTTTTGTGTTTTTTTCACAAAGGAAAAATTCATTACATTAATTTAGAAAATTACATGTTACATTTTACAAGTATACACTTCAGTAGCTCCATGCATAAAACTGAACTGTATATATCATCAGTGGTAGTACAAATTTTTGAAAAGAGTTCCAATAAAAACAAAGTAAGTTTGGTGCATAACTTATTGGTATAATGGAAACCAAAAACAAAAATAAAGTCTGTATTTACAAAGAGATGTGTATTATCTGCGAGAGAACCGGTATCAAAATATATAAATAGATAGCTAATCAAAATTTGTAATAAAAAAAGCAGTTATGATCCAACTGCAAGCGGCTCTCGTATGGTCTCGATGAAGGGCCTATGGAAGTATCTGTACACCTGTGCATCAATATGTTCTGTAATATGCCAATCTCCCAAATTTAGCTTCGCAGCTTCCTTGGAAAGTTTATCTGCCACTTTGTTCTGATTCCTGTAAATATGAGTGACATAAATGGAGTCAAAAAATGATTTGAGATGTTGAAACTCCCTCAATAAAGCATATAGTGTGTGCGAGTGACATTGTGCAAGTAAATTGATCTAGTTAATCACGATAAGAGAGTCGTCAAAAATCTGTAGGGTACCACAGTTTTTTTCCCGGGAAAATCAGAAAAATTCGTAAACATTGAAGTTCAGCGAAGTTATTAGAACCCTAGCCCAACCCAATTTTGAGGTGATAATGATGGATCTTGTTGATGTAGAGTATAGCCCCCCCCACATCTCTGTTGATTAGCTGTGCCATCAAAATAGGCCCAAGGCCAAGTGCGATCAATACTTTCCAGGGTGTCAATACGCACAGGTTGATGGAAATCATCATCAGGATCAATTTGTAGTAGGCTACTGTCAACGAAACAACACAGTTAGCACACACCAGTTTGTTTTCAAATATGTTCAGATTCCCGTGTATCCAAACTTCCCAAGTGAGTATCAGAGGCAAGTTGTGCATTTTAGTGACAGTAGCGTTTGACCGCCACCAAGTGGTCCAGGCATCCAAAATAGTAGGTCCTTACCAGAGTTGTGAGCATCCGAGCTCATGTGCGATGAGCAACCGGATGCGTTGGATATTGGGACATTGAAGGAAGAGGTGCGATGCATCCTCCACATGAGATAGGCAGAAACAACATCTGGAAGGTCCATGATAAGCACGTCTAAGAAGGTGCTCAGTAGTAGGTATGCAATCTTGAAGTATGCACCAGAAAAGTAATCGGATTTTATGGGGGGCCTTTAGTTTCCAGATTGCCTGCCACCACCAGAGCTTTTCTTGTGTTTCATCATGTAAGCAGAGGGTCAAATAACCAAATTTTGGAGTATAACTGCCCTTTGGAGATAGAGCCCAGATTAGTTGATCCTCCTGATCCGTCAGTCAAATATGTGAAGCATGTAAATATTTGATGTATAGGGTCCAATACCGCCAACCTTCCTATGGGATGGCCAAATCAGAAGCTGATAGCCAGTGTTGAGATTGCCAATCCATCCGAGCCAGGTCCGAAATCTGAGCAAGAAAATGAATCCCCCTGGAGGCGAGATGCTCAATGATCCAGTCAGGTAATTTGTAGTGATCCCCACAGCCAGCCCATGAGTCTGAGCCCACCCCAAAATATTCACCTGTACCAACTTGCCAAGAGAGGCCCCTTTGAATGAGAGTAGCAGCCTTTGTAATAGCTTTCCAAATAATGGAGGTTCTAGGTGAAAGCAAGATGCTGCCTCTAATCCATTCAAGTGTGTTCCTGGGAGTGATGTATTTTGCAATAATAACCTCTTTCCATAGGTTGTGGCCAGAGATAAGGTGCCAGCATAATTTTTCTGCTAGAGCGGTCGAAAACAGATGTAGATCATTGATGCCCCAACCTCCCCATTGTTTGGGTCTGCTGATTTTATCCCAGGCAATACAGGCAAAAGTGCTATATTTTTCCTTATTCCGCCACAAGAAATGTCTGCATATTTTTTTGATGCGATCAGTGAATCCAGTAGGAATCCAAGCCAGAGACATCTAGTAGACGGGAATGGCCTCGAGAATTGATTTAGTTAAAACCAGTCGACTAGCCCTGGAAAGCCAACAGTGATACCAAGCATTGATCCTTCGTTCCACTTTTGCAAGGAGCTAGTTCTAGTCTTTAATCTGATAGTCATTTGGTTTTAGGTGGAAACCCAGATATTTTAGGCCATCCGCTAAACTGTGGAGAGTGAAAGCGAATAATGCCAAAGCATTTTCCCATTCCCGAGCTGTGCATCGGGTCATAATGATGGTGGACTTGTGGTTATTTGGTGCCATCCCAGTAGCTTTGCAAAATTTTTGGAAAATAATCTCGAATTGAGAGGAATCCTGACAAGAACCATCAAGAAAAAAGAGAATATCATCCACAAATAGAAGGTGTGTGAGGTACATAATCTCATTGATATAGAGGCCGCAGAGAGCCCCTTCCAATTTTTCTCGCTTGATAAGCACAGAGAGGCCTTCCATAACAAGGATAAAAAGCAAAGGGGAGAGGGGACATCCCTGCCGCAATCCCCTAACCGCATGAAATAAATCCGAAGCCGAGCCATTTATGAGTATATAGAAAGAAGCATGACAAATACACCCCATGATCTAGTTGATAAATGAAAGGGGAAAACCAGTTTGAATGAGGATGAAGTGAAGGTAATTCCAATTAACCTGATCAAAAGCTTTTGTTAGGTCGATTTTGAGTATAGTAGCCTTGAGATTTTTGGATTTGATAGAGTGAATGGCTTCTTGTGCTGAGCCAATGGCTTCATGAATCTGCCTGTGATGGAGGAAAGAAAATTTCTCTTTTGTGATGTGAGATGATAGGATGGGTTTGATGCGATTAGCAATGATTTTTGAGATGATTTTGTAAATGCAATTGCAGAGGGAAATGGGCCGGTAGTACTTAAAGAGTTAGGGTGATCAGTCTTGGGTATGAGAGTAATAGAGTAAGGCATCATAGATTTTCCCCTGAGTGCGATAGTCTTCGATTGCAAGTAATAGATCATTTCCCATAAGTTCAAAGAAGTGAATGAAAAATTCAATGGGCTAGCCATCCGGTCCAGGGCTTTTATCTTTTTTGAACCATTTAAGTACATCTTCAATCTCGCCCTTTGTGACTGGAGAAGTGAGATTCTCTGCCATATCTTGGTCCATGAACCTGGGGAAAGCTCGCGTTATGTGCATAATCTCCTACAAGTTACATTGTATAGTGGCTCTATATAAATTGGAGAAATACTGAATGCCCATATCCAGGAGCTGTGATTGAGTGCGAGCCACCATACCATGCTGGTCAGTAAGTTCCCATATCGTGTTGCTGATCCTGCGGCCATTTGCATGTTATTGGAAGAATCTAGTATTTTCATCCCCAACTTGTAGCCAAATTGCTCTACTTTTGAGTGTCCAATCAGCTTCTTTTTGTCGCAGGAGTTTGGTTCTGGTAGCTTCAAGTGTAATAAGGTGCTCTTTTGTGGCAGAATATTGGTAGCCTCCATGTTAGAGTCATTGAGTAGGGAAAGCTCATGTTCAATCCTTTTCAATTCCTCTCACTCCTTCCAAGTTTTTTCCCTAATCCATTTAATTGTCAAACCCTTTGTGTGTGTGAGATTGTCATTTATCACTCTGGAAAACTCATGATCAAGTATATGATGACAATACTACCAAGCTTGAACCACTAAGTTGTGATAGTTAGGATTGAGAAGCCATCTAGAATTGAATTTAAAAGGTGGCTGGGTACGCGGGGGCCCAATCTCAAATTCAAAGAAGATAGGTGAGTGATCCGAAATGCCCTCATGTCCCACCCATTGTCTGGCTTTGTTCATGATCTGAAGTAATGGCTGCTTTATGAGGAACCGATCAAGTCTTCGAGCCAAAGCAGCCCCTCCAATTCTGTAGTTCCTCCAGGTGGGCTGAAGCTTATTCATGTGAATGTCAATGAGGTCGGCTGATTCCAGACCAGTGATGAGAAAATCCGCCAACGGGTCCGGGACAACATGAATGCCCCAGCATTCAGAGATACTTAAAGAGAAATTTAGGTCCCCTCCAATGATAGTGTGAGGGTGTTTTAGAAAAGAGCATGAAAACAGTGAGTTCCAGAAGGCCTCCCTATTAGTGCACGACCCATAGATGTTTATCAGGGTGATGGGGAGTTCGATGTTACCAAAATTTACATCCATGCCAAGAACCCCATCCCTACTCTAGCAATTGTTCATACGGGTAGTCTTATTATTTATGCTTATAGTGCATCCACTGGATCGGCCCCGAGAATCCATGGTAATGAAAGACCAGTTTGGTAGAAATGAGTTGAGGGTGGAGCAAATAGAAGGCCCATTAACTAGAGTATCCTGAAGAAATAAAACATCCAAACGCTGTTGTGCTAGAAGATTTTTCAAAGCCAATCTCTTAACGGGGTTGGCTAGTCCCCTGCAGTTGAAAGAGAGACAGATCATGAGGTAACACTCAAGGGTATTCTTGCTCTAAGAACCCGCATAATTGAGGATTGGGTACCCACAAAAACCTCAAAATTGGCTCGTTTAATAGCCTTAGCCAATTTCAAAGGTCTGCCCCTTGATTTGGTCTATGGGAAGCTCAGTCCCGTGCCTATACCTAGGCCAGCTAAGGTGGGTGGTAGGGATACAGATCGAAGGAAGTAAGTATGACGAGCTGAAGATGAGTCAGAGAGTGAGGTGGAACCAGAAGTTGAATCGGCAGAAGTGTGGGGAATGGTGGGGGAAAAGGAGGGGGGTGCCAGTGCGATAGTGAAAATAAGTGAAGGTAAACTCAAAGCAAAGTGATATGCAAATGAAGATGAAGTAGGAGTAATAATATTAAATAAAGAGTCAGGAGAAGAAGGGGTACTTGGAACCGTTGAGGCACGATGCGGAGAGACCGGTGCTGTCGGAGTGTGAGATCTCGCTTGAGTAGTCAGCCATGATGGGAAAGTTTGCAACGCCTCAGATTCAGGGGCCTTCTCCAAATCGACGAGAAGAGTCTTCGAAGACCCTTGGCATTGGCATACAAAAGGTTACGTTTGAGTGGCCGCGGTGACAGTCATATTGTGGCTTGGCTTGAAAAACCCCAGTATGGGGCAGTCTTTGAACAGATGACCACTTCATGACACTTCCTGCACCTGAAAGGGATGCCCTCATAATCTAGCATATGTTGCCACATCATGCCTTCAAAGAACATATTGTAAGTATCATGCAGGCCATCTCGAGTGTCTAGAAAAATATGTATTCGAGCCACAACTTTATTACCTGTGACCAAATAGGAGTGATCATGATCAAGGTAGTGGCTGAAATCTTCTCCAATGTTCAAGAAGGCTGTGTTGTTCCAGGACTAAACCGGGAGGCCAGGGAGCCTCATCCAGATGGGGCTAGCCCCCGCATTTTCTTTGTTGGGATCGAAAAGTGGCAAACATTGCTTGAGGAGAACTGGGTGTAATTCAATATGCCAATACTGCTTTAGGACCCAGTCCAGATGCGCCGGCATGGAGAAAGTAAGCGTGAACCAGCCACGAGTAAGAAGAGAAACCGCTGGTAGGATCTCTAGAGAGCCCCCCCAGATCTCCTTGGTCCATTTTTGTAGCCGAGCAGTCGATTATTTCCTCCCCTGAACCTTTCCAACCAGCATCGTAGCAGCTGTAAGCTCCAGATCATCCATCCCCCGATCACACCCAAAATTAGAGTTTATGCTAAATTTGTTCCTCATAGTCTTTTTTTTCTTTCCGCTGTCTATAACAACCTTTATGGGGTCTCCCAAGCCTTCTGAATCAGATGATGAAGGTGGTTTATCTCCCCCCAAGGGCATCCTTCGGAATGTTGACGGAAACCCCCAAAGCCACAACTGGAGTCCCCGTGTCAGCTGATGAGGAGGGGCCAATACTGCTGATGTGTAAGTTCCCCAGCATCTGAGTCGTGGTGCCGATATAGGATAGCACTGCCTTCTCGAAAGGTTCCTGAGACCCCAGGTCAACCATAGGAAAATAAGGTGTGCCCGATGTTTTATTGCTCCAAATTTCGTCTGTTGAAAGGGAGGGCGCCTGAAAATTTAATGGATCCAAACCGCCATCAAAAGGAGGTGAAACCTCCGTCACGGTAACAAGGTCCGTTTGAGAAAAGTCCGATAATATCACCCTCGGGTTTTAGACAATCATATCAACCTCTACAGCCTCCTCCTTTTGTCCCCAAATGTCGACACCCTCCAAAGGGTCATTGGAGTAGTTGACGAGTTCCTCGTAGTTACTCATAGTGGCCGACCGGGTAAAAACTGACCAGATAAAAAACTCGACTGGCAAGTATTCGGTGTATATTCCCCACCACGAGGACCCCGTGAACCTAAAACCTATAAAACACCCCAACCGAAAATGCCAAAACCGCGGTAGATCGACCCTACATCCCATAGGTAAGTCAGGTGTAACACAGAGTAAAACAATATCAGCCCGATAATAAAAGCCTCAGCCAGGTGCGCAACAGAAAAGTCCACCAATGGATTGTGAAGAGCCAACGGAGTAAACGATTTGCACTGTGCCCAGGTCAACTGCAAGTCGAGTTCATAGTAAAATGAAGTAGGAACCAATCCAAGGCGAGGGCTGAGAAACTAGGGCCGAGAGCCGCAACCATGCTAGGGTTTCATATCAAGATATTACTTGCTCCTGAGTTCTTGTCTTAAAGTTTTTGTGTTTAAAATATTAATTCTTAGCGTTTATTAATCTCTTGTGTTTTTAATATTAAAACCTTGGCTTTATTCATCCCTTATGTTTTTAATATTTATCCCTTGGGTTCACCAATTCCTTTAGTTTATAATATTAAACCCTTGGGTTTATTAGTTTTTTTGGTTTATAATATTTATAATCCCTTTGATTTATTAATCTCTTGAGTTTAAATTATTAATTATTAGGGTTTATTAATTTCTTAGGCTTTTGAGTTTAAAATATTAATTCTTAGGGTTTAATAATCTTTGAGTTTTCTAAATCCTTGGGTTGGTAATATTAGGCATTAAATATTAGTCATACACTTTAATATTAATGCATGGTCCAATGCCATATAATGAAAAACATTGTGTGAATATGAAAACAAACCATGGGAGACCATTGTTAATCATCGTTATTTGTATTTGTTCAAGGTCTTCCATGGTTGAATGTCACATTGTGACAAATATTTTCTCAATATGAAAATCAACCATGGCCAACCATTGTCATTCTTCTTCCAACGTCACATTGTGACAACAATTGTCTCAATGTTTTAATCAAGCATGCTCAACCATGTTTATTTTACGGTTTATAGTATTTATCTAAAGGTTTTTATATACTTGAGGTTTATAATATTAATCTCTTATCTTTAATATTATTCCCTTGAGTTTATAATATTAATAATCATGTGAGTTTATCAATCCTTCCTGTTTAAGATATTAATTTGTAGGCTTTGTTAATCTCTTTTGTTTTTAATATTGATCCCTTCCACTTATTGATCTCTTACATTTTTAATATTTATCCCCTGGGTTCACAAATTCCTTGGGTTTTAAATATAAAACCCTTGGTTTTATTAGTTATTTTGGTTTATAATATTAATAATCCCTTTAGTTTTAAAATCTCAAGTTAAAAATATTAATTCTTAGGGTTTATTAATCTCTTTTGTTCTTAATATTGATCCCTTGGCCTTATTTATCCCTTAGGTCTTTAATATTTATCTTTTGGGTTCACCAATTCCTTTGGTTTGTAATATTAAACCCTTGGTTTTATTAGTTATTTTGGTTTATAATATTAATAACTCCTTGGGTTTATTAATCTCTTCAGTTTGTAATATTAATTCTTATACTTTATTAATCTCTTGAGTTTAAAATATTAATTCTTATGTTTTATTAATCTCTTGAATTTAAAATATTAATTCTTAGGGTTTGTTAATTTATTGGTTTATATTATTAATATTTGTCCCTTGGGTTCACTAATTCCTTTGGTTTATAATATTAAACCATTGGGTTTATTACTTCTTTAAATGGTTTATAATATTAATAATCTCTTGGGTTTATTTATATCTTGAATTTAAAATATCAATTATTATTAGGGTTTATTAATTTCTCATGTTTGTTTTTTGAAATCTTTATTTTTAAGGTTTATTAATATCTTATGTTTTTAATATTGATCTCTTATCCTTATTGATCATGTGAGTTTATCATTCATTTGTATTTAAAATATAAATTCTTAGCCTTTATTAATCTCTTATATTTTTAATATGGATCCCTTGGGCTTCTTGATCTCTTAGGTTTTTAATATTTTCTCCTTGGGTTCACCAATCCCTCGGTTTTATTAGTTCTTTTGGCTTATTATATTAATAATCCCTTGGGATATTGGTAAGATATATATACTTATTATAAATAGTAATAAAATACTATTATTAAGTTATATTTGAATTTTAATATAGTTTGAATTATAACTCTTAATGTATTAATGTATTCAAAAAATTTAATAATATTTTATTATCAAATTATATATATATTAGTTTAATATATAGTATGCATATAGTTAATATTATTAATATATTTTAAGAAGATATATAAAATATATTGGTAATTATATTGATAAATATATGATGATTATTTTGGTAAAATACATGTGGTGGGTGGTGGATATAGGCCTATCGGTGTATATCAACCACATTGGTGAATGTGGTTGTAAATATGTTTCATATATGCCTATCGGCGTATATCAACTACATTGGTAAATGTGATTGTGCTAGGCGTCCCCCTAATGTAAGTATTATTACGCCGCATTGCTAAACTGAGCGAAAGTTACTTCAGGTCTTCAATGAATGCATATTGAAAAAAATTTCTGAGATTAAATATAGAATTGGGATGATATCACTCTCCTCTCCTGATCAATGTGAATTATGGTGAATTTATTGTAAGCTTTGTAGATTAATTGTGGTTTCTATTATCTATGCAGGTGAAAAAGAATAATCTACAACCAATGTATGCGTGCAATACAAATTTGAATTATTTGGATTAAATTTTATGACTTTTGGAGAAATTACATATTCTTACATGGTATTTGATGTTCATCAATTCAAATCTCAAATTTCAGATCGTTGGAATTCTACTTATGCTTTCTAATAATGAGATATGGTTGCTTTTTCCAAACAAGAAAACTCTTGGAATTCAATGTTTAGTAAAGTAAAATACTTGAAATAAATAAAATAAAGGGATCCTTCACCTACTAGCAGGCATGTGCCATGGAGAAGATCAATAGAGAAGATAAAATAGGAATGAGCATTTTCATTTTTAGCAGATTCTTAATATGAGTTTACAAGAATTAATACAATGTGTAAATTTGTTGGAAAGGTAGAGAGGAGAAACACAAAACAATTCACACACAAACCATATGATCTACTGCTCTTATATTAATCTTCAATCTCTCTTAATCACAATGAATACAATGAACCTGGTGAAGGGTATTTATCCTAACTTTCTTGACATGCACACACTTACCAAACTCATCTATCACATAACTCAACTTGCTCAATGTTCACTTAACTGACTCTCTAAACTCACTCACCAAATTTATCTATCACACAACTCAACCCTCACTTAATTGATTGTCTAACTCTGCATGCAAGAGTAATTACCTTACTTTAACACTCCCCCTTAATTACGACTGTATGGCTCAACATAACTCAAACAAGACTTAACTATGCCTTTTAGGCTTACAATAAAACTGACTAAATATCACTCAAACATGTTTGCTGGTCTATGTCTCAGCTAGGCTTACAATGACTCAAAAATTTTGAAAATTTTCATTTTCTTTTTCTCTGCTTCCAAATTCTATATCATTGAAATTACTTCATTCTCTCTTGCACTTTCTTGTTGTAGGCTTTCTTCACTTGTTGCTGCTGCAATTTTTCTTTGACTTGTTTCGAATTTGTGTTGAAAAACAATATGATCTTGTCTTCTACACCTTCCTCTTCAAATATTTGTTCAAACATGGACTGCTGCCACAAAATTACATCTTCAAATTCTCTTCTTTGCTCTGCTTCTTGCGCTTCATATTCCTGACTTTCTTTCTGCCATATTTCTTTATAGCAGAATCTTATCTCTTCACATTCATCATCAGGTACTGCTGCTTTCTTCTAGTAATCAGCACTATCAAAATCATTATTCATCATTTCATTCAATTCTTTTATTCCAACTGCTGCTTTAAGACTCGCATCAATTTGTTAAATTGGCTTTTGAATCTATTCTTCAATGAGATTCAAATCTGCATCAAACATATTAACAACCTTTATTTCAACTTCTGCTCCCATGCTATTTTGAGTACGCACATATTTAAAAGAAATGTGAAAAACATCTTTATTATGCTCTTCAGTGAGAGCTTCTTCCTCTTCCTCTTCCTTCTCTGCCTTCTTTTCAACTATATGAAGGTTGTCTTCCACTGTTATGCTGTTAGTGGATATTCTCATCAAAAACTCTTCAATCACTTTATCCTCTTCTTGATCATTAGTTGCTGCTAGATCATGTACTTCTTCATGAGCAGTTTCAATTGTTTCAAATCTTGCTGCTACAAAGGAAGCTTCAACCTTCAGTGCTTCATCAAACATGGCGCTTACCATATTACCATAATCAATCCTTGTTTCAAAAAATAAACCACACATATTATCAACATAATGTTCATCCACCCTATTGTGGGATATCTGAGCATGCATGTGCTCATTGTCAATCTCAGCGACAATTTCAAATTTACCAAATTCATCAGCTGCTTCTAGATTCACTAATGCACATCCAACTTTGCATTCATCATCCACATTTGTTTCATCACTGTGGGATTCACCATGTTTTGCACCATCCACGTTACGGTGGAGTGATTGAGCATTAATATGCTCAAGCTCTGTTTCACATACAAAGGCTTCAACTTCTTTCTTTGCAATCTGTGTTGCATATTCTTCATCCATATGCATGCTTGCATAATGGGGTTCACCATCATCTGCACCATCCACATTACGGTGGAGTGCTTGAGCATTGATATTACCCTTCTTTGTTTTAGATACAGAAGCTTCAACTTCTCTCTTTGCAATGTGTTGCATCTTCTTCATCCATATGCTTGCTTGCATAATGGGTTTCACCAAGCTCTGTTGTCCTCCGAGAGTCTTCCTCATATACTCTCAATTCTGCGTCTGACATCTTTGCATGTGACATATCCTGTTGTTGCATGTCACTCTCCCTTGCACCAAATTATGCCTCTAGGATATTCTGTGATTCCTTGGAAGTTGTATCTTTTTCTACCTTGCACATAACCGTTTCATCCATTGCAGGCTGAATGAAACTCAAAGCTAGGGAATCTTTGTGTTCTGCTAGACATCTTAGTTCCTCGGCTATGGCCTGAACCTCTTTAAACACGACAAAAATATTTGTCTCTTCTTTTTTATCATTTTTCTTAGTCTTCTTCATTCATGCTTTGCGACCCATGACTGATGTCATAGCTGCTTGCATGAGGCTATCTTCCATATTGCCCCCGAAAAAAATTATGATTTTTAATATGCACCCCCGTAAGGCACAATCTTCTCCAAAAAACCTGTCATGCTTAACAAAACACCAAAATATTGTGTGAACTCGCCAACTTTGAAAATCCCTAATCTCTCTTTCCAATAAAAACTCTTTTCTTTTAATCCTCTAATTAAAAAAAATTATCTTTAAATAAAAATCTCAAAAAGTCCTTTATCACACAAATCTTCAAACCTCACTTTAATATATCTGTTTCAAAACCTTTCAAGTTTCTCACATGCCTTTTCAAAAAAGGTTATCTCTCAAACTTTAATAAAACTCCTTTTAAAAATATATGCCTCCAATAAAAGTGCTACTTCAAAATACCACAAATATGGCCCTCTTTTATGTTTTTAAATCTTTGTCCTTATAAAATATTAAGAAACTTTGATTTTTCCAAATCTTAAAAAATCTTCTTCGTGCTATTAACGCAGTGTCCAGTGTTAATGCCACGCTAATGCTTCTCACGTTGTAACGTTCGGTGTTAGTGCCGTAAAGCACGGGAAAGAAAGGGAACCTGCGTACTGCGGAAAAGCTGTAAGTTAACCACTATTCGCTTCAAGGCTGTTCACTTTTAAATGTTGGAATAATCACAGCGGAATTCATTAAACAATTAACACACAGTAATTAAACCAAGCACATAAAGACACAGGCATTAACGTGGTTCACCCAAACCTCCTGGGCTACGTCCACACAACAGGCATCGACAGTCTTTATTAATCAAAACAGGAGATTACATAATTCACACACCCACACTCTATTGCAAACAATCCGTATGGATACCTGTTATATAGCCAAGAGAATCAAACTGCCTCATAAATTCTCTCATATCAAATTTAGGATGCATTAACTCCCTCCCAACAAACTGGAGCTAATCTAGGAACTAATTCCTAATTTTTGTCACCTACTGAGATTTTGCCTATTTTATCCAAAACAGAAAATCTCAACAATCTCCACCTTGACAACAATTGGCCTGATGCCCTATTCTTTATTATTTTATCTTTTCTGCAAGCCAAGAGAAGCCAAACACCAACGTAGCTTCTCTAACAAAACTGGTTTCGTGAACATGTCTGCACAGTTTTCCTTTGTATGCACCTTTTCAAGAGAGACTCCCCTTTCAGTAATAACATGTCTTACAAAATGGTACTTAATTGGAATATGCTTTGATTTACTATGATAGGCCGGATTCTTAGCCAAATGTATTGCACTTTGACTATCACAAAGTAACCTGATGTTGTCCTGTAACCTACCAAACTCACCAAGCAAACCTTTCAACCAAACAGCCTCTTTGCAAGCATGCGAAGCAGCAATGTATTCTGCTTCAGTAGTGGATAAAGCAACAATGTTTTGTAGCTTTGACATCTAGCTAATAGCTCCACCTGCAAGAGTAAAGACATACCCTGAAGTTGACCTTCTCTTATCCAAATCACCTGCAAAATCGGAATCAACATACCCGCAAACAAATTCACTACTCTTATTGTAAGTGATGCAATAACTACTTGTGCCTCTCAAATACCGAAGCACCCATTTCACTGCTGACCAGTGTTCTTTACCCGGATTTGCCATATACCTGCTGACAACCCCAACTGCATGTGAAATATCTAGTCGAGTACAAACCATCGCATACATCAAACATCCTACTACATTAGCATATGGAATTCGAGACATATAATCCTTTTCTTCATCTGTATTAGGACATAAACCTGAAGAAAGCTTGAAATGGGAAGCGAAAGGGACTGACACAGGCTTCACATTATTCATACCAAACCTCAAAAGTATCTTCTCAACATACCTCTGTTGTGATAGCCACAGCTTACCATTGCTCCTGTCTCTGAAAATATCCATGCCCAAAATCTGTCTTGCTGCTCCTAGATCTTTCATATCGAATGTCCTTGCCATCTGAGTCTTCAACCTGTTGATTTCATCAATGCTTTTGCTTGCTAAAAGCATATCGTCAACATACAACACTAAGATAATGAACATGCCATTTTTCAATTGCTTGAAATACACACAATGATCAAATTCACTTCTAACATATTTCTGACTCAACATGAAAGAATCAAACTTCTTATACCACTGCCGAGGCGACTGCTTCAGGCCATATAATGACTTCTTGAGCTTGCAGACAAATTTCTTATTGCGATGCTGAACAAACCCTTCCGGTTGTTCCATATAAATTTCCTCATCTAAGTCTCCATGTAGAAATGCAGTCTTAACATCTAGTTGTTGTAACTCTAAATCAAACAAAGCAACTAAAGCTAACACAATTCGAATTGAAACTATTTTAACCACTGGTGAAAAAATCTCATGAAAGTCAATACCGGCTTTCTGAGAAAACCCTTTTGCAACCAGTCGCGCTTTGTACCTGTCCTCCGTATCATTCACACCCCGTTTCAACTTGAAAACCCATTTACACCCCACAGTTTTCCTGTCTTTCGGAAGCTCAACCAGATCCCATGTGCCATTCTTACCTAAGGCCATCATTTCTTCCTTCATGGCTGCTTTCCACATGTCACTATTCGAACCTTCTATTGCTTCCTGATAGCACAGACGTTCATTGTCATTAGCGGTCAAAGCAACTGAAGTAATATAATCATCATACCTTCTCGGTGGCCGTTTGATTCTTGTCGACCTCCTTAAGGATGTTTCTGGCTGACTACCATTTGTAGGAACTTCTTGCCGATCAGTATCTGAGACCTGTTCATGATCTAAACCTGAACCCTGTTCATGTTCTGATTCTAAAACCTGTTCATGACTAGTATCTGAACTATGGTCATCATGACTATCATTAGAAGAGCTTTCAAACTGAATGTGCTGAAAATCAGATACATCATTCTGTTTCAATCTACTATCTACATCTAACTGTACAAGAGAGGATTCATCAAACTTTACATCTCTGTTGATGATGATTTTGCGGGTAGTAGGATCCCACAATCTATATCCCTTTGTTCCAACACCATACCCAGCAAAGATATACCTTTTAGACTTTGGATCTAACTTAGTTCGCTGATGTTTAGGCACTAGAGCATATGCATCACAACCAAACACTCTGAGTTTAGAATAGTCACAAGGGTGTCCTTTCCATACCTCTTGCGGAATCTTGCAATCTATCGCCGTCGATGGAGATCGGTTTATCACATAACAAGTTGTTGCCACCGCTTCCGTCCACAACTCCTTTTGCAACCCGGCGTTACTCAGCATACTCCTTGCTCTCTCCAAAAGAGTCATGTTCATGCGTTCAGCAACTCCATTTTGCTGAGGAGTATAAACCGTGGTCTTATGTCTCTCGATCCCTGCATCCTTGCAATAGCTGTCAAACTCCTTGGAAGTAAACTCACCACCATTGTCGGTTCTTAAACACTTTATTGTTCTACCAGTGTTGTTTTCTACCAATGCTCTAAACTGTTTGAAAACTGAAAAAACATCAGACTTCCTTTTCAACATGTAGACCCACACCTTCCTAGAAAAGTCATCAATGAACGACACAAAATATGACGAGCCACCATATGACGTTGTAGGGGCTGGACCCCAAACATCTGAATGAATATAATCAAGTATCCCTTTACTAGTATGTTTGCCTGTTTTAAATTTTTGTTTAATTTGTTTTCCAAACAAGCAATGCTTACAGAAATCTAACTTTCTAGACCTTAGATTAGGAAGTAACTTGCGATCAGCCAAAATTTTCAACCCTCTTTCGCTCATATGGCCCAACCTTTGATGCCATAAGCGAATGGAACTACTGTCATGTTCAGACACCGTAGACACATGAACTGACCCTGTTCTTCCTTCTAACTGAAACATATTTCCTACTTTCTTAGCTTTCATTACTAGTAAAATACCTTTATAGATTTTCATAACTCCACCTTGAATTAAAGTTTTATATCCATTCGTATCCAATGCTCCTAAAGAAATTAGATTTTTCCTTAAGTCTGGAACATGTCTCACATCTGTTAATATTCTAGTTGTGCCATCAAACATTTGCAGTTGTATGCTTCCTATCCCAACAATATTATATGTGACATCATTACCCATGTACACGACTCCATCATTAACTGATCTATATGTCTTAAACCATTCTCTATGAATACACATGTGGTTTGATGCACCGGAATCTAACAACCAATGTTGACCATGATTTGACATATTAACAGACAACACTTCGTCGCTCATACCTGAACCAGATGCCGAACATGTATCTGTCGAATTTTCCTCCTTCTTCTCTGTCGAAGAATCTGCTTTAGAAGTTTGCTGTTGTCGCTTCCAGCAGTCCTTCTTCAGGTGACTAGCTTTCCCACAATGCCAGCACTTCACCTTTGTCTTCTTTCCTTTAGACTTTGAACGAGAGTCGCTATGCTTTCCCCCGGAGTGTCTCTCTCTCGAGCGACCTCTGGCCATCATTACCTCTGATGTAGAGGTGTCTGCATTCGACCTCTTCCTCGTCTCCCCAACCTCAGACAACAAGACTCCAAGCACATCGTTCTCAAAACGGACACTTTGAGTTTTCGCCATCTTGTATCAGCAAAAAACACAGTAATCTCCAGAACCAATTTTCAAATAAAGAATGCCCTTTTAATTAAAAAATGCCTTTAAAAAAAAAAAATTGCCCTTGCCTTCCTTTAAGTGCCTCTCACTGCCTTTAAAAAAAAATAAAAAAAATTATCCTTGACCTTTGCCTTTAAAAAAAAAAATGCCTTTCACTTCATACAAAGCCCTCAAATCAATTTATATAAATCGATGTTTTTAAAAAAAACTTTACCTTAAAAAACACTTTCCTTTCATACCATATGCAATGGTAATTCAAATTACAAATCGATTTATTGGACCCTAGGGGGTGGCTTTTTCGAACTTGGTGTCAAATTATGAATCGATTTTTCAAACTTCAAACAAAAACGTTTTAATTAAACCACTTTTAAGAAACAACGATTCTTCACAAATCGTTTTCTGATTAATACATCTCACGCTGTAATACTTACAACAATGCCATATGATAACTCTCGGTCAAGTCAACTTCCCACGCGGATTTATCACCAACTCACGGCTCTGGTCATCAACGTCATTCAACGCTCCCACGTAGACTTTCGCAGCGCTGTTTAATCTTTCAAAGTCGACAGTCACCAAGGTCACACGCAGCCGCACCTCAAAAGTTCAACACAACTTCATTCAACGCATCAGCACTCCAACATTGCTCCGATGCACAGCTAACTGAACCAAAAGACAAAAGACCACGTTGTTGCTTGTAAAGCCTGCAAGTGCTGAAACATAAGCGATAAGAAAGCTGACATTGTTCAAGATCTGCTGTCTCTCAGAAGTGGCGGCCATGACTCATTGTTCTCAACCTCAATCACCAACCGGCAAACAAAATCTTTATCTCCACGACCGATTTGCATGGTGAAGACAAAATATATTTAGTACTGCACAGTGCTCTGGGCTTCTATGCACCCTCCAGCACGCAATTCCAACGCACCAGCAGCAGTGGATATACCACCACGCAGCGGTGCACCAGCAACGCACCAAACACCTACGCTCCACGCAGCTTCTCCAAACCTCTACGCAGGCTCACAAATCATTCAACTTCCACGCAAGTTTACTCAGCTTCAACGCAGCACCAAGCATATAATGTTCAACGCATATAATGTTCAATGTTCAACGCAGCAATTAACTGCGCTCCACGTACCATTCAACGCACTGCAACCTACAGCAAAGTAAGAAGAGCTGGTTGACCGTCGAACTCCACCTACATCGTTCAACGCATTGGCACAGTGGATATACGCTCCACGCAGACCTCCACCAGCAATCAACACGCAGGCGCAGTAATTCCAACTGCGCTCCACCTCCATGCACTCGATTCACCAACCACCGCACCAACGCAAAAACAAACCTCCACCGCGCAGGTTGAATAGCGCCCTCCTCCACTGTGCGCTCCTCCAACAAACCTCTGATACCAATTGTTGGAATAATCACAGCGGAATTCATTAAACAATTAACACACAGTAATTAAACCAAGCACATAAAGACACAGGCATTAACGTGGTTCACCCAAACCTCCTGGGCTACGTCCACACAACAGGCATCGGCAGTCTTTATTAATCAAAACAGGAGATTACATAATTCACACACCCACACTCTATTGCAAACAATCCGTATGGATACCTGTTATATAGCCAAGAGAATCAAACTGCCTCATAAATTCTCTCATATCAAATTTAGGATGCATTAACTCCCTCCCAACAAACTGGAGCTAATTTAGGAACTAATTCCTAATTTTTGTCACCTACTGAGATTTTTCCTATTTTATCCAAAACATAAAATCTCAACATTAAATTAAAAAACAGATTGCGCACCCCTGATGCGAAGAAACCTCCCAATAAACTGATTTTACTCCCTGATGCGAAGAAACTGCGCAATAAGATGTAGCTTTTCAACTAAAAAGTTATGGAACTAAAACGTGCAGAACTGTGCACTCTTAATCCGTTCAACAATTTTGCAAAAATAAAAATAAAAATTGTTAGCTTTCTGTTTTTGGTTTTTTTCTATGGATTTGCTTGTCCATTGATTTGTGATCCTTCCTCAGTGGTGATACCAATTTGTTGGAAAGATAGAAAGAAGAAACACAAAACAATTCACACACAAACCATAAAAGTTGTTGCTCTTCTATTAATCTTCAATTTCTCTTAATCACAATTAATACAATGAACCCCTTGAAGGGTATTTATACTAACTTGTTTGACATGCACACACTTATCAAACTCATTTATCACATAACTCAACTTGCTCAACACAATGACTCTCTAACTCACTCACCAAATTTATCTATCACACAACTCAACTCTCACTTAACTTATTGTTTAATTCTGCGTGCTAGAGTAATTACCTTACTTTAACAAAATTTTCATTTTTTAAATTATATTTTTGAATGTTATTTACAATACATAACTTAAACTTGTAAGTCAAACAAATATTTTTGTTGAATTTCAATAAAAAAAACATATCCACAAAAAACCAAACCATAATTTTTTTTTTCAATAACTTTATATGATATACACATAATTATTTTAATGCAATATATAATATACACATAGTCGATATTAAAATATTTTAAATAATTTTAAATAACATATACATATAAAATGTTTTTTTCTTATTATGGATATATTTTTAATTTTATTGTTATTGATATAGTCTATATAGTTTTTTTTCTATTTAGAAAACATTTTATTTTTATTCATATTTATTTTATTATATTCTATATAGTTTTTTTCTATTTAAAAAGTATTTTATTTTTATTTATATTTTAAAGAAAACTCCATATTGACATATAAATTGTAGAAACTGCCAAATTTAATGGATACTTTAGATTTGAAAATATAAATATCACTAATCACATTTCATTATTCCAAAAATTTCGAGAAGACCCAAGACTATATTGTCACGTTCACCAATAGATTTATTTACTCTAATTAAATTTTTTTTACTTCTCATGACATAACCCTACTTAAATAACAACTTCCTTTGAAACCTAGCTAATAATGATTCAAAACACTTTTCAACCAAAAAAGAAAATATCTGCACCAAACTCGAAATGCTGAGTTGGCATCGTTGCATCGTTTTTCCAAATGTTTAAATTTCTTGGTACGACTTATGTAATGTTTTAATTTGCAATATTAATCTCGTCCTCTACACTTGGTAATTATCACTACCAGTCAGGTTGAATATTGCGACTCATCTATGTTTTTATCAACGAGATCTTAGTCATTAACTGGGGTGTTTATGAGGTTCGCCTTGGGTAATGGAAAGTCTCACAAAGTGGCATGACATTATTCTCTGCCAAGGCAAAGGTGTCAGGTCCATTTACTTCCGAGACAGCTGTGCCGCTAGCCTCGAATTCCCTGGAAATAGCGAGGGAAAGATCTGGAGTATACTGTCTGTGTGGAAGCTGTTGCAGTCTCAGCACCTCTTCATGGCGCGCTAACAGGTTTCGGTTCCTCATGGTTTTCTCCGTCGTGAATAGGCTTTAAGGTGAGGTCTGCCCGTCGGCATACTCCCCGCTATACCCTGTTTGTTTTCAAATGCTAAGAAATCATTCTAGCTATGATGTAATTCCATTAGAACTTTGTTAGTATTGTTACCAGGTTTTGGGATTGCAGAGAAATCTGAGCGTTACCTCTTGCTCAAGGTACTTACCCTTCTGGCTAGCCTGGAGATGGATTGATGGTAAGGTACCAGGTTACTCAGGGTTCCATGTATCTCCGCTAAATTTTATTACCAGGCCATGTTATTTTCTCAATAACAAACCCTAGGGTCGACTTTACTTATCCCAATATGCTCATCCCAGGTTTTGCAGAGTTTGTTTTTCGATTCTCTAACAGGTGAGTTCCTCCAAAAAAATTTGTACCCTATTCATATTGGTTCGACTCTCTATCCCTTTTATGGGTAATGATTTTGTTGCTAGCTCTAACTGTCAGATGGTGTATAGTCTCTAACAGTGTTGTGTTATTGGCAGGTTAGTAGTTCTTCGCCAAACCCTTCCTCCAGTTTTTTTATAACTCACTCGTCAACCGCGGCTTATGATGCTCCTTCTATTCACAGGTATTCTGTGTTGAATTAATCATCGACAGCAATGCGTTTTTGGCATGTTTAGATAAACAGTTTGGGTTACTCCCTTCTCAGCTTAGGGTTTATGACTTCACAACAGACAATTTTCATTTTATGTTTAGGCTCTAGGTTTTGATACAGATGTAATACATTTATCGATAATGCCGATCAAGTTACCTGGACTGTAAATCTATTTCTGGATACACAATTTGGGCCACGGCCCCGGAGCCTGTTTAATTTATGATTTTATCTGTGAACATGATGCCTACTTGTTTCTTTTCATTAATATAAGCAAGGAACTTTTTCAAGGCTTAATCTTGCTGTTCTTACTGGTGCGAGATCTATATGTTGCTGTAAAGTCGTTTTTCCATATTTTTCGTTGATACTAGTGCTATCTGCTTATTTCTTTGTTACATGCTATTAGTTCTGGAAATGTTTAAACATATTTCAATGGCGGATTAGTCCCTAATGATTTATTGCTTACTAGACAAGCTATATGCCTTAATCATTTAAGTTTTCCAAGTGCTAACACTCAGATTTTATGTTTCCATCGAGTTTTTCTATTCCGATGGTTTTCCTGTGATTTTGTTTCCTCCGTTTACACAAAGGTTGTCGGTCTACCTCACGACTTGTCACAGCATTGAGGGTTTTCTACTTTAATCTTTAAAGATTGCTCCATTCATCTTTGAACATATTTTCGGTGTTATACTATTCGTTTTTACTTACAGGAATGCGTTTTCCCCCCCTTAGGTTCTTTGGTGCCCGGTCCACCGTTACAAAGACCGTGTATAGAATTATTTGTTGAAAAGGCAAAGAAAGGGGAAGGGTTTCATCCCAACCCTTCACCCCATAACCTAAGCCTTCTGCACTATCATTCCGACTGATACAATTTTTCCAAAGTTTGAAAGATTTTGTGTAACCACCGTATGCATGTTATTTCAACAGGTGTTTCACATTCTCAGCATTTGCCTATTTTCAGTATTTCAGTAATTAAAATAATGTGCTCGATTTCAGTATGGAACTAACACTACAAGTTACAATAGGACCAAGGATTTACCATACTCCTTCTTTGTGAACATGTAACCCTAACAGAGTCATGTTTTAAAAAAGAAAAAAGAAAATGTGGAACCAATTAAATTCGATATAGTACAGAAATCTCCCTTTTCGCTACACCGGTATTATTTTGCTATTATGCATATTCAGAACCACATTTAAATCTGAGAAAACATGCCCAATTTCTTAACATACCTACGATATTAAATCTTGATAGAACTAAAATATTTCAGAAAATAAAACCTGTACAGTCTATAATTTTTCTTTCAAACTCTAAAATTCGTTACACACAAATTCCGCATACTTATCTAGAAAAATAACCTCTTAAACTGTGGTCCTCCCAACCATCAAGGGAGGCTATGACATCCTCCTCTTGCCCCCTAGCTCCAGAATTCTGGACGGTGCCACGGGATAACAGTGGAATTTTCTGCTGCAACCTCTGGAGGGCCAATCCAATCACAAGCAGAAAACCCGGTTCACAAGGGTTGCAGAAGTTATTTTCAACTGGTCCTCTGCTAGCTCTAGAAAATACTTCACCCTCCTTACCAAAATTCACAAAACCCCTGCCCCTCTCCTGAGATTTCCTTTTATCCTTAGAGGGTAGATAATTGTTTTTTTCCAACTGTCCCTAACCACCTCCTATTCTTAGAAACTTTTACCAACAACTTAAAATATTTTCTTTCCATTCATTTGTTCCTCCCATTAACTCAGTAACCAAAGTAAAATAATAAT
The DNA here is from genome assembly GCA_034641835.2 of Pinus albicaulis. Taxonomy (NCBI): domain Eukaryota; kingdom Viridiplantae; phylum Streptophyta; class Pinopsida; order Pinales; family Pinaceae; genus Pinus; species Pinus albicaulis. Next base: position 141,757,727 of record CM076576.1, read on the forward strand.
TTTGTTTCATAACAATACAATTGAGTCTTTCCTACCAGAATTAAAAAAAAAAAAAAATAAGAAAATTGTCTTTTAACTTGTTACTGCTAGTTAGATCTTAATGAGGCTGTCACATCTTCCCCCCGTGGAAGTAACACCGTCGTCAGTGTTTCAGCCCATCTCTGCAAAGAGCTCCGGGTAGGCTTTTCGCATAAATTTTTCATCCTCCCAAGTAGCTTCGTCCGATCCAAAGTGCTTCCACTGCACTTTCACCTAGATAACTACTCTTTTGCGGAGTTCAATTTCTCTTCGGTCAAGTATGCATTGCGGCTCTACCAGAAACTCTCCGTCCGGTTCTACCTAAAAAGAACAACAATGTTTCCAAATCAGTACACCTAAATTTATTCAAACTTCAAGTTAGGATTTGTTTCTACCTTTCTTCCTACCTGAATGTTCTACCAATGAATTACATGTTTTTCATCATGCACATATCGCTTTAACAAGGATACATGGAACACATTGTGTACTTGGATATGGCTAGGCAAAGCCAATCTATAGGCTACTGGTCCCACCCTTTCTAATATTTGGAAAGGTACACAGTACCGGGGAGCCAATTTGGCGCAAGAGGTCCACCTCAAGGTACTTCTTTTAGGCTTAACTCTTACGTATACATGGTCCCCTACCCTGAATTCACAGTTGGACCTTTTCTTGTCTACAAAGATCTTTTGTCTGTTTTGCGCAGCCTTCAAATTCTGCCTTATTCTTTTTACTTCAGCCTCCATTTCAGCCAACATTTCAGGTCCTAACAGTAATTTTGTTTTGGGACTGCTCCAGTTTATGGGTGTGCGGCATTGCCTGCCATATAATGCTTCAAAGGGACTCATTTTTAGGGATTCCTGATACCCATTGTTATATGCAAACTCAACAAGGTGAAAATATGTTTCCCACTTGGTTGGCTGCTGCATCACCTACATGCGTAACATGTCTTCCAGTATTTGGTTTACCCATTTTGTTTACCCATCAGTCTGAGGATGATAGGCAGTAATAAAGTGTATATGCATTCGTAGCCCTAAAAACAAAGTTTTCCAAAATGTGGATGTAAACTTAACATCTCGATCTGAAATCACGGTCTTAGGTATGCCATGCAACCTAAAGATTTCCTTCATGAATATATCTGCAATCTGTACCGTCTTGTACGTATATTGTACAGGTATGAAATGGGCAGATTTACTTAATCTGTCCATCACTACCATAATTGAATCATTATGTTTCTTTGTTCGAGGTAAACCCATGATGAAATCTAAGGAGATAACCTCCCACTTCCACTCAGGAATGGGTATGGGTTGCAATAGCCCTGCAGGATGCTGATGCTCCACTTTAACTTGCTGACATTCCAAGCATTTGCCTAAATATTCTGCGATATTCTTACGCATACCTGGCCAGTAATATATCTTTCTTATTGCAGTGAGCATCTTTTGATATCTTGGATGGTGAGCGTAATTGCTGCGGTGGAACTCATTCAGGATTAACTCCTTAAGACTTGCGCGATTAGGTACATAGACTCTTCTGCGAAAAGTCAACATCTGCTCTTCGTTCCTTCCATACTCTGATGGCTTTCCTTGCTTCTTATCAATCTCCATTTGTTGCCACAAGAATTTATATTCCAGGTCTTTTTGCGCGTCCTCTTTTAAATGTACCATCAACTGGCTTTCTAACTGATTAAAGTATAGGGCAGAAATACAATGCATTTTTCTTCTCAACACGTCTGCAACTCTATTTTCTTTCCCTTTAACATGTTGCAAGTCTATATCGAATTCACTCAAAAAGGCATTTCACCTTACCTGCCTAGAATTCAAATCTGCTTGCTTAAAATAATTGATCAAGCTGCTATGGTCTGTTTTAAGTACAAATATTTTACCCAGCAAGTAATGCCTCCACACTCGAAGGGCGTGAACTACTGCTGTAAGCTCCAAGTCATAATCAGAATATTTCTGCTCATGTTCTTTCAGCTTCCTAGACTCGTAAGCTATCACTTTACCTTCTTGAGTTAATATTGCTCCAACTCCTTCTTTGCTTGCGTCAGTACAGACCTCATAGTCTTTTTCTGGGTCAGCTACCTTCAGTATTGGGGCTGTAGTTAAGAGTTGTTTCAGCTTTTCAAAGCTGCTATGACATTCATTCGTCCATTTAAGAGGCTTGCCCTTCTTCTGCAAGGATGTAATAGGGAAAGAAATTCTAGAAAACCCTTCTATGAATCTCCTATAATATCCAGCTAGACCCATAAATGATCTAATGTCTGCCACATTCTGAGGTACTTTCCATTCCATAATAGTTTTAATCTTTTCAGGGTCAACATCTATCCCTTCAGCTGATATAGCATGTCCCAAGTATTGGATTTATTTTTTAAAGAAATCACATTTGCCAAACTTAGCATAAAGCTGATGCTTCCTCAGCACTTCCATAACTATCCTCAAATGTTCCTTATGTTCCGCCTCACTTTTTGAGTATATAAATATATCATCTATGAAAATAAGTACAAAATTATCCAAATACTGAAGAAAAATACCATTCATCAATCTCATGAATGTTGCTGGTGCGTTTGTCAATCCAAAGGGCAGCACCACGAATTCATAATGTCCATATCGAGTGCGGAATGTTGTTTTGCAAATATACTCTTCCTTAATCCGAATCTGATGATATCCAGATCTTAAGTCTATCTTAGAGAACACCTTAGCCCCTCTCACTTGATCGAATAAATCATCAATTTTCGGTAAGGGGTATTTATTCTTAACAGTCAGCTTATTAAGCTGCCTGTAGTCCATGCACATGCGTAATGTCCCGTCTTTTTTCTTAACGAAAATAACTGGTGCTCCCCACGGGGACACACTCGGGCAGATATAGCCCTTGTCTAACAGTTCCTGTAACTGTATCTTCAGCTCTGTTAATTTTGGTACACTCATTCTATAAGGGGCTCTTTATACCGGAGAGGCTCCTGGTAGCAATTCGATGGTAAAGTCAATATCCCTCTTGGGTGGTAAACCAGGAATATTTTCTGGAAATACATCCAGAAATTCCTGTACTACAGGAATATCGTCCATTATTAGAGCCTTCTCCTTGGAGTTTGCATATCCCACTTGTATTGCAAACAACTGAAATCCCCTTCTAATACACCTACCCATCTGAGATGTTGTTATTGGTCGTAATTGTACAGGCTTTTTAATTCCCTGGATTTCTTTCCACGTACCATCTTGCATTCTGAAGGAGATAATATTTTCTTTGCAGTCCACTAATGTCCAGTGCTTTTCCAACCAGTCCATACCCAATAATACATCATAAGACCCCAGTGGTAAGACATTTAGGTCCACCTGTAGCTGTTGTTCCGCCACTTCCAGCGCACAGTTAGGTACTTTCTCCGTTACCTTTCTTTTTGCCCCGGTAGATAACTATACTAGCCAAGAATTCTTAAATTTATGTTTCTTTAGTTTACATATTTCCACTAACTTGGGACTTACATAACTCAAACTTGCTCCAGGATCTACCAAAATTGAAATAGGTTTAGTTAGTAAAGTACCTTCAAGTTCGATCATTGTGCGCTGAAAATAAGCTTGCCGATCCTCCAATGCTGCATTGATGCGAGGCATGCTATGCGCCACGTCCCCTACCGTAGATGTCTCCTGCAGATTTGCTACAGCTTCACTTTTATTCTGCTGGGGACAGTTTTTATAGTAATGCACTTCCCCACAACCCCAACACTGTAGGGGAGGCTTAGAAATCTGCCTTTGGTCTGGCTTTCTTGATACTTCTGTAGGTTTCTCCTCAGCTGGACACTTAGTTCTTTGATGATTTTTACCAAACTGCTTGCTAATAGAGTTTCGTGTTGAGCCTTTAAAGTTGCTGCCTTTACTACCTTTAAAAGTAGAGTTATTTTTCTGATTTTTCTTTGGTGGCCAACACTTTCCTCCTTCACCCTTGGCCTTATTCTGCTGATAGCACATTCGTGCTTTATGGATAGCCTCATCCATAGTCTGAGGGTTAACAAAATCTATCCGTTCTCTCATATGAGCAGGTAAGCTACTTAAGAACCTCTGCACCTTGGCTTTCTCTTCCTGGAGATAAGGTACGTAATGTAACAGAGAGGTAAATTTTGTAACATAGTCGTTCATGGTCATTTGTCCCAACCGAAGATCATGGAATTCCTTAGCCTTGTCATCATAAAATCTTTTTGTCAGGTACTTGTCCCTAAAGTACTGCTGAAACAATTCCCATGTGATATCCCGCTCATCAATGCTGCGTACATTTTTCACCTCCTCCCACCACAGGGTGGCCTTTTCTCGTAACTGGTATATAGCCAATCTAGCCTTCAGATTGCTGCTATATTCATATCCCTGGAAATACTTGTTTATATTGATTAAGTAAGCTTTAGCCGCCTCCTTTGCCTCACCATCGAACGTTGGTGGCTTAATTTTTCGAAATTCCCCCTGCAGTTCCACTTTCTATCTTTTAAGATCTTGCTGATCGGATAGATTACCAGACTCCGCCTCATTATAATTCTTGTTTTTGCTCTTCTGGGAGAGACTCTTTTCAGTTTTTCCTGTAGTGTCGTTTCTAGTTTCCCGATCCTCTGGTTCCGTCGATAACTCTCTTTCCGCACTGGGGTGTCTCATCTCCTGATTTTGTTTATCAGATATCCTTTTCAGGATCTTTTCCTGATCTTGCAACAACCTCTCGTTGTCCCTCCAGACTCTTATCATTTCCTCTTGTAATTGCTGTATTGTATTTAGAAAAAATGGAGTTTGTTTCTGCTGTTCCACAGTTAATTGAACCCACATTTCTGGGTTCATAACTGTTGGGCCTTGAGTCTCCTCCGGTTGTGATTGAGATACTGTACCTTTCCTCATTTCTCTCGCTTCCTCTTAGTGAACTAACACATACACAGCTTCATTGTTAGTAGACCCTTAGGATGCCAGTGTAGTAACTTGGCTCTGATACCACTTGTCACGTTCACCAACAGATTTATTTACTCTAATTAAAAAAAAATTACTTCTCATGACATAACCCTACTTAAATAAAAACTTCCTTTGAAACCCAGCTAATAATGATTCAAAACACTTTTCAACTGAAAAATAAAATATCTGCACCAAACTCGAAACGCTGAGTTCGCATCGTTGCATCATTTTTCCAAATGTTTAAATTTCTTGGTATGACTTATGTAATGTTTTAATTTGCAATATTAATCTCATCCTCTACACTTGGTAATTATCACTACAAGTCAAGTCGAATATTGCAACTCATCTATGTTTTTATCAACGAGATCTTAGTCATTAACTGGGGTATTTATGAGGTTCGCCTTGGGTAATGGAAAGTCTCGCCAAGTGGCATGACATTCTTCTCCGCCAAGGCAAAGGTGTCAAGTCCATTTACTTCCGAGACAGTTGTGTCGCTAGCCTCGAATTCCTCGGAAATAGCGAGGGAAAGATCTGGAGTAAACTGTCTGTGTGGAAGCTGTTGCAGTCTCAGCACCTCTTCATGGTGCGCTAACAGGTTTCGGTTCCTCATGGTTTTTTCCGTCGCAAATAGGCTTTAAGGTGAGGTCTACCCGTCGGCATACTCCCCTCTATACCCTGTTTGTTTTCAAATGCTAAGAAATCATTCTAGCTCTGATGTAATTACGTTAAAACTTTGTTAGTATTGTTACCAGGTTTTGGGATTGCAGAGAAATCTAAGCATTACCTCTTGCTCGAGGTACTTACCCTTCTGGCTAGCCTGGAGACGGATTGATGGTAAGGTACCAGGTTTCCCATCTAACCCTACTCAGGGTTCCATGTATCTCTGTTAAATTTTATTACCAGGCCATGTTCTTTTCTCAATAACAAACCCTAGGGTCGACTTTACTAATCCCAATATGCTCATCCCAGGTTTTTCAGAGTTTGTTTTTCGATTCTCTAACAGGTGAGTTCCTCCAAAATTGTTCATACCCTATTCATATTGGTTTGACTCTCTATCCCTTTTATGGGTAATGATTCTATTGCCAGCTCTAACTCTTAGATGGTGTACAGTCTCTAACAATGTTTTGTTATTGGCAGGTTAGCAGTTCTTCGCCAAACCCTTCCTCCAGTTTTTTTATAACTCGCTCGCCGGCTGCAGCTTATGATGCTCCTTTTGTTCACATGTACTCTGTGTTGAATTAATCATCGACATCAGTGCATTTTTGGCATGTTTAGATAAACAGTTTGGGTTACTCCCTTCTCAGCTTAGGGTTTATGAATTCGCAACAGACAATTTTCATTTTATGTTTAGGCTCTAGGTTTTGATATAGATGTAATACATTTATCGATAATGTCAATCAAGTTACCTGGACTTTAATTCTATTTTTGGATACACAATTTGGGCCATGGCCCCAGAGCCTGTTTAATTTATGCTTTTATTTGTGAACATGATGCCTACTTGTTTCTTTTCGTTAATATAAGCAAGGAACTTCGTCAAGGCTTAATCTTGCAGTTCTTACTGGCGCGAGATCTATATGTTGCTGTAAAGTCGTTTTTCCATATTTTTCGTTGATACCAGTGCTATCTGCTTATTTCTTTGTTACATGCTATTAGTTCTGGCAATGTTTAAACATATTTCAATGGCGGATTAGTCCTTAATGATTTATTGCTTACTGTACATTCTATATGCCTTAATCATTTAAGTTTTCCAAGTGCTAACACTCGGATTTTATGTTTCCATCGAGTTTTTCTATTCCGATGGTTTTCCTATGATTTTGTTTCCTCCGTTTACACAAAGGTTGTCGGTCTACCTCACGACTTGTCACAACGTTGAGGGTTTTCTACTTTAGTCTTTAAAGATTGCTCCATTCATCTTTGAACAGATTTTTGGTGTTATACTATTCATCTTTTACTTACAGGAATGTGTTTTCCCCCCCTTAGGTTCTTCGGTGCCCAGTCCACCGTTACAAAGACCGTGTATAGAATTATTTATTGAAAAGGCAAGGAAAGGGGAAGGGTTTCGTCCCAACCCTTCACCCCATAACCTAAGCCTTCTGCACTATCATTCCGACTGATACAATTTTTCCAAAGTTTGAAAGATTTTGTGTAACCACCGTATGCATGCTATTTCAACAGGTGTTTCACATTCTCAGCATTTGCCTATTTTCAGTATTTCAGTAATTAAAATAATGTGCTCGATTTCAGTATGGAACTAACACTACAAGTTCCAATAGGACTAAGGATTTACCATACTCCTTCTTTGTGAACATGTAACCCTAACAGAGTCATGTTTAAAAAAAAGAAGAAGAGAAAACGTAGAACCAATTAAATTCGATATAGTACATAAATCTCCCTTTTCGCTACACTGGTATTATTCTGCTATTATGCATAGTCAGAACCACATTTAAATCTGAGAAAACATGCCCAGTTTCTTAACATACCTACGATATTAAATCTTGACAGAACTAAAATATTTCAGAAAAGAAAACTTGTACAGTCTATAATTTTTCTTTCAAACTCTAAAATTCGTTACACACAAATTCTGCATACTTATCTGGAAAAATAACCTCTTAAACTGTGGTCCTCCCAACCATCAAGGGAGGCTATGACGTCTTCCTCTTTCCCCCTAGCTCCAAAATTCTGGATGGTGCCACGGGATAACAGTGGAATTTTCTGCTGCAACCTCTGGAGGGCCAATCCAATCACAAACAGAAAACCTGGTTCACAAAGGTTGCAGAAGTTATTTTCAACTGGTCCTCTGCCAGCTCTAGAAAATACTTCACCCTCCTTACCAAAATTCACAGAACCCCTGCCCCTCTCCTGGGATTTCCTTTTATCCCTAGAGGGTAGGTAATTGTTTTTTTCCAACTGTCCCCGACCACCTCCTATTCTTAGAAAATTTTACCAACAACTTAAAAGATTTTCTTTCCATTCATTTGTTCCTCCCATTAACTTAGTAACCAAAGTAAAATAATACTTTTGTTTTATAACAATACAATTGAGTCTTACCTACCAGAATTAAAAATAATAATAAATAAGCAAATTGTCTTTTAACTTGTTACTGAAAGTTAACTCTTAATGAGGCTGTCACATATATAGACACCACTCTTACTTGGAAAATCTAGGTCACAGTAAAATTCAATTATCTTTTCATTAGGCATATCAAATTTCAAGCTATGACATGTTTGTCTATATAATCTACCTTGATTCCTCAAAAAATAAATAGCAAGTAAATATGGTTTATAAATGTAGTTAGTAACCAATTTAAATGTTAAAAAATTTAAAGTTTTTCTACATCATTATATGTTCAATATTGTTTATATTTTTGTTTTTATTACATTTCAAGTTCAAATCTTCCTCAAAATAAAAAGGGGGTGAGTTAATGTAAAACCTGTAGATTACATTTGTAGATCAAGTTCGACTAAATATAGCAAATTTTCCTTTACCGCTTTTAAGCACGCAACCTATTTATTAACAAACACAATCTATATTGGATTAAAAAAAAACAATTATCTATATTGAATATTTCATATAGAGGAACACAATCCAAACATTTTATTTTTGATGGAAGTATTTTATTTGCAGTTTATTTTACTGAAGGAGCCTTTATCGGCATCTATTTTAGATAACGATCTGTTCCTTACGTGGAGAAACGAGCAAAGATGACACAGCTAAGTGTTCACATTCTAGCCGTGCAACTGCGGCTGAAAATGGCGGTTTGATCTGAGTGATGATTAGTCGATGCCTCTTTGGATGCCGTCCTAAAATAAAAGTCAAACAGACAATTACAAATGAAAGCACTCTTTTGAAGCCTGAGCTCCGGGAATTGCAATAAACAGTTTGTTCCATAATAACAATTGTAAAGGCAATGATATGACACACACTCCTGTTTCAAATTAGTGGACAAGAAAGGGGTTTTTCACAGGACAAGGCATACATGAGCTGCTTTTCCAAAGCACCTGTTTCAAGTTTTGTGGACAGGTTTTCTCAAAATGCCTTCACTCTTTCCGAATGATTGTGAAGGTTTTTCAAAGAGAACTTTTGGAATATGTGGGAAGGCTGTGATTTTTGAAAGAGAGAACAGGAACTATATTTTTTAATCCATTTTCAATAATTGAACTTTGATAAGGAGGAGTTAAGTCCTTAGAACCATATTCTGGGTTCAAAATTAATGGGTCAAAGAAAAATAAAATTAATTATAATTTTTTTAAGAATTTGTGATTCAACCTTAATTTTAATGGGTTCAAACTTTATGGGTCAAAGCAAAAAAAATTATAATTTGTTTAAAAATTTGTTATTCAACCTCAATTTTAATGTTAATGTACAATAATATAAATAATTAATAGATTAGTTTTATGTAAAATCTAAATTTTATTTAGAATTTTTTTTTTTTAATTGTTGTAGTTTCAATTTGTCAAGTTTTTTTAACAAAGGGTATGGGAATAGTATAATTATATTAATAGACATTTATTTTGGAAAAGAGTTTCTAGAATTTTAATTTAATTATCAATAATTATTATGTAGATGGTAAGGATTTAAGTTCAACACTATATTAGTAAGTCATGGTATTGTAACAAAGCTTTTGTGGTTAAAGATCAACTCAAATATTAATTATTTTATAACTAATATTGTGAAATTGCTAGGAAATCATAGATGCTCCAATTGATATTGTGAAATGGCCAAGAAATCATTAAGCTCCATAATATCAATATATACAAAGATCTCATCAATATGAAGAAGAGGTCATATATTAATAAAAGACAAGATCATCTTCTCCACCTTTATAAAGTCACGCTCAGGAAATTTTGGCGGAATGTGTTTGTTTGTAAAACCAAAGATAATTGTTCTATTCCCTTAGAAAACTGGGACAACTATCTTAAGAAGTTGTATGAATCTCCGGACACTATGGGCACCACCTTAAACATTCCTATTAAGGAGGATGTATTATCTCTGGAAGACGTTGAGTTTGGAATTAATAAGATCGCTAATGGGAAAGCTAAAGATATTGAAGGATACCAAGCTAAGATCCTTAAAATGGGAAGATCTATTCTCATTCATCATCTCCACAATCGTCTCAATTTGGCTATAAAACATACCTGCCCTCAACTTTGGACACAAAGCCTTATTGTGCCTATCTTTAAAAATGGGGACAAAAATGTTCCTTCTAACTACATGATCATTATGATTAGCTGCATCCTAGCCAAGCTTTATGGGCTCATTTTGGAAAAGAAGCTTAGCCTTTGGCTTGAAAGCCAGAGAAAAAGAGCTAAAGGACAAGTTGGTTTTAAGAGGCATCACTCAACTATTGACCATCTTGTCACTCTCATAATCATTGCAAAGGAATGTCCCAATAGTAAAGTGGATCTCTTATGTTGTTTTTTTTTATTTTAGAAAATATTTTGACATTGTTCCTCGTGATAAGATTTGGGAGAAACTTGAAGAGATCATGGTTCCTCCTGAACTAACGATTGTTGTGATCTGCCTCTACGAGACTAGCACTACCAAGCTTAAGACCAATGAAGGGTGGTCTAAAGACATTAAATGCAATATCAAGGTTAAGCAAGGGTGTCCCCTATGCCCTACCCTTTTTGGCATATATATTGATAAGCTAGATGAATGTCTTGAAACTGTGGGATGCAAGGGCACTGAGCTTGTTGGTGTAATCATTACTCTTCTCCTTTATGTTGATGATATCGTTCTTCTTGAAAAAATCCACGATGACCTAGACAAGCAACTTAAGACTCTTCATGTCTTCTCCTCCACGATGGGTATGGCAGTCAATATAGACAAGACTAAAGTCATGATCATTAAATCCAAAAATATCTCCCATGTTAGTTTTGTTTATAATAACCAGTGCTTAGAGCAGGTTCCTTCTTATAAATATTTTGGTATGAATTTCCTCATCAACTCAACTGGCATTATATCATCAAGAAAAGGATTATTGGAGGCTCTAAAGCTTATTATGAGCTTGAAAACAATTGTAAGTCAGTTGATCTTTGCATTTGGAGTAAAAAGTGGTTCCTCTTTGATACTCTTGTCGCCCCTGTTGTCTTATAAAAATGTGAAGTTTGGGCTTGCAGTATATCGATAGAGTCATAGAGAAAGATTGAGATGATTCAAAAACACTTTATAACCTACAAACTAAAGATCAATGTAAATACTCCCTATCATATCCTCTTGATCGAATTTGGTCTATGCCCCATTGAAAGTACGACTATGTTTAGATATCTAATGTATAAGAAAAATATTTACAACATGGAATCCAAAAGGCTCCCAAAGATTGCTTCTAACGTTAGTCAAAACCCCCACCTTCGCCTCAAGCATGGGTGGCATAAGGATGCCCAATCTTGGCTCAACCTTTGGGGAATTAAGGAGGATATCAGCATGGGAAGAAAATATAGTGTCAAAGATACTATTACCTCTAATTTTAAGGACAATTTGTGGGAGGATAAGCAGCTGGAGGGTAAAAGGAAGCTAAGACACTATAAGGAGGTGATCAACCCGACCCTTGATAACCATAATTATCACTCTGTGTTGACCAAAACAAAGGAAAAAATGAACATCGCTAGGATAAGAACTAATTCTCATGAGTTTCTAAGTGAGACCGAGTGGTGGTATATTCCCAAGACTCCCTGGAACGATAAAATCTGTCATATTTGTGATACTAAGCAGGTGGAAGATGAAAAACACTTTCTTTTAGACCGCCTGATTCTTACTCACATCCTTTCTCAATTCCCTTACATCTGCTACACTTCCAATCTTCTTGACTTATTAAGCCAACCCATCTATAGTAATCTTGGAGCCTTCTTTCCCTTCTTTTTGATCATAAAAACAATATCTTGAAGAATCAGACTTAGATTCTTTTTCTTTTCTTGAGGTCCAATAGGCCGCATTGATCTTAGAGGATGTTAATCATCATCATCATCATCAATAATAATAACAAGATTATAATTTAGTTAATTATTAGTTTTTTGTAATCTTGGCGATGTGAAATGTATTATTAAAGAAGTGTTTTGGCATTGATCCTTATAGCCATTTAATTTATATCTCTGTGCTAATAGATTAATAAGTGGTATGAGAGATGTGAGCTAAATAAAACGCCAAGATTGTGAAAATCTACCATTGGAGAGTTAAGGATGTTGCTTTGGAACAAAATGAAAATGATATTATATTAGTTCAAGCAACAAATTTGTTTATTAAATGCAAGTTTAATAAAAACAACAATTAATATAAAAGGGATGAAATGGTCATGTTATATTATACAAATGATTGTGTGAGAGGTGCATTTAATAACCCATAGGAAATGTGTAATTCCTTTTGACCTCAAGTTCGTATGTCCCTTTTATAATAAACATAAATATTTTCTAAATAAAATTCAAAAAAAAATTATATTCTAAGTTTTAATTAAAAATATTATAAAAAATTAATAATCTCATTTTCACTATATTGCTTTGTTGTTATTGATATTAAAACACAGTATGAAGGTGTGATATTATCACTCTCAGTGTCCGCCATCAATACAATTTTGATGTTGATATGAAGTAACTTGATTTTATATCAACTTTATAGAAAGTAAAACAAAACACAGTGATTTAAAAAAAAAAATAGAGTTGTGTAATTCATTTATTTCCTAATACAAAATTAATAATTGAAATTAAAAAATGTTAATAATAATGAGGCAAAAAAAATAATAGAGATCATAAAATATTTCAATGTCCATATTAAATAAAACATTAAAAAGCTTCAATGTCCATATTAAATAAAACATTTAAAATATTTCAATGTAACTGAATATATTATATATATTTAAGAAAATTGTACATATTATATAAATCAAACCAAAAAAATAAATTTTGATTGTTAAAATATTTGAATATTCTCATTATTTTATTATTATTTTTTTTTTATGGGAAATTTTGAGGTTTAAAATGAAAATGTGCTAACAAAATCAACTTTAAGAGAACCAATAGGATTCAAGAATTATTTTTTTTTTAGCTAAAACAACAAAACTTTTTTAATCATATTTTTGACTTATATTCGAAGGGTGTAACCTCTTCGGATCCGAAATTAAATTGTGTATCTAACTAGCATACTTTTGAGTTGATCCACATAGAGAAGAATTCAAAACCCACCCATTTTAAAACTCAAAATTTTCATAATAATAATTTAAATTAATTGTTCAAAATAAATTTGAAGGTGTTAAAAGTGTTTATCATGAAAAATTAGTCAATTACGATTATCTCTAGATGAGTGACTTAACGTAGTTGAATCCCAAAAATAATATCTAATAAATGAATTAAATTAATAATATATATATATATATTTGTAATTTATTTATTTTTGTGTTTTTTAATAATTTAAATTTATATATTTAAAAAAATATTTATATTATTTATATTAATATAAATGAAAATATAATTTAATATAAATGGAACTATAATTTCTTTTGAGAGAAAATAATATTTGGATTAGTTTTATATTTATGTAAATAAGATAGAGTAATATATATATATATATATGAAGAAGTACATGTTTTTATCATCACGCCCACTTAAATTGTATATAAAAAGTAGAGAATATATGTAAAAGAAAGCCTAATTAAGAATATAACTCGTAAAGAGAAAAAGATTAGACATAAAGAAGAACATGGAAGAGCATGGTTGGTTTTTAATTTATTTTTTTGTTTTATGATAACATTATTTTTAAAAATTTTAAGAAATATGTTTGTTTATTTTATATTTTTTAAAATGTATGTTTTATTTTCTGTAGAGAAGTTTTATTTATTATTATTATATAAATTTATTGTTTTACATAATTTTGGTGGAAGTAATATTGCAACTTGTGTAAATAGGACTTATCTATAAGTTTACTATTTCATAAAGTGCATTTTTCTCGTTACCAATAATCATATTAATATTGTAAAAATATTGTTGAGATATATTAAGTATTCATTAAATCTATTAATTGATTTCTTAGTGTTGTATTTTTTTTGTGGACATGAAATTTTTGAATAGGAAGATTGGTCTAAAAATGATGAAACTTGTTTAGGAGAAATTTTTATTCCAAAAAAAATTAAAATATACATTGGTTCATATGTTAGGGGTCTAGAGGTATGGCCCCGGGGTGGGATACTCGTAAGATCCATTTAGAAGGTATTAGGAGTTTTCCTTCTTGCTTGGGGATGGAAGGTTTTTCGGTGGAACTAGGATCAAGTCTTACTTTCCTTAATTTTATGGCCCGCATGATGATCGAGTGGGAAACTGGTTCGAATTACTCAGGAAGTCATTGATTAAAAGAGATAACCTAATCTTGGGTGGGGATTTTAATTTCTCCCTAAGAGTCGTAGAGTCTCGAGGAGAGTGCACAAGACCTGATACCCTCTCTGATTTCTTCATGCATCATTTGGCCACCTCTAACCTAATAGATTTGAATCCCATAAGTTTAAATCCCACATGGAGAAATCAACAAGTGGGATTGGATAGAGTGGCCAAGTGCATAGGAAAAAATTTGGTGGCTGAATCTATGGTGCATCATCACAGTCTTATCCATTAATGGATTGAAATGGGAGGTGATTCTGATCACTCTCTAATCTTCTTAGAATTAAAAGGAAGAGTGTGGAACCCGGTTAGCCCTTTCAAAATAAATGTTGGTTGGCTCTAGGTTGAAAATTACAAATCCCTTGTCAATAATGATTGTAGGCTCTATGATGGGAACAATGGAAGATCATTAGCACATTCATTTGCAGATAATCTCGAATAGGTCAAGAAATTGGTAAAGGAATGGGTTGCACAAAAAAGAATCATAAAGGAATACCTAACAAGGCTAGAAAGATAGTTGACGTGGATTAAAGATTCAAATTATGATCATTTCAGTCATAGAGCCTCCAGAGAGGAGATAGGTATACTAATTGCAAGAAAAAAATATATTTTGGTAGCTAGGGAAGTTGATTGGATGCTAAAAAGTAGGGCTATTTGGCTAGAAAAAGGTGATGAGAATACAAAAAAATGCATACCTTCACCAAGAGTAGGAAACTGGCAAATACAATATGGAAAATGAAAGACTACGAGGGAAGCGCGATTTTAGAATTTCAAGGCTTGGTTGCCTTGGGAAAATATCATTTAAACATCTTGTACTATGCTCGTGAAGGTACCTCAATAGTTGATATCATAAGAGTTGAAAAATATTTTCCTTGTTTTGTTGATGTGGAAGAAAGTTCGGAACTAATGGAGGAGGTATCAGAAGAAGAGCTCAAATTTTCCCTATCCTGTTTCCATAAAGATAAAATTCTAGGTCCAGATGGTTGGGCAATCGAGTTTTTCTTGGAGCTCTTTGAACTTCTAGGAGGATATCTTCTGAAGGTAATCAATGAGTCTCGAGAACAGGGGTGCATTCTCCCATCCTTTAATTCTACATTCATTGCTCTAATCCCTCAAGTTGATAATCCAACCTCTTTTGATGAATTTCGGTAATGTCTCTCTGTAATTGTATATATAACATCATTGAAAAAGTGATTTCCCAAAGGATTAAGCCAATTATTTTCAAATCCATTTCCAGTGAGCAATTTGGTTTCCTTGATGGAAGGAAAAGTAACGAGGCCATTGGGGTTACTCAAGAAGGTCTCCACAGTATAAATGCAAAGAATGTGAAAGGGGTTATCTTCAAACTGGACTTATCAAAGGCATATGACCGTGTTAATTAGCTCTTCATCAAGCTTATCCTTACACATGTCTCGTTTAAGGTACCATTCATCAACTATATAATAGGTTTCATGATGTTAGTGTCATTTGTTGTTGTAATAAATGGAGAAATATCTCATTTTCTCAAAGCTAAGAGGGGACTTAGACAAGGATGTCCCATGTCCCTAATTTTTTTCCTGATCATTTCTAAAGATCTAATAATAATGATAGATGCAACTAAGTAGAGAGGTGACTTCCAAGGAATTAAGGTGGTACAAAGCCTTCATATCTTAGATATTTTGTTTGTAGGTGACATATTAATTTTTTGCAATGGTGCATTAAAAGATCTTAATTTCCTTCATGAAATTTTATATTTGTTTAGTAGAGCTACTGGAATGGTTATTAATGCCACTAAATACATCATTACTACTCACAATTTAGAGAATCAAGACATGATCATTATTACATTTTTTTCTCGTATGAAATTATGACTTTTGAAGTAGGCATAAAATGCCTAGGTTTTTATTTGAAGCCTAATATCTAGAGGATAAAAGATTGGTTTTGGATATTATCTACATTGGAGAAGAGACTCTCTTATTATAGTCACATATAACTATCTCGAGTTGGTCGGTTAGTCATGGAAATTTTATTTTTAGGAGTTATACCTATTTACTCGATGGCATTGACTTGGATTCCAAATGGTATCCTGGAAAAAGTGAGACGCATTTGTTTTAGATATCTGTGGGAAGGGTCCTAGGATAAACATGTGTTTCCCTGGGTAAAATAGACAAGGATTGCAAACCCCAAATTCTTGTTGGGGCTTAAATAATATCTTTCTTTCTGTTAAGGCCCTTGTGGCTAAGTCAGGGTGGGGGATCCTATCAATTAAAAGACTATGGACTAATGCTATTTATCATAAATAAATTGTCCCTCTTTCTTTGGAAAACTGTATCAAGCTCCCCAAAAAACCTAAAGGTAATATATCTATCATTTGGTGAGTTGTGTTAAACTCCTTCAATTTGATTGCTTTTGGGTTAGCCTAGAGGAATGGGAACAAACGAAGGATGCACCTAGGATGTGACCCCTAGGAAATAAGTGGGGGGGATCACATCCTATCCCAAGATCTTGTTCGATGCCTATGGAATTAGGGATTCACTCAACTTTGCTAGATATCTAATTCAACTACCACAATTTTTTGGATTTAGGGTTAGCGCATAACATAGGATCTAAACTTGCGAGTGGAGTTTCAGGATGAATGTAGGAACTATCTAGAGGTCCTCTCAAGGGAAAAAATTAGATTTAATGAGAAAGAATATGAATCAATATGGGAATCATCTCCTTTATGTTTATATATTCAAAAAATGGGGTATATCCCCCTTATGACTTAGATTCAAATGATAGATCCTGAATGGTGGTGGAACTTAGTGTGGAAAGCCAAGTGCCCTCCAAATTCAAAGATACTCACATGGTTCATAATGGGGAAAAAAGTTCCTACCAAGGAAATAATTCAATGTATATATATGCTAGGACCAGGTTGGTGTGCACTGTGCAAAGATTTAAATGAAACCATAGACTCATCTCTTTATTTCATGTCCTTTCACTCAACAAATTTGGAAGGAGTGCATGGAATTTCAAGGCATGGAATGTAGATGGAGTGAAGCCATATTTGATGTCTCTTGGAAAAACTGGGATAAATATTGGGAAAATAAACATGTTCGAGCCCAGCCCCTCATCATTAATTAGGGGTGTGGATATCTAGGAATAAGGAGATCTTTTGTGGCCTTTCTTCTTTCTCGGGAATGATCAATGTGGAGAGCCTTGTCATTCTGAATCATTTCCCTCAGTCAAATACTACTCATATGAAAATCATAAGAGAAGATGAAATTGAAAAAATGATGCCCTGGGGCTTCTTTGACGAAGCTGCTCAGGATGAAGGGAACTGTGCAAGAGGAGGCTTTATCCTCCATTTGTCTAAACAAGATAATTTTTGTGTTAAAATGGGTGTTGGATCAGGTTCTAATAACTGGGTTAAGTCCATTTCTTGTATATCCTTGATTTCATATGCTCGGGAGAAGGGATGTGACAAGCTTCATATTTTTGGTGATGCAATATTGAATATTAACTTGGTCAAATGTGTAAAACAATGGAAAAACATTATTTGGGAAATATTGTGACAGATATTAGAAGATTATATCTTAAATTTTAACACTTCTCTTGCAGGCACATATATAAAGAAATAAATAGGGAAGCAGATAAGCTTTCTAAGGAGAGCCTTCTTTTGGGTAGGGGTTTATGGAAAGTGACTAAGTTTCATAGACTTGATCATTTTGAGTTCTTCCATAGACCTTATATGGATGAGGCACAAGATATTGGGAGCTTGGATTAACTATAAACAATAGTAGGACCCATTTATTTTTCTTTAAATTTATGCACAGGTCTCTTACAGGTGAATGAAAATAATTTTCTATTGGCACTAGTCCCCTTGACAATGTGTTATTTTATGGGTTAACTCTCCTCCGAGGGTCATTGATTGGTACAGGCATAAAATTTATATATTTTTTTTGTAAGCTTGGTATTACCTCCATTTTCATTAATATTAATAACAATTTACAGCCAGACGAAGATTGTTAGGTGGCCTCAACTTGCCCTATGTAGGAAAGCAAGGCTATTAAACACCTAACGACGTGGTATGCCATCGAAAAACAATAAGTTTTGAGTATGTATAACCAATCTATATATGATTCTATGTCTATACATATCTTATCATCTACTTACCTATTGGTGTAACTGAATATACATGCAAAATTAAAATCTATCTACATGTAAACAGTAGACACAAAACACTACATCATGAAACATCATAAGACTAATCTGCTTCTTGAGCTAAGGCAAATTCCACTAGTTCCGAGTCCTAGGCAGTAGTTCCTGATAGTTAATTCAGAGTGAGGATGCATGGGAGGTGGTTTTTGATGCGACAGAGGCACCCATACTGATTCTGCATCTGGAACTGGATTTTCTCAAATTATTTTTCGCAATCCAGGAAGTCCTATATTATCGTGGCCAATCTCATGGATATTTACCAAGGGCCTTGCCTAGAATTCATTTCATGGACCAATAAAGAAATAGGGTCTATTTAAACTACATTACATGTCCACGAGTTTTCTCGTGGTCGGGGACTAAACCCCTCTAGTCATCTTCTTATGTCTCCATTGAGCCTGCTTGGAGGTTTATGTTTGCCTCCTATTTTCCTATCAATTTCCTTATATCTTCAACCATGTTCTCATGATAGACCTTTGTAGCATCATTAATGATGCTCATAATGGGTCTCCTACTTGTTGGCTTGCTTGAGGATGAGTTTGGTTGGCCCTTAGCTTCCTTTCCTTTGTTTTTTCTATCGCATCCCCTCTAAGCAGGGCTCTTGGAATGAGCCATGTCGTCTTTCTCATAGGCTGGGGAGTGTATTGTGGATGAGAGTTTTTTCAGAGGAAGCCTGAGTCGTAGGCAGGCCAAATGTCGAACCATGTTTCCAATCTTCTTACTTATCCAAGTATCAACATAGGGGCATAACTATAGATGATGGGCTGGTCTAACCTTCCATTCATCGCAAAAACAGTTAACAGTGTTCCCCGAGTCAGGTAGGGGGTCTTTATTTTGAACCCAAAACCAACACATAGCATAAAAACAAGCAGAGCATACCCTATAGGATGACCATGTGTCATGACTTTTGACATAGTTACACATGCTCAGTTTTGACAACATGACATGGGGAAGGCCAATCAATTCCATTTGCTGTTTATCCCAATAAGTGTTAGTGTTGATCCCCAACATAGACAGGGGTTCCTCTTCTCAAGGCTTAGTCCAACCACTACCATTCAAACCCTCAATGCCGACACGATAGGCTTGCTAGGAATCAGACCCATTTTGGTTAAAACTCAAAGAAATCACCAAAAAAATTGCATAGGGAGGGTCACCAAAATTGCGCTCGTAGGGCCTGGTCTGGGGAGACTCAATTACAGCAAGACCCCTCACCACCGGCATAGAGATTGAAAAAGGTGACCCGCCCCAACCTACTCAGCCATCCAGGAACCAAAAGCCCCAAACCCCCCACAATTATCCTAATGCCAAACCTAGTTCACCCAAGGCCACATATGAGTTGAGGGAATGACTGCAGTTAGGACTAGAATCCACAATCCATACTAGACAGACAGAAAGATGCTATCAGCCCAATTTCCACAGTTTCTCCTACGGGTAGACACCTTCATGGTTGGGACAAAACCAAAACCCAAAGAACATCTCAATTTCCATTCAAATTGACCAAATTCGCTTACACCAGAGGCTATCATGGAGAAAAGGAGGGGAAAAAAACAACATACCAGTTAACCAATGCTACGAAGTCTTGAAGTTTCACTGGTGTCAACCTTCAAACTTCATTTTGTACATGTATCTCCACTTTTCCACCACCAAAGCTTAACATGCAAACTTGTAGTTGTTCGAGCCTTAAATGGCTTCTTTTGTGGTCATCCACTGTCTTTTTTCCCCTCTATAAGCAGGAGACGATCCTACCACCCTTGTCACGCATGTGGAAGGTGGTGAGAATTTCCTTCGAGGAATCCACCATTAATTACGATGGGAATTTCGGAGAGCTAATATGCACCCATCGTCTTTTGAAATTTTTTGGGTGGATTTATCTTCTATTCTATCATTCTCTCATTCTCTAATACTCTTGCATACTTAGAGAATTATTGGAGCATGTTTGGAGCACTCTAGTGTTCACTTGAATTTGGAGAAAGAAGGCAAAGGAAAGAATTAAATCACAAGGGAATAGGTGGACCAACAACTACAATTGGATTGCTTTGTAGGTAATAGGTTGTATGTGTGATTTCATTATTGAATTATGGAGGCATGGTATATGCATGTGATATTTTGGTTATGTGTTGTCATTGGAATGGAGATTTTCGTAGGTTGATAGTGATTTTAGCTTTGCCTTTCCATTTCCTGGATAACCATGGTTTTGTGGGTTTTTCCACTTGATTCTTTTCTTGATTGGTGCCCATGTTCCTTATGGATGTGGGTTGGAACAAATGCTCTGGAAGCCCTGGAACAACTTGGTTGAGTTACTATTCCTTGAGCCTATATTGGGAAAAACACTTTGGATCCCTTAGTGGGTTGAGTTACTATTCTTAGAGCCTAGGTTGGGAAAAACACTTTAGATCCCTTGGTGGGTTGAGTTACTAGTCCCTGGAGCCGGGTTTGAAAAATTCTCTGGAGCCTTGGATGGTTGTGGCATGATTTACTAGTTCCTGGAAGCTTGGACAACTTGGGTAGAGATCAATCTAATTAGTGTTAGAGATTCCTGACCTTGGAGGCATAATCACTATGGTTGAGGGTTGAGGTGGTTTGGCATCTGGAAGCCCTAGTTTGGCCTTGTTTTGGTTATTCCATGAGATCCCACATTCGTGCTTGGAATATAGAATGGGGGTGATTAGCTGAAAGAAAGATTTTATTCAACCCAATGTATATTTGGGTGGTATGTGGAAGTCCCTGACTTGGTTGGTATGTTCATATGTTAACATGATACATTATCCTATTGTGATCTATGAGAATTTATAGTATTATATTGGTGATATTATGGTTGAGTTTCCATCATCTCTATGGTAGTTATTTTTTTGTTATATGTTGTTTATATGATGTGTACCATTTATGGCTTTTGTCATGAATCATTATTTATTGTTTGATTAATGAATGTATGTACTAATAAGTGTTGTTGCAACTATGTGGAGAGGGAATAGAGCCTTCTTGGTGATTTTCAGGTGGATCTCAAACTTTTATGATCAAATATACATTTATGACTTGTAGCTTATATATTTTCCATGTGTTTGACGAAATCTCTAGTGTGTTACATGAAGCCTATGTCAAGTTCTTGATTCAAGTTTGAATGTTTAGCTTTGTTCTCATGTCAATAATTATTCTAGAAATTCTTAGATAGTTTTGGGAAGTGGTCTGGAGGCTGAATTGGAATTGTAGATCAGATCTCATGACTGCACCCTCTGAACCAGATATTTTGGGCTATAACCGCATGGAACCAATGTCATGTGTGCAGTTGGAGCCCTATAACCACACCATTGCCTTGTTGTGCATGCATTTGAGGCTTAAGATGTGAGAAAAGAATCCCTGGCTCAAGGTTTGGTCAACTAGGGTGGTCCTTTGGTCCTTGAGTGTCTTCTATCCTTGAGTGATGTTGTGAGAAGTCATTTTATTAGCCTCACTTCCATAACTAAAGTTTTTAGGTCGGGTCATATAATAGTAACTCTTTGTCTCATGTTTACCGTGGCGCACTTGTGAAATTGGGTAAATGTGGGAGGGGGTGGTTACAAGGTGCTATCATAGCCAGGTTTCTATTCTCTTTGGGTGATATCCGATACATTAGGGTGGTATAAGTGCTTTTAGGTTCAAACGCTTGGATCGAATGGGTAGAATGTGTTTTTCATGTATGCATGTTAGTTGGATATGTGTTTTTTATGCATGCTTGTGATCGTCATTGTTGCAATTGTTTCATCATGTAAAGGTTTTTGATGTTGGTTCTGAGATTATTGATATGTTGATTTCTTTATATATACACATGTTATGATAATTTGGATTAACTGTGCAGACGATATATCCTCCCATGAATGTCATTGAGGTATGTTTTATTATGTTTATATTTTGTTATCTAACATGGTATGTTTGGAGGAAGTAGAAGATCAGAGATGAAAAGAAAAATGGTGGATTGTGGTTAATGTAACTCCCCTTACAAATCATATGAGCAAGAGATACATGAGTACTCTCCTAACATAGAATATACCTTGAGAATTTTAGAGGCATAGATCATAATTTATAAGGCAAATAAAGACCAGATAATTCAATCATAGGAAATACTTGTGAGGGAACAAGAACACCAAGAAAAGGTCAATGTAGTGATTCTTCATATTTTATCATATTTGCAGAGACAAGGACAACCATGGATAATTTATGCACAGGAGGAAAGGACAAATGAGGCATATGATAATAGGTCTCATGCAGGGCACAGGTCAGATAGAGATGACACAGTAAGAGTTGGTAGATGGATGGATACAGCTGATAGGAGAGGTAGTGGTTATAGATTCTATTATAGATTTGGATCAGAGAGACAACATGGTCATCACCGTTATCATACTTACAAGAAGAGTGAGAAGTAGTACTTGTTGGAGGAGTTTAAGAAAACCAAACCTCGTACTTTTGTTGGAGAGTTGAAGAAACCATAGGATGCAAAAGCATAATCACTCAGGATGAAGAAGCTATTTGAGTTTCATGACTATATAGAGAATATGAAATTCGGGATAGATATTTTCAGTCTCAAGGGAAAAGTGGACATCTGGTGGGAAGATGTGAAGTGTGTTAGAGGCATCAAGTCATAGGAGTTTATTTGGCATGAGTTTAAGAGACTATTCAAAAAGAAGTATTTGTGAAAGAGATACTATGATGGTAAGGATAAGGAGTTCTATGAGTTGAAGATGGGATCTATTATGAAACTAGCTCACAAAATGGAAGAAAAGATAGATCGACGCCTTAGAAATCAACCTCTTCGAGGGGGAAACCTCCTTTACATTACATAAATAAAAAAATCTTGGATGATTCAAATGAAAAACCTCCTTTATATATATAGGATTCCATGGGGTCAAAATATAATCCTAGCCGACCTAACAATAATAATTTAAGGGCACAACAATAAAAATAGTGGGCTTTAATGGGGCACAATAATAACAATATGGGGACTACAAGGGTACAACAATAACAATAAGGGGGCTACACTAAAAACAATACAGGATTACACTAGTAATATAGGGACCTAACATGCGCCTATCCTTAAAAAAAGTGTTTTCCTCATTGCTTGAGTAGCTCTGGATGCTTTTGTATAAAATTCTCATCCTCCCATGTGAAATTTTCAGTGGGTAAGTTCTTCCACTTGATGATATACTATGAAATTGATCGATTTCGTAACTGTCGAGTTCTTGTTTCCATGACCGCTTCAGGTTGCAATATGATTTTTCCTTCCTCATCAAGTTCTGGAAATATTCTTTGAATTGGAATTTTGTCACCTATAACCTTATTTAAGCATGAAACATGGAAAACTGGGTGCACTCGAGAAGAAGCAGGAAGCTCCAATTTGTATGCCATAGTACCATTCTTTTGCAACACCTTGTAAGGACCATAGTACTTTGGTGATAATTTATTATCCTTCTTAATTCTCGAGGGACATTTGTGTGTATGGTTGTAGCCGTAAAAATACCCGTTCTCCTACATCAAAAATTGTCTCGCTATGATGTTGATTTGCCTATTATTTCATTCGATTTTGTGCCAAATTTAAGCTATCCTTTAAGTGTTGGAGAACTTGTTGTTGATGCTCGATGTGATCTTCCACTGCTTGAACCTTATAATTTTCTCTTAAAGATGATGTGATGGAAAGTGGATGATATCCATAAAGTGTCATAAATTGGGTCATTTTTGCTGTAGTATGGAAGGAAGTGTTATACCACCATTCATCCAGAGGTAACCACTTGACCCATTGTTTTTGTTTATCAGATACAAAACAATGAAGATATCCTTCCAAACATTTGTTCATCGTCTCAGTTTTCCCATCAGATTGAGGATGATAAGATGAGCTATGAGCTAGTTGAGTACCCAAACAAGAAAATAATTCCATCAAAACATTTCTAGTGAAAATGGGATCTCTGTCGCTTACAATAATATTTGGGTTTCTATGTAACTTTTGAATTGTTTCCATAAATGCAGTAGCAACTACACTTTCTTTAAATGGATGAGATAATGCACAACAGTGTGCATACTTGGTAATTCTATCAACTACCACCATGATGACACTCTTTCATTCAGAATTAGGTAAACATGTATTGAAATCCATTGAAACCTCTTCCCAATGTTGACTTGGAATGGATAAAGGCTGTAGAAGACTCGGGGTTTTAATTGTCTCAACTTTATTTTGCTGACAAAACAAACATTCCGCCACAAACTTTTGAATATCAGATTTAAGGCCATCACAAAAAATTCTTTCTTCACCTTGTGGTAAGTTTTTAAAAATCTTGAGTGTCCTCCTAAGGGAGAGGTGTGCAATTCCAAAAGAATCTTTTGTTTTAGTTGGGAATTCTTACAAAGATATAAGTGATATTTGTACCATAAGGAATCATTTTCCAACTAAAAATATTATATGTACCAGGACATTGCTACAAATTTTGAATGAGTGTCCACACTTCTTCATCATTCTTCCATTCCTCCCTTGCTTCAGTTATCCAAGATGGTTGGATAATATAAATGGCACAAAGCAATGATTCCACCTCCTCATCCTTTCTTGAGAGTGCATCTGCAAAAACATTTAGCTTCCCTTTTTTGTAGATGATTTAAAAGTCATAACCCAACATCTTTGTGACCCATTTTAGCTTCTCTTCTGAAGATAGTCTTTGTTCCAAAAAGTATTTAAGACTATCATGATAATTTTTTACCTTGAAGTGTCTTCCCATTAGGTAAGGTCACCATTTATTTAGTGCATGTAGTATTTCCAACATTTCCTTCTCATAAATATCTTTCTACAAATACTTTCCTTTGATTGGATGACATTCAAAAGCAATGGGTATTCCTTCTTGCATTAAAAAAACACCAATTCCATTTCCTAAGGCATCACATTCCATAATAAAGGTTTTTGTGAAGTCTGGCGTATCTAAGACCAGTGCGAGGCACATTTCCTCTTTAAGATGTTCAAAGGCCTTAGTTGCTTCAAGAGTCCATGAAAATGCATCTTTCTTCAATAATGTTTTTAGAGTTGTTTCTATTTTCCCATAATTATTAATAAACTTGCGATAATACCATGTTAAGCCGATAAATCCTTGCAATTGCTTTATGGTTCTGGGGACTTTCCATTCCTTAATGGCTTTAGTTTTGTTAGGGTCTAACTTAACACCATCTTGATATACAATATGACCCAGATATTCCACCTCTTCTACTCCAAAGCAAAATTTGGAGGTTTTTTCACATAATTGTTTCTCCAATAGTTTGAGCACCCTATCAACATGTTGAACATGATCCTTACAAGACCTTTTGTAGATTAGAATATCATAAAAAAAATACTAACACAAATTTTCTAAGGAAGGGTTTTAAAATGGAATTAATCAACCCTTGAAATGTAGAAGGTGAATTGGTAAGGCCAAAAGGCATGACCAAAAATTCATAATGACCCTCATGAGTTCAAAATGATGTTTTTGGAATATCTTCAATCTTCATTCTAATTTGATGATATCCTGAACGAAGATCCAACTTGGTAAAATAAATGGCTCCATGTAATTCATCCAATAATTCATTAATCACAGGAATGGGAAATTTATCTTTAATAGTGAGCATATTGAGCTCCCTACAATATGGACACATGTGCCATGATCCATGTGTCTTATGCACCAATACTATTGGAACAGAGAAAGAACTTTGACTAGGTTGAATTATACCAACTTCTAACATTTCTGCAATCATATGTTCAATTTCTCCCTTTTGGACATAAGGATAACTGTAAGGCTTGATGTTTTTAGGAACACTTCCTAGAATCAAATGAATACCATGATCATGATCGCGAATATGTGGGAGTCCTTTGGGAGTTTTAAACACCTTGGAATGATTGTCCAAGATTTTTTGGAGATCTGCAGAAATAGATGATTTTGATGTTGGAACTTCTAGTGTCATAATTGTGCAATTACACCTTGTTGTTATTTCTTCAGAAGCTTTGTAATGACATTAGAGCTTATTATCTTTCCCAGCTTCCCTATGATGCCCCATAATTCAGCTTCCTTTCCTTCCAAAAAAAAATTCAAGTAAGTTTCTTGAAAATTAAAAGCTACCGTCCCCAAATATTATAACCATTGTACTCCTAGTACAACATCAACACCTCCCATTGGAATGGAAAGCATTGTAATATTAAATACATATTCCCCCATGGTTATCTTGATATTATGGCATTTTCCAAATTAATTTATAGTTCCTCCATTTGCAACCATCTCTTGACACTCTAGTGTTGGGTATAGGAATAAATTCAAATCCTTGGCTATCTTACAATGAATACAATTATGGGTACTACCCGAATCAATCAACACTACTACATTTTTCATCTTGATATGTCCTTCTATTTTGAGAGTTTGAGGAGTGGTAATTCCTGCCAATGCATTACAAAATATGGTCAGAATCATTTCTTCTTTCTCTAGCGTTGATTCCTGGTGTATATCCTCTTCTTTTGAAGTTTCTTGTTCATTTTCTTTTGCCTCTTCACAATCTATGTAAAATAATTTATTCTTAGCACACTTATGACCTTTAGTGTATTTTATATCACAACTGTAGAAAAGCCCTTTTTCTCTTTTTTCTTCCAATTGTTGTGGCATCAACCTTGTAGGTTGTGGAAGTCTAGGAGTAGAAAAAATTCCATCTTTATATATGTGAGTGGTAGGCTTCCTTGTCGCCATAATTTTACTTTCAATTTTTCTTGCTAACTTGAATGCCTTCTCTAATGAATCAAGTTCCCAAAGGTGAACCTCATGTTGGATGTTATCCTTTAAAGTCCTTATGAAGAAAATGATATTGTGTTCCTCTGGAATGTCAGTTACCCTTATATTCAATTTTTGGAAGTCCTCATTGTGCTCCACCATTGAACCCTTTTGTTTGAGATTTATCGATTGGATAAAGAATGTGTTTCTCTTTGTAACCTCATAATGTGCTATCATTTCCTCTGTAAAAATTGACCAAGTGACAATTTTATTATGATATCAAAGCCATCGATAACATACAAATGTATTTTTTTCTAAATATAAAGTTTCAATGTGTACCTTTTGTGTGTTTTTCACATTATGGAGATCAAAATATTGCTCCATCTGTAGTATCCATGTAATGGGATCCTTTCCACCAAACTTCCTCATATTGATCTTTGGAATATGATGGGTCTCAATCCAACATTCAATTTTATGAGATCACAATTAAAATTTATTTTTTCTCATCATGAGTTTCCTGTACTACCTTTTCGCCATTAGGAATCGTTTCTTGTATCAAAATTTTCAAACCTTCCTTCAAGCCTACCATGTCTTCTTTTAGATCATTCTTCATGTCTTCCATGTTTTATTTCATTTTTTTCATCTATCTTAGCTTCCATGTCATCTATCTTAGCTTCCCTACCATCCTTCTTAGCTTCCACGACTTTCTTCAAACCATCCATCTTAGCTTCCACACATTTCTTCAAAAATTCCATTTCATTTTTTGATACTCTTTGCAAGAGAGAAATTTGGTGCACTTGGTCTTGTAATTTTGATATATCATGTTGCACTTATTCCTCTTCATGAGTCATAGTAGAGCCTTATGAGGGCTTAACGGGTGTTAAATTATTTTTAGGGGCCATTTTAGAACCCGATACTAATATCTATGCTTCAATATGCCCTTGGAATCACTTCAAACTGATTTTTCAAACAAGACTTATGCAATTTGAAAAAAAAATACACACATTTTTCTTTCTTTCGAGGAGCTTGATATTGAAACTGATGTGTCTCTGTAATCTTAGACCCCTAATATTTTATCATCGTTTTTTTAGTATTCCTTTGAGTCTTCTTTCCAATGCCACAAGTGTCACCCAATTTGGATTCTTCAAGGAAAAGTTATGCCTAATCTCCCGCAATGACCTAATTATGGACTAGTTCTGTAGAGAAAAATTGTACGAAGTGCCACGTGTCCTTGTTTTCTCCTCCGGCTCTAACATTGAAACACAAGAAGCTATATTCCATTTAATTTCAGCCACATTTTATAGAATTCCAATCCGATGCTCAAAGATAAAGTTATGAAAATTTTTCCAAGGTCACCTCTTTGAGATGAAATTTGGGAGCCTGTAAAAACCCTAACTTCCATAGATCATATCTCCGAAAATATTGTGAACCAAGATATGAAATATTTACACGAAATTCCTCAAGAATTATGTGCAAATCGGTTTTTTAAGCTTCTGAACCTTCGTAGAAAAAATGTTATAGCGAAAATTCCATGATGACCTGTTTGAAGCAGTGAAACCCTAGAATCCAAAGCTTGAATACCAAATGTTATGAAACTAGCTCACAAAATAGAAGAAAATATAGATCAACACCTTAGAAATCATCCTCTTCGAGGGGGAATCCTCCTTTACATTAAATAAATGAAAAATTCTTGGATGATTCAAATGACAAAACCTCCTTTCTATATATAGGACTCCATGTGGTCACAATGTAATCCTAGCCGACCTAACAATAGTAATGTAAGGGCACAAAAAAAACAACAGTGGGATTTTATGGGGCACATTAGTAAGAATATGGGGACTATAGGGGTACAAAAGTAACAATAAGGGGGCTACAATAACAACAATAAGGGACTACACTAGTAATATAGGGACCTAACAGGATCCATGATAGATGAAGAGTATATGACTAAGTTTTTGGATGCATTGGGGTATGTACCATATATTAAGGATGATAAAATTAAGGCTCAAATATTTTTTAGTGGATTTCCATTAGAATTTAAATATCAGATTGAGTTTGATGAGCCTTAGATATTGGAGGAAGTCATTGGGAAGTTGAAACATTTTTATAAGCAATCTAAGTTAAGTCATAGCCTAAGTAGGGTTGGAAAGGTAATGAAAAGACTAAGGGAAAGTGGTATAAGAAGTGAGGAAGACATTAGGATGAAGGTAAAAAGGAGAATGAAATATCGTATGGGAAATTCAATGGAGTTGGCAAAGAATAGGCATTTCAGTTTGAGGAGCAGAACAAGGGTGATGACAAGAAATATTTGTGGGAAGGATCATCGTAGGAGATATTATCCACAACATCAGGGTGGAAGACCACAAATTTATAGTTCTCAGGAGGCACAAATGGTTGGGGATGTTGAACAAAGTATTCTATGGATTTATGCAACATTAGATAATAGGCAGGCTGATCATCCGACATCTATTATCAATATGGAAGGTAATATTTCTGATCAACTTGTTTCTATTTTTATTGAACCTAGATCTAACTATATTTATATCAGTATTGACCTGGTTGATACATGTTACTTGAATAAATAAGTGCATGCAGACTCTTGGTTTTTGCAGTTCGCTACAGGTACTAAGAAAATAGTTCATCATTGGGTAAGATCTTGTGCATTTGAGTTGAATGATATGTCCACAATAACACATCTAAATTTTCTTCCATTAAGATCATGCAATATGTTTTTGGGTATGGATTGGCGGTATATTCACAAGACTAAGGTAGATTTATATGATAAGGCCATTGATTTCTTGGATGTTGATGTAGAGAGGAGAATCTTATAGTTTAAGAAGAATCATACGTCAGTGAGAATCGTTACATATATGTAGGAAAATTGCAGTAACGTGAAAAAGTGTGTATTGTATGCAGTTCATATTTCCAGTGAAAAGGGGAAGGATGTTGAGGATGTTGAAGCCTTGAAGAGGTATCTAGTTTTGCAGTAGTTTCAAGATGTATTTCCATTATAGATTTCAGAGTTACCGCCACATAGGGAGGTAAAATTTTCTATTGAGTTGATTTCGGGAGCAACACCAACATCTAAGGCACCGTACAGTAAGAGCAATCCAAAGTTGGTGGAATTGAAGTTACAACTTAATAAAATGCTTAATAAGGGATACATTAGGCCAAGTGTGTTTCCTTGGGGTGCAACGGTTTTTTTGTGAAGAAGAAGGGTGATACTCTGAGGTTGTGTATTGATTATAGGAAATTGAACAAGATGACGATCAAGAACACGCATCCTTTGTCGCGAATTGATGACTTGTTAGATAAGTTGATGGGAAAAACATTGTTCTCGAAGATTGATTTGAGAACAAGATATCATCAAGCACACATCAAAGAAGAGGACATCTACAAGACTTCATTTCATCCCAGATATGGGAATTATGAGTTTGTTGTGGTTCCTTTTGGTCTTATTAATGCTCCGACTACTTTCATCTATTTGATGAATAATGTGTTGCATCCTTATATGGAAAAGTTTATGATAGTATTCATTGATGATATATTGATATATTCTAAAAATGAGGAAGAGCATGTAGAACACCTCGAAGTACTATTGAAATTGTTGAGAGAACATCAATTGTATGCCAAGCTTAGTAAGTGTATTTTCTTTCAGACAAAAATTCATTACTTGGGACGTGTTGCTTCCAAGGAAGGTATATCAGTGGACCTGAAAACGAACATATCTATCATGGAATGGGTAACTACTAGGAATGTGGATGAGGTCATATCATTTATGGTATTAGAGGGTTAATACATGAGTTTCATCAGGACATTCTCACCAATTTTCTATCCTAGTACATCTTTGCTACAAAAAGGAAAGAAGTTTGAATGGACTAGAGAATGTGAAATTAGTTTTGAGCTATTGAAGAAGTTGCTTAAAAATGCTCTGGTTTTGAATATTGTAAATATAGATAAAGAGTTAATTATATGTATAGATGCTTGCAAGGGAGAACTTGCTGGATTCCTGAAGCAGGAAGGACAGGTGGTATGATATGAGTTAAGGAATTTGAAAGAGCATGAGAAGAACTATGTGACACATGATATTGAGTTGGAAGCTATCATTCATGCATTTAATATGTGTAGACACTATCATTTTTCTAGGAGGTTCATTTTTATGATTGATCATAGTGGGTTGAGGTACTTATTTGATCAACCTAATATGAATGAAAAACAAGCTAAGTGGTTGGATACTCTAAATGAGTTTTCCTTTGAGACCATGTACATCAAGATAAAGGAGAACATGGTTGTAGATGCTCTTAGTAGAAGAGTACAAGTAAATCACATGCAATAATGATTTTTTATGGGATATACTTGCAGGAGTGGATCTTGCAGGTAGGAAAATAGGATGAAAAGTATCAAGAACTTAAGCATAGGTTACAACAACATGGTACAAGTGATCAACATGTGGATTATAATATTACGACATAAGGCTTAGTTAGATTCATGAATAGGATTTATATGCCAGATGATAGTGAGCTCAAGAAGCTTATCTTGAGTGAGTTTCATGTTAAGACGTATTCAAGTCACCTAGGATATCACGAGACATTGACAGTAGTTAAGAAGTTCTATCATTAGCTAAACTTGAAGTAAGAGGTGGTTGCGTTTGTTGTGGGATGTTTGGACTATCAGTAAGTAAAATAAAAGTATAATTGTCTAGGTGGTTTATTGCAGTCGACTCTGATTTTAGAATGGAAATGGGAGGACGTTTATGTTGTAACTTGAGATACAACCCTCGACTAAAAAGAGGTCAATGCCCAAGACATTTATTAAGAACAATCATGGAAATGATTTCGTTGTCCCACTGTTTTAAAACCCCAGAGATTTAAGTTCTTATGAGTCTTCAATGTGAGAATGGTCTTCAAAGTGGACTTCTGATGCTGAATACAAATGAAAAAAATAGAAAAAAAAGAAGTGATGGTGGTAAGTCTTTAACAATAGGCTGCCTTTGCAGAATCTCTTGTTTCCAACTTTAGAGGAAAAATGTAGACATCATGAAATGAAATATAAAAAATATGAGCGCATCATTAAGGATTTTAACTTTAATTTACAAAATTGTAAAAGTAAAGATCGACAACTTCATTACTCATTTATAAAGAAGAATTACATAAAATAAGATGTAACTTGAAAGGCAAATCATACTCAATAAATTTTGGAATCACTTGAAAGCTTTATTCATATCCACATGAAGTTCCAAAATACAAAATAGTTCTACTTTTGAGGTCCAAAAATTCGGAACCCCACCAATGTCTAATTTTTATCCTTTTATTCTTCTCCCCTGCTCTAACTATCCCAGAATTGGTTATGGAACTAACTCATACAAAATTACCTAACTATCTCTTTTAACTAATAATAGTTCATTCTTTTAAATACAAAAGAGATTTTTTTGGAATTCTTTTATAAATTTAATATATATATATAATATTGATTTATATCCTTTATATGTTAACAATACAAAACAAAAATCCCTCCGTTTATCATGATTTTGTACATTAAAATTCAAACATGTCTCCGAGTTTTAAATCATATAAAATGATATTTGGTTCATAATAAAATATGTGTGGGTCGCATGGAAAACAAGAAATGGTTTTTTGAAATCCCAAACTGCCTAAGCGATCACTTTTTTGTGGTTTCCAGAAATGAGGGTATTGATGTCGTAATCAACTGGTGTCGTCGATCTGTTTGATGATAGTTAGAAAAAACTGCTTACGAGATCACACTTTGAATTTACCTTCAAATATTTTATGTTGTCGGGATTTGGTCGATTAAAACAAAAATGATTTGAGTCGTTGATCTCTTTTCCTTTCATGCATTCTTTTTTTGACCTAAGAAGATGAAGTATTGATTATCCTGAAAGCCTCAACAGTGACATCGGATCGCTATAAATGAAGCAACCTGAAATCCATGGATGTATCATCAACATTTTTCACTGACGAATCTCTTACCCAGCTGATAACTTGATTAGTTTAGTATCCTACAATATCACTCTTCTCATTTTAGCAAAGCAGGGATCTAACTAATTAGATGGCTTGGGTTTTACTTTGATATCATAGACTTAATTGTGAGCTTTTAACTCATCGCTACACATAATCTGTTGGTGTATTTTGAGATCTCATATTGGTAATGTATACCAATTCGTTGGGTTTAAAATACACCAACTCTCCCTGCATAATTTCAACGTGTTGAGAAAAGTTTGAGCATGAGAAGTGAAGAACAATGATGCAGTAAAAAACTCCACTGATAGCGATGAAATAATTGAAATTTAGTTTTCTACTAGGTTGATGTTGATCTAAGTAGTCAGGCTTCAAAATTTAAGGAATTTTTCATCATACAAACCGAATTCCAACAGAGATAAGTCATCCCAAATTTTCAAGACGTTTTTGTAAATATTGGCCTTGAAAGAACTAGCTAAATATCTGAAATCGCTCCCAATTTTTGGAAACTGCCCACGTTGAATTGAATTGGGTGTATTCTGCTAAAAACCAATGTTGAATATTTTTAACTTCTTTTCTATTTTCTCAGAAAGTGTATTTAAAATTTTCTTCTTGAGAACCCTTGTATTTTTTTATCAATCATTCCCCAGGTTTCATAACTTTCATTTTGAAGGCTTCTCCTTTTACTTTCCACTTAATACATTAGGTATCTCCTCAAATCTAATGTTGGATGGAATATTATCGATGGGATTATTTTTTCAAAAAAAAATTATCAGGGTGAAAAGGATATTATGATTTATTAAAAAAATTTCCAGATTTCCCAAACATTGTCTTTGTGTTCATGTCTGTGGTGTTTTTCTTCTTTCCCTGTTCTGTGGTCATTCCTAAGATCTCAATACTTGAAGATTTAGAATGGAGATCACCGGAAAATTGGGAAATGTTACTAGTTTTGTAGTCACTAGTGAACTTCATCTTCTCCAATTTTGTAGCTGAACTGAGTATGCCATTGCGAACCAATGTATAAAATGAAGTTTGCAACATATTCACAGTTGTATTATCATATTTTCCTAAGCGTGTAGTGGATTCAATTTTCTCTACCATGAAACCAGAGGCTTCACGATATACATATTTAGACGATGATGTTTTAAACAATGTTTGGGAAATTTTGTTGCCTTTCTCATAATACACATTAGAGATATTTTTATCCTGTTCTATCCATGAGTCCAAGACATTGATTCTTCATATTTATCAATGGAAATGTATATAATCTCAAAACCCTCATCACACCTCGAAGATTCTTTAAATATATCATCCCAGTTAATGAGTTCATAATCATGAGATAAGGTAATTTTCTGAGTAAAAAATGCAAAGTACCCATAACCTTGATATGTATTCAATCTCATTCTAGACAAAAAAAAAAAAATTTCTTGTATGTTGAGTATTTGACCAATAACTTCTATTTACTCTATCTCCCTCAAGTGAATGAACTTGAACTTGAAAAACATTCAAGAAATTTGTAGACAAGAAGTCATTGGCACTGAGGAACCCTCCTCAAAGCCATAGTACATTTTGAAATACCAACAATAAATTATTTCTCTGCATGTTTGAAAACCTGTTCAAGCTGATGATAAGGGTGATTTACTAAGATTGTAAAGCAATAATCTCTCAAACTAAAAATATTTTTTATGTAATTTTAAGTCCTTGATGAAGTTTGTTTGAAGTGAACTTGAAGATTTTAGCCCTCTAAAATTCTCTGAAACATATGGATCCAACTAGGGGCAACACTTTGATACAAAAGTGTTGAGAACCATAAAGAAGTAGCCTTAGTTGGGCATGGAGTCCAAAATTCTGAAAACTCTGTAATCTGAAAAACCGAAACCTCTCCAAACTGGTTTCCAACTGAGACTATCACCCTTATTGATCAACTAAAACTTGAACTGAAGAACTACAACAAGAAAAAAAATGCTTGACACATGAGCTTATTTATGTACAAGTACTATCTATAAACAAGATCGGATTCCTTCAATTGAAATCCATCTTCTAGTGGTACCAAGCCAGCATTTGAGTGCTAGATCTTACACTAGCTCCCTATATTTCGAGAATAAAAATAAACACAATCAAAAGCAAAAAAAAACTGGTTCACAGGAGGAAGTACATACCTAGCAAAAGAAAATGAATTTCAATTAAACAAAGTTTCCATATAGTCTTCTACAAAATCATATAATGTATGAGAGAAAAAATCACCTTAATCAACAATTTTATTTTCTCTCAAGTTTGTAGCAAATCGCTGATGTATTTCATAAAAATGTTCCATCAAATTTTCTTTGTAATTGCTAGAGATATCTTATTTATCAAGGCAATAACCATAATTAGTCAACTCTTCAACTTTGGGCTTTTGGGAAAAATACCGATTCCTTTATAAATGTGTATGAACAACTTTTTAAAAACCACCTTCCTTTGTTTTAAAAATCCTACGATATTTTCTCTAGCAAAAGATGTCTTTATTGTCTTCCTTATGAATTGCACCCAATTCCTCTTTGGAACCATAAAAATCATAAACCAGAGTATCTTCACCAACTTTATGATCATATTTCTCTTCTTGTGCAAATTCCCTTGACTCTCCTTCTATATCATACGAATCATAGGTAGGAGGACCATCAATTTTAAGAAAATAAGATCTCCGAGGATTTGTTTGCAACTTAATCATTTCTCCTTCTTCTTGATTGTCAAGTAGAAATTCTCGATGTTGGTTTGAATTTATTTCCATTTTAATGCTTTCTTGATTTGCTTGAAACATGGTCAAGAAATTTTTAGCTTGTGGGATTATTGAAGGAGAACCTTATTCAAAAATTTCATTTTCAGAAAAATATATCTCTTTGCATTAATTAATCTGGCTATAGTCTCTTTGAATTCTCAATACATTATCAACATTATCATCATTTTTTTCATCAAGATTGTAATGAGATTTGAATATTTCTTTAGAATCATAATACTCACAACAACCTTCAAAAAGAGAATCGCCTGCATATAAAGTGATGCAGAATGAATTAAATGTTGCATGGAAACTATTCAAAGAGGAAATACTTGAACACGATAAATATCTATACCAAACCCTTGCTTCATGGTCCAAAGAAAACATGAATAGTTTCATAGTCACATCTTATTAAATGATACTCTGATTCTCCATGCATTGATGAAAGCTTCTACGATGTTGAACCAAACTTTTACCTTCGTTTCCAATGAATCTTGGAAGATACTCATTCCACTCATGAAATGTAGGCATATTATGAGGATAACCAGGGATCCCAGTAAAATGCATTGCGACAAACTTATTGGCTAAGAATGCAAGGACAATCATTAAGGCCCATAAAAGGAGACCCCAAAGTGAATAGAACATGTGAGAATATACACCCAAATTTTGAAACTGGTCACCCTCAAGAATCAACTTCAAACTTTATCAAAACCCAGGGAAAATAACTTCTTGTCTCCTTCCCCAGCAATGATGCAATTTTTTTTTTTACCTTGAGAGACAATTGTTGGGCCATGGAAATGGTATGATACTTCTCCTCATTTCCTTAATAAATATTATGTTTTTAGGAGTTTTATCCTTAGCTTACAATGATTTGAGAAGAAAAGGATAATGAAAATTAATTAATGGTAGTATAGTTAATTTAAGCGTTTTAGATGTCAGAAATTTTTAATTTGGGTAAATTGGTGTGCAAATTAATTTAATTGAACTATTGTTGTTCCTTCGAGATAGTCGAGAATGCTCTTCGACAGGTCATTGCCTTAATTATGGAAAAATACAACTTGAGGCATGAGCATGGTTGAAGAAAGAAAATCGAGGAGAATTATTTATTGTTATTCAGAGACCTTATAGTTAAATGATAAATCCTAAGAATCTTTTGATTCTCATGATAGATCCATTATCAGTTTCTAAATGTAATATATAAAATGGTAATAAAAAGACAGAGGGGGATTCTTGATTTTACGTTTTCACTGTGTATTGTAAACACCAATCTGACTTTGAACGTTCTCAATATTATTCTGTAAAACAATTTGAAGTTAATGGAATTGCACGATATTTTACCTTAGTTTATTTGTATTGAATTTATCCAAGGTAGTTCTTCCAGAGACCTTGGGTCCAGTCCCTGAAGGATCTACTGTCTATTTTGTATCATTATTAGCTGGTTACATGTCATATTAGAATTAGTCGTATTATTGATTACTTTTTTCTTTTTCATAGTAGATAATCAATTTCACTTTACATATTGTGATTCCATTATGCATTTCCTGAAATCGCTAATTGAATTGTGAGAATTAGTTATATAAGTTTAAGGGTGTGACTATGTAAGTTTCTTAAGTTATTTCATAAAATAAATATTTCCATGCAATTGTGTGATTAAATAGTTTTCCTTATGCACTTGGTTTGTTGAAGTATTTTGGAAAAGATAAAGTGATTGATGATTTAGCATAGATTACTTCCATGAATCTTAGGACTATAGAAATAGAAGTAATTATTTGTTGCTACCAACAATATTTCTATAATGATTAGACGAGATTAATGCTTCTTGTAATTCTTTTGTAGTGATTTCTTTACACACTTTTATAATCTCAAACTCTATCCTTGCATATATTGTACTAATAGCCTTGAAATAAAATATGAATCCTAGGTTGATAAGATTAACGAAGGTAGGATTAAGTTGATTTTTAGGAGTCATCTTAGTGCCCAACATTTTGGGGCCATTGTCGGGGAGGTTTTAAAAATATAGATTGTATCTATGGAAGGTTGGGTATTGAAGATAGAAGGTAAGAACCTACACCTGCAACAAGTAAAAATCTTGCGCCTAGAACCCACTTTCGGTTGATACGCTTAGGCTATGTAAGTGTGTATGACTAATAAAAATAATAAGAGTCAAGTAGCAGTAGAAAAAAATCCATTATCGAAAACCAAAAAAACCCAGGGACCAGTGAGCCTTGAGAGAACAACATTTATCGACGAAATAATTAGGAAATTTTAATCTCAAGAATCAGTAGGACCCCAAACAACATCTTGGAAGGGCTCTACCATAATCCATCAAACGACAGAATCACCAACTGCAGCCCATGCTGAGATTCACAGTAAAACTAAAGGATCTGAGAAAATATTTCAAAGAAAATTTGTCCAACACTCCAGTCCTTCGCAAGAGGGAAATTATCCTAATTTAAAAGAAGAAGAAGGAGAGACTAGTGGAGAAGATCCACGATCTTCGAAATCTAGATCACTTGTGATCCTGGTAGAAGGAAAAACACCTGATATCCCAGACTTAAGCAGCACAGTAAGACCCCCTTCGAGAGCCAAATAGTAACCATAATTTTCCTGCTCAAATAATACCCCCAAATCACGAAATCCCTGAAAATTTTTGGCAATGTTTTTATCAGATGTCAAATCAAGGGCAAAAAAACCAAACCTCGACATTGGAATATCCTATTGTCGATCTTGTGGCTAATGCTTCGATGAATTCAATCCCTTTACAAATCTCCTGATCTTTCATGGGATGACTTCAAAGGATCTAGATGCCTTCTTATTCGAATTATACCACCGATTATATGATTATACCACCAATCCTTAGAAATTGAAACATTTTCCTTCTACTTTGAAGGGAGAAGATTTACGATGGTTTATGGGCTTAGGATGAGGCATTATAGATTCTTGGGATGCGATGTAAAATTCTTTTCTTACTAAATATCAGGATTATTGTCGATCCAAGGATTTAGAAGATGATTTTAAAGTGACCGAAAAATATAGTGAAACTTTAGAATAATATATTGAGAGATTTCAGTGCAACTTACAGAGATCACCCTATGCTACCTTACCAAAAGTACTGAAAGCGTATTTAATAAAAAGCATGAAATATGAGTGGATAGAAACATTGAATTTAATGGGACAAGGTGATATTTATCAAGAGGAATATGATAATATTGTTACATTTTGTATCCGTTGTTCACATGGCAGCACACGGGCTAGATCTGGAGTACGTGATCCTCTCACCAGAATCAAAAAAATTACGGGTGGTGGTGTAACACGAACATAAATTGGTAATCTTTTAGAATATTTAAAAACTGACATTTTGGGCACATTGACTACGCAGTTAGATGTTTTGCAGGCTAAAAAATAGAAATATGAGGCAGAACGAGCATTGTCCATATTCTATCCACGTTGCCAGAAAAAAAACAATGAAAGGGAGTCTCCTTTGGAC
The DNA here is from genome assembly GCA_034641835.2 of Pinus albicaulis. Lineage (NCBI taxonomy): Eukaryota > Viridiplantae > Streptophyta > Pinopsida > Pinales > Pinaceae > Pinus > Pinus albicaulis. The sequence continues at coordinate 141,797,127 of CM076576.1, forward strand.
ATGATTTGAACTAGTGCTATCTGCATAAAGGATCATTCAACGTATCAATGTCCAATGCTATCAGGATTAAAATCTGTATTCAAGGAAGCCAAGGAGGAAATAGAACTAGCATACATGATGGCTCAGCGTCGAAAATGGAAATCTAGCCCTTCAGGTATGATGCAAGATCCCTCCTTCTTTTATTTTGGATAGTATGTTCAACAACATAATCATGGAAACACATGGCAGGGACAACCATCCTTCATTTCCGCTTAGCAATCCCAATAATATACTACATCACCATGGATGAATCAGTCATTTGCTAGACCACGATGGAAAAATTTGAAATACCCTACCCCATTATGGCAGAATCTAGGTAAAAATCCCTATCCCTCACAGTGGGCGAATACATCTGCGCAAAATACAATATGGCCTCAAAATCGGCAGTGCCCAGCGGGATTAGTTAATCCAGCCATAGGAATGATCCATCAATATCAACCTACACTACAAGATCCATTTCAGTTGCCTCCTAATCCTCAAACTCTGATGCATCCTCAACTGTAGGGTTAGCCAAACCCTAATCCTAACAATAGACTTGTCTAGTGCATGCAAATAATTAAAAATACGGTCTACAAAATAAACCCCCTTGGATGCAATGAGCTCTAGTTAAGATCTAGATGTATTATTTATCCTGTAGAAAATGAGACTTATCAATAACAAGAAAATGATAAAGAAAAAAAAATTGTGACAAATCCTTTGATTGTGTTTATTTCAGAAACAAAACCGATAGGAAACACAGTCGAGCAACAAAAATATGAGAAAATTATAACTGCTTCCCCTCCATTTCCTGAAAGACTCAAAACAACCAAACCAACCATCTATCCTGAATTTGATATTGTAGTGGAATTGAAATTGTTGTGTATAAAAATTCCACTCCTCCAGGCTATACGTGATATCACAATTTATGTCAAAATGATCAAAGAATTATGTGGGAAAAAACCTAGGAGAAAATCAAAAGATCCACCCACAGTTCATGTTGTAGGAACATTATCATGCCTTATTTTGGGAAAACAAGTTCCTATCAAGTATGAAGATTCAGGAAGTCTTGTGGTAACCTTTCAAATACAAGGCTGCACTTTTCCAAACACATTGGTAGACCTAGGAGTAGCTATTAATAAACTGACTTATGAGACCTATAATATTCTAGGTATTACAACCTTAAATCCAACTTCGACTATGCTAGGATTAGCTGACAGATCAATGATCAAGCCTGAGGGAACCTTGGAAGATATTACCGTCTCTGTAGACTCCTGGGAATATCCTGTAGACTTTCTAGTCATCAACCCAAGAAGTAGGCTAGATGGGAATCCTTTGATATTAGGTAGACCTTGGCTAGCAACAACAGATCCATACATAGGGTGTTGTATAGGAAACATGACGATTGCTAAGGGAAATGTTGTAAAAAATCACATATTGTATCCTCCTGCTAGACCAAGTCTCCAGTTACACCCACCTAGATACCAAGAAGAAAATATGCACTCTCCCCTTACATTGGATGAGGCGCTTGGACTTAAAAATAAAATAGAATATGATGTAATTAGTAGCTTCATCAATAAACTGGTTCTTATAGAAAATCAAACATGCCAAATGTTAAAATTTATGCTTGATAATAACGCACAAGGAGACCCCTTAAAGAATTTAAATGATAATCACATTCTCACAATTGTTGTCCATAACAACATGCCGATTGAAATAGAACTAGGAAAAACCCTCAATATTAATGATGGTCTAGAATATCAGCAGCAACAGAAATGAATTCAAATCCATTGTAAATACAATTTTTTTTTGTCTAGGAATATTTAGATATGAAATGCCTCGACTCGCAGCTGTGCACCCATCACATTTATATTGACAATGACGCTCATCCTATTCAGCAACCCCAGAGGAGGTTAAACCCACACCTCATGGATATTGTGAAACAAGAATTGCAGAAATCGTTGGATGTAAATGTCATATATCCAATTTTAGATAGCTAGTGGGTCTCCCCATTAGTGGTCATCCCTAAGAAAAATGGGAAATGGAGAATTTTTGTAGACTATAGAGAGATCTATAAGGCTACACAAAAATACCATTTTCCCCTTCCCTTCATAGACCAAGTCATTGATACTTTAGCTGGGAAGAAAGTTTTTCCCTTCCTAGATGGTTTCAGTGACTACAATCAAATTCAGATTACTCTGGAAGATTAAGATAAAACTACATTTACCTTCCCCTAAGGTAAATTCACATACAAAGTCTTACCCTTTGGACTGTGCAATTCTCTAGTGACATTCGAGAGAGAAATTTTGAGTATTTTTCTGACCTAATCAATGTAGGACTTGAATTGTATATGGACGATTTCACCCCACTTGGTGATGACTTTGATCAAGATTTGAAACATCTAGAAAAATTTCTTAAACAATGTATTGCTACGAGATTGTGTTTAAGAAATGAAAAATGCCATATGATGATAACTGAAGGTGTAGTTTTAGGGAACTATATTTTGGCTGCAGGAATTCAAGTAGATCCGGAAAAAATTGAGGTAATCCTTAAGTTACCTATACCCCGCACACAAATTGAGGTACGTAATTTTCTTGGTTATGCATGGTATTACCATAGATTTATAGAACACTTTTCAAAGATAGTTTCACCTTCGTATGCTTTTACAGGTAATTTCAAATTCGAATGGACTAAAAATTATGATGTTTCATTTGCAGATCTTAAGAAATTATTTTCGACAACGCCACTGTTAAGAGGACTAAACTGGGACTTACCCTTTCACATATCTTCGGTGTTGTGTAACCAGCTCCAAAAATAGAAGAAAAGAGATATCAACTCCTTAGAAATAAGCCACTTCGAGGGGCCAACCTCCAATACATTACATAAATGAACAATTCTTGGATGATACAATTTACAAAACCTCCTTTCTATATATAGGAGTCCATGTGGCCACAATGTAATCCTAGCCGACCTAACAACAATAATTTAAGGGCACAATAATAACAAAATGGGGGTTACAAGGGTACAATAATAACAATAAGGGGGTTACACTAACAACAATAAGGGACTATACTAGTAATATAGGGACCTAACATGCCCCTCTCCTTCCAAAAAGTGTTGTCCTCAACGCTTGAGTAGCTCTGGGTGCTTCTGTATAAAATTCTCATCCTCCCATGTAGAATCTTCAATGGGTAAGTTCTTCCACTTGATGAGATACTCTGAAATTGATCGATTCCGTAGCTGTCGAGTTCTTGTTTCTGTGACTGCTTCAGGTTCCACTATGATTTTTCCTTCCTCATCAAGTTCTAGCAATATTGTTTGAACTCGAATATTTTCCCCTATAACCTTCTTTAAGCATGAACATGGAAAACTGGATGCACTCGTGAAGAAGCAAGAAGCTCCAATTTGTATGCCATAGTACCAATCTTTTGCAACACCTTGTAAGGACCATAGTACTTTGGCGATAATTTATTATCCTTCCTAGCTTGCTTGAGGGACATTTGTTTGTATGGTTGTAGCCGTAAAAATACCCAATCTCCTACATCAAAACTTCTCTCGCTGCGATGTTGATCTGCCTGTTGTTTCATTCGATTTTGTGCCAAATTCATGTTATCCTTTAAGAGTTGGAGAACTTCTTGCTGATGCTCGATGTGATCTTCCACTGCTTAAACCTTCTAATTTTCCCTTAAAGATGATGTGATGGATGGTGGATGATATCCATAAAGTGCCATAAATGGGGTCATTTTTGTTGCAGTATGGAAGGAAGAGTTATACCACCATTTAGCGAGAGGTAACCACTTGACCCATTATGTTTGTTTATCAGATACAAAACAATGAACATATCCTTCCAAACATTTATTTACTATCTCAGTTTGACCATCAGATTGAGGATGATAAGATGAGTTATGAGCTAATTGAGTACCCAAACAAGAAAATAACTCTGTCCAAAATTTTCCAGTAAAAATGGGATCTCTGTCGCTCACAATAACCATTGGGCTTCCATGTAGCTTTTGAATTCTGTCCATAAATGTAGTAGCAACTGTACTTGCTTTAAATGGATGAGATAATGCACAAAAGTGTGCATACTTGGTAACTCTATCAACTACCACCATGATGACACTCTTTCCTTCAAACTTAGGTAAACCTGTGATAAAATCCATTGAAATATCCTCCCAATGTTAACTTGGAATGGATAAAGGCTGTAGAAGACCTGAGGTATTAATTGTCTCAACTTTATTTTGCTGGAAAACCAAACATTCCACCATAAAATTTTGAATATCAAGTTGAAGGCCATCCCAAAAAAAAAATTTCTTCACCCATGAAGTTTTAAAAACCCTTAGTGCCCTCCATGAGGCGGTGTAATTCTGAAGAATATTTGCTTAGTTCGGAATTCTTACAAAGATATAGGCGATCTTTGTACCATAAGGAATCATTTTTCCAACTAAATGTATCATATGTACTAGGATATTGCTACAACTTTCGAATGAGTGTCCATACATCTTTGTCCTTCTTCCATTCATCTCTTGCTTCAGTTATCCAATCTAGTTGGATAATAGAAATGGCACAAAGCAATGCTTCCACCTTTTCATTCTTTCTTGAGAGTGCATCTGCAACAACATTAAGCTTTCCTTTTTTGTAGATTATTTCAAAGTCATAACCCAACATCTTTGTGACCCATTTTTGCTGCTCTTCTGAAGATAGTCTTTGTTCCAAAAAGTGTTTTAAGACTATCATGATCAGTTTTTACCTTGAAGTGTCTTCCCATTAGGTAAGTTCGCCATTTCTTTAGTGCATGCAGTATTGCTAACATTTCCTTCTCATAAATAGGTTTCTGTAAATACTTTCCTTTGATTAGATGACTTTCAAAAGAAATGGGTCTTCCTTCCTGCATTAAAACTGCACCAATTCCATTTCCTGAGGCATCACATTCCACAATAAAGGTTTTTGTGAAGTCTGGCGTAGCTAAGACCGGTGCTAGGCACATTGCCTCTTTAAGATGTTCAAGGCCTTAGTTGCTTCAGGAGTCCATGAAAATGCATCTTTCTTCAATAATGTTGTTAGAGGTGCTGCTATTCTCCCATAATTCTTAACAAACTTGCGATAATACCCTGTTAACCCGAGAAATCCTCGCAACTGCTTTATGGTTGTGGGAACTTTCCATTCCTTAATGGCTTTAATTTTGTTAGGGTCCACTTTAACACCCTCGTGAGACACAATATGACCCAGATATTCCACCTCTTGTACTCCAAAGAAACATTTGGACTTTTTTGCATATAATTGTTTCTCCTGCAATAGTTTGAGCACTCTGTCAACATGTTCAACATGATCCTTCCAAGACCTGCTGTAGATTAGTATATCATCAAAAAATACTAGCACAAATTTTCTAAGGAAGGGTTTGAAATGGAATTCATCAACCCTTGAAATGTAGAAGGTGCATTGGTAAGGCCAAAAGGCATGACCAAAAATTCATAATGACCCTTATGAGTTCGAAATGCTGTTTTTGGAATATCTTCAGTCTTCATTCTAATTTGATGATATCCTGAACGAAGATCCAACTTGGTAAAATAAATTGCTCCATGTAATCCATCCAATAATTCATCAATCACAGGAATGGGAAATTTATCTTTAATGGTGAGCTTATTGAGCTCCCTATAATCTGGACACATTCGCCATGATCCATCCTTCTTGTGTACCAATACTACAGGAGCAGAGAAAGAACTTTGACTAGGTTGAATATACCCGCCTCTAACATTTCTGCAATCATACGTTCAATTTCGCTCTTTTGGAAGTAAGGATATCTATAAGGCCTGATGTTTGGAGGAACACTTCCTGGAATCAAATGAACAGCATGATCATGATCACGAATAGGTGGGAGTCCTTTGGGAGTTTCAAACACCTTGGAATGATTGTCCAAGACTTGTTGGAGATCTGCAGAAATAGATGATTTTGATGTTGAAACTTCTAGTGAGCATAATTGTGCAATTACGCCTCGTTGTTCTTTCTTTAGAAGCTTTGTCATGCCATTAGAGCTTATTATCCTTCCTGGCTTCCCTTCAATACCCCGTAATTCGACTTCCTTTCCTTCTGAAAAGAATTTTAAGAAAAGTTCTTGAAAATTAAAAGCTACCGTCCCCAAAGATTGTAACCATTGTACTCCTAGTACAACATCAGCACCTCCCATAGGAATGGAAAGCATTGGACTAGCCAATACATATTCCCCCATGGTTAGCTTGATATTATGGCATTTTCCAGAGAAATTTATAGTTCCTCCATTTGCAACCATCACTTGACATTCTGGTGCTGGGTATAGGAAACAATTTAATTCCTTGGCTACCTTACAATGAATAAAATTATGGGTGCTACCTGAATCAATCAACACTATTACCCTTTTCTTCTTGATATGTCTTTCTATCTTGAGAGTTTGAGGAGTGGTAATTCCTGCCAGTGCATTACACAATATGGTCGGATTCATTTCTTCCTCTTCTAGGGCTGGTTCCTGGTGTATATCCTCTTCTTGTTCATTTTCTTCTTCCTCTTCACAATCTATGTAAAATAATTTCTTCTCAGCACACTTATGACCTTTAGTGTATTTTGCTATCACAACTGTAGCAAAGCCCTTTTGCTCTTTTTTCTTCCAATTGTTGTGGTGTCAACCTTGTAGGTTGTGGAAATCTAGGCGTAGCAACACTTCCTTCTCTATAGAATTGAGTGGTAGGCTTCCTTGTCGCCATAATTTTACATTCAACTTTTCTTGCCAACCTGAATGCCTTCTCCAATGAATCAGGTTCCAAAACGCGAACTTCATGTTGGATGTTATCCTTTAAAGTGCCTATGAAGAGATCGATCTTGTGTTCCTCTGGAATATCAGTTACCCTTATATTCAATTTTTGGAACTCCTCAATGTGCTGCCCCACTAAACCCTTTTGTTTGAGATTTACCAATTGGCTAAAGAAGGTGTTTCTCTTTGTATCCTCATAATGTGCTATCATTTCCTCCATAAAAATTGACCAAGTGATAATATTTTTACGAGAGAAAAGCCATCGATATCATACCAATGTATTTTGTTCTAAATGTAAAGTTGCAATGCGTACCTTTTGTGTGTTTTGCACATTATGGAGATCAAAATATTGCTCCATCTGTAGTATCCATGTTACAGGATCCTTTCCATCAAACTTCCTCATATCCATTTTTGGAATATGGTGGTTCTTCCCGCCAACATTAGAGTTTATGAAATCACAATTGACATTTATTTTGTTCTCATCATGAGGTTCTTCTACTATCTTTTCACCATTAGGAAAAATTTCTTGTATCAACTTTGTCAAACCTTTGATGTCTGCTTTTAGATCATTCTTCATGTTTTCCATGTTGTCTTTCATGTCATCCATCTTAGCTTCCATGCCAGCTTCCATGACATCCATCTTAGCTTCCATGCCTTTCTTCAAAACTTCCATTTCATTTTTTGTTGCTCTTTGCGAGAGTGAAATTTGTTTCACTTGCTCTTGTAATTTTTATAGATCATGTTGCAATTCTTCATCTTCATGAGTCATGAGTCATAGTAGAGCCTTCTAAAGGCTTAATGGGTGTTGAATTATTTTTACGGGGCATATTTTAGAACCCAATACTGATATATATTCTACAATATGCCCTTGGAATCAATTCAAATTGATTCTTCAAACAAGACTATAAATTCGCAAAAAAAACACACACCTTTTTCTGCATTTATGAGCCTGGATATTGAAATTGGATATTCCGTACTGAAGCACTTCAATATTTGAATTTTGGAATTGATGTAGCCCTCTGTATTATCTTTTAAATGCCACAGATCTGACTTTATTTGGATTCTCCAAGACATAGTTTTGTCCAATCTCCCACAATGAGTTAATTATGGATTGGTTCAGTACAATGAACTTGTACGAATTTCCACGTGTCACTGTTTCATCCTTCAGCTCTGAAATTGATATCAAAGAAAATAAAGTCCATGTACTAGGGACCAATTTTACTTTCGCACCTAATCCGATGCCCAGAGAGAGAGTTATTGAACTTTCCCCACGATCACCTCTTTGAGATGAAATTCAGGGGCCTGAAAAAGCACTACCTTCCACAGATCATATCTCCAAAAATATTGCGAACCAAGATCTGAAATTTTTTGATTAGTGTTCTCGTGATTTTAAGCCAGACTCATAATTCCCCACCTTCGTGACTGTAGAAAAAATTTTATAGCAAATTCCATGATGACCTGCTTAGGAGCTCGGTGTGACCTTAACTCTGGTATCATATTCTAAAATATCAGAAACTAACAGCTCTCAAATTTTTATGACGATATCTCGAGATTAGGTTTACAGACTTAAAAATTTAAGTTTTAAACCTTTGTAGAAACAATGTATTCCGAAAGGCCACAATGACCCGTTTTACAAAATGAAACCCTAGAATCCAAAGCTCGATACCAAAATGTTAAAAATAAACTGTACCTAAAAAGAGAAGAAAAGAGATATCGATGCCTTAGAAATAAGCCACTTCGAGGGGGAAACCTCCAATACATTACATGAATGAACAATTCTTGGATGATACAATTTACAAAACCTCCTTTCTATATATAGGAGTCCATGGGGCCATAATGTAATCCTAGTGGGCCACAATGTAATCCTAGCCGACCTAACAATAATAATTTAAGGCACAATAATAAAAAAATGAGGGTTACAAGGGTACAATAATAACAATAAGGGGGTTACACTAACAACAATAAAGGACTATACTAGTAATAGGGACTAACATCCTTATATCAAATACATCCACAGTAATTGGGACCACTCATTCACATATCCTCGGATGTGTATCAAATACATCCATAGGCACCAGAATTACCCATTCACATATCCTTGGATGTATCAAATACATCCATAGCTTTCGTTATTGGAAAAGAAGAAGACAAGAAACCTTATGTTATTTATTACATTAGCAAAAACCTCACTCCTGCTGTGTTAAACTATATAGTAAGAGAGAAAGAATTTTTAGTTATTAAATATGCTATTAATAAGTTTTGTCACTATATAATAGGATATCTAGTTTTTATGTACACTGGCCACTCTACTATTATATATTTAGCTAACAATCCCATTATTAATGGTCAAGTGACTCTATGGTTATTTTTGTTACAGGAATTCGATATCACCATCAAGGATTGACTAGGAAAAGAAAACTTTGTTGTAGATTTCTTGTATCGAGTACCTAAGGTAGGCAGTAGATGACCAGTTCTCGGATGAGAATATGTTCGATGTGACCATAAAAACACCGCGATGCGATGATGTGGCAAATTACATAACACTAGGGAAATTTCTAGCACATTTTTTTCCACGAGAAAGGAAACTGATTATTCAGTTCAATGCATGCTACTCCTGGATCAGTGGTTATCTTTTCCACACCAGCTCTGACTTTCAAATCTGAAGATGCATTAGAGAAGATGAAGCTTATGACATCTTAGGAGCCTGCGATGACCATTGTTACACCAATTTTTGGTCATCTAACCTATTACTATTAGATGGACCAAAGTACACCATGTAAGACCAATTTTACCCTAGTAAAATTGCTTTCACTATGAAAATTAACTTAGTAATCCATAATTTATTAAGTTGTTTATGGTCTAAACAGGAAAACCCATGAGGAATAATTGAATAAATCCCTATTTGTTTGATTTTCCTCAAGGGATAATTAATTAAAACACAATTTAATTAATATTCCTGGTCATATTTAACCCAAAACAAGAAAATTAATTAGATAAATCATTTTTTATCTTATTATTTTCTAGGAGTAATTATTTAAAACATTATTGAAATAATATTCCTTGTTAAATTTGACTAAATAATTTATAAATAATTGAATAAATCATTATTTATTTAATTATTACTCAACCACATTCTTAAAATAATAAATAAATAATTTATTTATTCATTCTTTACAAATAAAGGGATTTGACCAAATTCAAATTCTTTTTCCCTCCGACAAAAATAATAAAATATTCCATAAAAGTTGGATCTAGATTTGGTTAATAATATTTTAATTATGCACCAATATCTAGACTAAATCAATGTTTTGTTATAAATAGAAGGGTTTTTCCATTCATTCACTACCTTTTGTTGCCCCGAGATCACATTTTGATCTATACTTCTGATCTGCGTTGATCCTCAATCATTGTCATATTTTTCTGCTTTTACTTGTGAGCTCCCTTTGAGTTCCATTTTTTCTGGGGTTTCTGTACCATCAAGAGAGAGACATCTTAGATATGAAGTGATGAGGGCATACAAGAACCCATCCCATTGAGGGGACTGGTAACATCTTTCTATGTTCCCTTCCCAAGTGTCATAATATAAAAAATTCATTAAAAATTAGTGTCTTGTCCATTGGATGCATGAAGCAAATTTTGCTTATTTTTATTGTTTAATTTCTTTAAGTGCATAGATATGGATTTTCATAGCATTTATTCTGATCACTAACTGTAGATATAAGAAAATTGATAGCCACATTTGATATTAGATTTGTTTGTTATGCACAGCTAAAGTGAGCTTTTTCATATGCTTGTGATTAGAATTCACACTAAAAACTGACGACTCCACAAGGGTTTATAATTACAACCATTGTCGTTTTCATATCCATGCATGACCAACTGCTTCAACCCCTAGGGTTTTTCTTTAGCTTCTTATTTTTCATTTTTTGATGTTTTTTTTTTTACTTTTTAACCCTAAAACAGTAAAAATTCTAGCTTTTGTGTGTTTCTAGGCCTATTGCACAGGTGAGAGGTATCAACTGCAGCTGAGATGACACTTTTTTCTGAAGCCTACTCTCGAGATGGCCGGAAGTGCAGATCGCACTTTTTGGGCTAAAACCTACGACCACAACCTTCATGACGCAAAAATCAGCCTAAAACCTGCGACCTCTGCTGAAAACATGTTAGAATCTACGACCTGTACGTTTTGTGGGAATTTTTCTGTGATTTTTTTGGGTTTGTCTCGACTACTGTTCAGGGTTGTTTTACCTCCCTCTCCACCCATATTGGACCTGTACTTGCTCTGTTTTACTCGTCGAAGCAGGAACCAAGCCCCTTAGGGCTTCAATACGCTTCCACCTTTTTAGGAGGAGTTTAGATGAAGCAAGTCTTCTGAGATTCAGTGTATTCAGAAAATTTTCAGATCTGAACTTGTACTTTCAGATCCTTTTCTGATCGGTTATTCATCCATCCAAGAAACCTCTTTTCAATTTTTTTTGGTCCTCCTTTAGGGTCCCCTCTGTTTCCCTTCAGGTTGTAGCCTTTCGCCACCTTTTTTGCAACACTTTTACCTCTCATTGTTTGCTATTTTCTGCTCCTATTTCCAGTAGATCTAACCTTTAGATCCCTATCCCTCTTGAATTTATATCCATTGGCCACTTTGTGTGTTTTGACTAGATTTTTCCCACCCATAGACTAGTTGTTGGGAAGCCCTCCTCCTTGGGTTTAAATTGATGCATCTTTAGCTATTTATTTTCTGTCATATTGATTTTACTTTACTATAATTTTCAGATATATTTATAGTTATACAACATATTTTTTATTTTTTCTCTACACATGTCTGGGCATAATTAAAATTAACACATTTATCACATACACGCACACCCTAAGTGACGAGCGCCTAGTTTACACCACTAGGCCAAGGCTATAACATTGTAATCAATTGATCCTACACCTTGCCCTTGTCTCGACATTATAATTTTTTTTATCCTGCACCTCCCTGCACTTGTTTGTCTCTCTTCCTTTTGTGATACGTGTCTGTTTTCCATCATTGCGCCCCCAAGGCATTCATCGCAGAGACTCCAAGGCCTTTATACTTAGTTTTCGTTAGGATCCCCTTCACGTCCGTACACTCATCCTCCTATGGGTTATGGTTTCCCTCAGGGAGGGGCTAGCTCCTCCAGCATTTTTCCCCCTCCTGGCAACATATATCCAGGACATGGCATGCCTCACGCCTTTTCCCAACCACATCCTCCGATGCAAGGGCCTGCTTTTTCCAACCTGTTTAATGCAATGTTTCTCAACCTCATTATTATCCGTATCCGTAGCCAGGTGCTCGAGCTACTCTAGCGCAAGCACCTCTGCCTCCCATACCTTCTCAAGCTCTATGTAATCCAGGAAACAATCCCCAAGGGAATATTCTAACACTGCAACCCAGAAATAGGGCGAGCGGCCCAAGCAGAATAGGCCTCTTCGCACGAATAAGCCTTGTTCTTGTTGCAGTGTCCATGGTCACTATACCCATGATTGTCCCCTTTTACCTCATATGCATCAAATGTGGGAAGCTCAAGCAGCATCTAGAGGACAGCAAGCCTCTACTTCTGTTCCTCCCTCTGCTGTGCCTACTCAACTGGTTGTGTTTACCAATCCTTTCCCCTAGAAAGGATATGTGGCCGCCCAACCCCCTGAAGGTCAAGCAGCTACTTAACCTCCTCCGTCTAGTTCCCCTAATTACCAGACCCTTATGATGCACTCTGAGCAGGCCATTACCGCTGACCTCAACCTTCAGACTTGTTCCCACCAGTACTACAAGCCCCTCACAACGTCTACCATAGAGCCCCCTTCGTTAGGTCCCACAAAGCCTCTTTTGACACCCAATGGTCCTTTGTTGATCCCTCAGCCTAAGGAAGACTTTCATACCAAGATCCCCAAGGGACCATTACACCAAAATGCTGCTTTTAGTAAATCTACCCACTCCTACAGTATAGTAGATGATTTGGCACAATCCCCTATCACCATGTCAATGCTGGAAGTCCTCTAGTCACGCCCTTCACAACAAAAAGCTCTACTAACTTCCATGGGCATTGTGGATCCTTCAGATGATTGTTTGATTGTCTTCGATGTTGACCGATCATAACATCCCCCCCTTCCTACTTCTGTCACCTTCCAAATCCTTGTCAAGATTTGGAATGTCAACGTCTCCCATTGTATCATTGACGAGGGGGCATCCACCTATGTGATGTCCACTTCGGTTTGGAAGAAAATCAGATTAGCCCCTTCCACTATCACCCTCCGAGTGTGGGATGACCATTCTTCCCAACACCTTGGCATGTTTTGCAATTGTCCTATTACTCTTGCAGGAAAGAATGTTTTTTTGATGTAGAAGTCATTGATGCCCCCTTAGAATATAAAATTCTATTGGGTCATAGCTACACTTATGTGATGTCTATTGTCCCATCTGTGGTTCACTCTAAGATGTGCTTTCCTCACAACGAAAAAATTGTCACCATCGACCAGTTGACATATTACGAACTGAAGTCTCCGACCTCCCCTGAGTCCATCATCTCTTCGGTGGCTAATAAAAAAATAGTTGAACCTTTGACTAGTGTCTCACCCAGAGTCTACAAATACTCCTCTTTGCTTGGTTCATTCCCTAGTCTCCCTCATCCTATATCTGATCCCAACTCGTTGAATGTTTGCATGATGCAATCATCTCGGTCCGACCTCAAATGGACTGGTTCGACTAGTCAGCATCCCCGCCCTTTGAAACCTTCTCCTATCACCTTGACTTAGCCTTTAAGACCCCCTCCTCAAGGCTCCTCATTTGTAGCTGGTATCCATGAGCCTGTATACCCTCCTGGAATGGTTCCTCCTGGCCTTAACCATCTTGGATCTCCCCCGCCTGGTCATTACCCCTCCATTCAAATACCATTTCTAGCTCCCCCTCTTGGAGATTTTTCGGTACTTGTTATGGTTACATTATCTCTTCCTAGACTGTAGCCAAGAGACCTAATATTGTTCACACCAACCACCCCTGTGCTTTTTGTGATCTCCATGGCCATTATACCCACCTTTGTCCCCACCTTAAGCATTACCGCGCCTCTTTAGAAGTAGTTTGGGAGTACGAGATTGAATAGAACCAATCCGCCTCTCATACTCACATAGTATGCTTCAGGATAGCCTGAGGATACCTCTACTCCCATTGACATTCCCCCTCTTGATGTCGATATGATGTAATCTTCGGCCACTATCCTCAACCTGTCATCATCTATGAGATCCATGGTGGAAGATCCCTCTGGGACTTCCCCTTCTGTTTCTCTTGACCTCCCTTCAGCGATCACCCTGGGCTAAACATCAATGGATCCCTTATCTTCTTATTCTTCTGTCACCCCCCGTGACGATACGCATGTGAACCTTTCTTCTCATGATGATGAGTCAGGTAGCTTCGTCGCACCACATGGTATTTCTTCCACCAGTCGCCCCATCTTCTATTGCAACGATGGCATTATGGAAGCATTTACCACCCATGACTTTATCTATCCCCCCTTACATCGAACCCATGCTTTCGGTCCACATACACCTTGTGGTCATTACATTGACACCCAATGTTTTGGTAAGGGGGCACCCATATTTGAGAGTCCAGAAGAAGCAATTGTCCACAACTCTCCTAATGCATCTGGTAGTGTCGACTCTAGTACCATTATTCTTGCCGATTTAGAAGAACCTCTAGAGTCCCATATCACCTCAAATCACTCTAGGGATGATCCCCCTCATCATTCCTTGATATTACATCAACAACCCAGTCCCCTAGACATTGTTGTTGACCAACCTATGTGTTTTCTAGGTGAGTACTAGTTCATTATATCCAAATCCACTCTTTTGGATAGTGACACCATGTGTGCAAACCCAGAAATTTAGTCCATTTTCTTCATATATGTAGTACCAAAAGAGATAGATAATCCTCCATTCCCTTTCTCAAAATGCATCTATCAATTCTTCCCTCAGAATATACCCATAATGTAAACAAATGACGAACCACATCATAAAAATGTGTTTATATTCCACTTCTCTAAATACATTTGGCATGACCATAACATGCTTGGGGGAACCTAAGCCCCTCAACCATAAAATCCCAGCTCTCATCCAAAAACAACATTGAAACCCCCTTTCTCTGATAGGTAGCACTTTTCAGGTCATTTCCAGGGACATTTCGCAGTTTTCTTCCCAGTACCTGCTGCCCAGGTCGTAGAAAAGACCCCAAAAAATGCAACATGGCCTGTTCCTGGGCTCTGAGTGCCTAATATAAAACTTTAATCCCATGAATTTAAAGAGTATGGTTAGGCCTATTACCTGCAACTGACGGATCTCAATTCCAACAGTTGTTTTTTCCTCTATGATTGCTGCAAGATTTAGGGCCTGTTTATCCTCTCTACATTCACCACAACTACACTTGCAAATGAATCAAATTGGAGGGAAAATGCCTTATTAAAAGACAAACCAAATTTTTTTATTTCTCCAGCTACGACCAAACCATAGCTCTGTTTGACAAACTGTCAGCACCATTGGAAATATCTCACCGAGATCTCAAATGGGCATCCTTTAGTTTTTTGTGATTTGATACTTCACCAGGACACATTTTTTCCAAGAAGGGTCACTTCACCACTCCTCAAAATTGAATTTATTAACTTGCAACACTTGTAATTGGGGCACCACTTTGCCTTCATACTTTTCCATGCTCATGTCAATTTTCATCATGAGTGACCATATTGTACTCATGTTTTTATGGTCCCCACCAGGCCTGTTCTATGTGGTAGCATCATCGAGTCGCCCTTGTTAGAGCATCCGAGTTGAGTCATCATCGCATCCATGGAGTCTATCTCGAGTACCTTTGTATCCCGCCACAGTCCTCAATCCTTCATTTCTTTTTTCCTCTCTCGCTTTGCAAATTTTGGCCTTCAATCATACTATCCCCTATCCCCTCATGTGTCGAGTCAGTAGCTGCCAGGTCATCCATGCCCTTTATGCTCTAACAAGGGAATTCGTTAGCCCGCTACTCAGTACCCCCCATTCCACCATTATATTTGGTGTCAGTCTACCAGTCGCTCTACTATTTTCTCTCATGCCTTAGTTGAGGATCCCTTATTTCCTCACCTATGGCGGACCTCCTTCTATCGACATCAACTTATTCATTCCAGAAGATAGGTTTAGAGGGTGATGTACGTTGGTTCTAGCTTCCACTCTTGTTCAGTGCCTTGGATCAGGTAAAGGGACTCTTTATTGCCTTTTTACTTGATTGTTTCTCAGCTCCAACTCGTTATGGCATGATCAAGATCCGTATACTTGATGGTTCAGTGATGCAACAGATTGTGCCGGTGATTCTCGAGTGTGTGTGAAATGTTTTTAGACCTCATGAGGGGGTGGCCCTTTACGTAGCCTCCCACATACCCAGATGACTTCTCCACTATAGTCTTGGATGCAACTCCATATATTTGATGGTTCCAGCCTTAGTTTCTTGCAGCGCCTCTTTAGTTTGCATGTATCATTCAGATTTTCAGAGCCCTTTCCTGTTTTACAGGGCCTCTTTGGTTTTACTTATATCTCACGTACTCGGATATTATTGTATAAGTCCTAGCTGTTGTCCCAGGCATAGTATGTATGTGGGGTCCATTATCATGTTTTTATCTGGCCCATGTTTATGCTAGCATGTACCATATAGTTTAGTCCCTTATTTTTTGGACGCATTATTCTTTGTACTTTGTTATCGCGGTGGGCATATGAATGCCTCCCTCGCCTCATGTAGAACAGGTACTCACTCATTAAAGAGACTTGTCGCACCTGTAAGTATCACATCCTAAGGGTCTTGTCCTCTCGCGCTTTATTCTACTTATATTTCTCTCTCTCTGACTCCCCCTTCAGTGTCTAGTGATTGAGTTCTTACAACGTACTTTGGTCATACGATTAGCTCCTAACGCTTGCACATTGGGGGTCAATCTGTTACACCAATTTTTGGTCATCTAACCTGTTACATTAGATGGACCAAAGTACACTATGTAAGACCAATTTTACCCTAGTAATATTGCTTTCACTATGAAAAATAACTTAGTAATCCATAATTTATTAAGTTGTTTATGGTCTAAATAAGAAACCCCATGAGGAATAATTGAATAAATCCCTATTTTTTTTTTCCTCAAGGGATAATTAATTAAACCATAGTTTAATTAATATTCCTGGTCATATTTAACCCAAAACAAGAAAATTAATTAGATAAATCATTATTTCTCTTATTATTTTCTCGGAGTAATTATTTAAAACATTATTTAAACGATATTCCCTGTTAAATTTGACTAAATCATTAATAAATAATTGAATAAATAATTATTTATTTAATTATTACTCAACCACATTCTTAAAATAATAAATAAATCGTTTATTTATTTATTATTTACAAATAAAGGGATTTGACCAGATTCAAATTCTTTTTCCCTCCAACAAAAATAATAAAATATTCTATAAAAGTTGGATCTAGATTTTGGTTAATAATATTTTAATTATGCACCAATATCTATAATAACTCAATTTTTTTTATAAATAGAAGGGTATTTCCATTCGTTCACTACCTTTGTTTCCTAGAGATCACATTTTGAGCTATACTTCTAGTTTGACTTTGATCCTCCATCATTGTCATATTTTTCTGTTTTTCTTGTGAGCTCCCTTTGAGTTCCATTTTGTCTGGGTTTTCTAAACCATCAAGAGAGAGACATATTAGATATGAAGTGCTGAGGACATACAAGAACCCATCCCATTGAGGGGGACTAGTAACATCTTTCTATGATCCCTTCCGAGGTGTCATAACACAAAAAATTCTTTAAAAATTCTTGTCTCGTCCATTAGATGCATGGAGCAACTCTTGCTTATTTTTGTTGTTTAATGTCTTTAACTGCATAGATATGGATTTTTGTAGAATTTATTTTGATCACTAACTGTAGATCTAAGGAAAATGACAACCACATTTGATGTTAGGTCTCTTTGTTATGCACAACTAAAGTGAGCTTTTTTTTTCGTACGATTGCGATTATAATTCACACTAATAACCGTTACATATTAATTTGTCACCATGCTCATTTGCCATCCCTGATCCTGAAATTGATCGTGACAAAACCTGTACAATATTTCCACCATGAAGAAATATGTTAAGACATCCCCTGAAGATTCAAATAGAACTTCCTTGGAAGATTACTGAAGAAACTTGGTCAAAATCCTAGTTTCCTGGGTCAACGCGTTTCCTGGTTTCATGCTCATGTTGATGTTAGATTGACAGTTCTGGCTTAGCGCTTCTAGCACCCTTATTTCTTGGAAAAAAATGATCATCCCTTTTTGGCAGTGTTTCCTGAAATGGAGGAGAAGCTTCGACCTCTAGAAGTTCCAGGGCGGCAAGTTGGTTGTTAAACAATGGTGATATAGTTGAGCTCTCTGATTTTAGAGCTTTGATCTCATCCATGGGGGTTATCCCTTAGAAACTAGGCCTTCCTCCTCCTTTCATGGGCTCCCAACATCTTCTCCCTTCCTATAAATTCATGCATCTCCTTCCACTAATGTTATTCCTCGTTGGTCATTGTTGGGCTAGTCTGAACTCTTGCTCCCTTTATATTCTTGCACTGTAATAACGCTTAAATGTTTGGGAGAAGGAATGCTTTAGAGCTTCGGTGAAGGAATTATATTTTCACCAAAAGGGAGGCCTCCAACATCAAGGCCTAGGTTGTAAGATCGTCCTTTCATATTTATCAATAAAAAATCTGATGTTTGCTTTCTATATTTGTATAATATTTTATGCAAATATTTTGGTACTCCTTGATATGCTAGATAGCTAATGTTTATGATTATTATGTATTGGATTATGTTTTTTGTTGCTTCTTGATCATTCGTAGGTATTCGTCTGCCATCAGTAGAAAGGAGCAAGCCTAAAAGGATCGTGGATCAAGGTCATCATCAACAGATTCTAACGTATGGTTGGAAAAAGGGTACTTCTATTTCTTTTCTTGTCGCATTCTAAATGTTAGTTAAGAAAGCTTTGCATTAGAAAGTATCTCAAGTTACTAGACCCACTCTAGGGCTAAAGAGTTCGCCTTTGTCTATAGAGGATATTTTTCTTGAGAACTGAATTGGCGACTCCACTGGGGAGCTTAGTATCTTAGCCTTCCTTTCTCGAACTGATCTTGGATCAGTTTGACCTATTAATGAAATCTAATCTTGCTTAGGTGATCTGGATTTACGCAGGAATGCAACAGAATACAAATATAACCATAAATACAAAAATGCAGCTGAATTAACACTTCATTTCACTAATATCAAAGAATTGAAATTTGTTTACAGACATAATGGAAATAAACTAGCTAGGGCACTGGTAGATTATCTATGAGAAGATATGTGGTGGCTATAGGCCTCTGAACTGTGTTACAATGAGGCTCGAGGGCTTATTTATTATTGAGAAACAATGGAAAACCTAAACATCCAAAAAAATAACCCTAGGAGATGAAGCGCCAAAACTATGGGCCCAGTTTGGGTAAATTGGTACATCAACTTCCCAGGGACGTAACTTTGGCATACAATCTCTGTTCAGGACCCAAAAAACTGCTAAAAATAGTAAATTGTGTTATAATTAAGTAAACTGAAAAACGGAAAGAAACAATGGTGGGGCCCCAAGTGGAATAGGCAGGTGGCCACCAATATCCACCTAGATGATCCGTCCCCCCTTAGGAAGCAATGGTCCCCATTGCATTGAGTTCCTCCATGAGATGAGGAAACTTCTTCTAAACTTGGTCCCTGGTGAACCACTTGCCTTGGTGCAGGAGTTGGCCAGCTTTGACAACCCGATACCATTGGATCTTCTGTTGGTGATTTTTCTTGATTTGCATGTCCATGATACAAACTGTGGTGGCATGTCCCATGCAGTTTGTGCTTAACTCTGTTGGTGTGAGTTGTTCTACAATTTCGGAGGTGTCCAATATAGGTGGGAAGTAGGGCTGAAGGCGGTCCACATTGAATACTGGGTGCAAACCAAGGAATGGTGGAATACTGAACTTGAAGGCATTGTTCCCTACAGCCTTGGTGATGGTGTAAGACCCATATCAGAGTAGGTAAAGCTTGCGGTGGGGTCTAGTGAGGTGCTCCTTATGCAAATGTAGCTACACTTTGTCGCCCACTTGGAATTTGTGTGGCACCCGATTTTGATCATGTCATTTCTTTCACTTAGCATTAGCTTTGTCCCATATGTCATGAACCTATTGGAGGTCGTGCTAAATGTTATTAAATAAGTTGTTCACTTTGTCATCTTCAGAATGGACATGAGTTGAATCAGCCTGAGTAGCCACAAATGGCATGGCTACGTCAATGGGACATAGTGGCTGGAACCTCGGGCCCACTTGAAAGGGGTTATAGCTGGTTACGCTGTGGAGAGCTTGGTTATAACTGTGTTGTACATAGGGAATGATGTCATCCCATGTGTGTGGATACTTTTAATTTTACATGCGTAGAATGTGTACAATCATCCTGTTGATGACATCTGCCTGGCCATCAATTTTGGGATGGAAAGTTGTGGAATTGGTGAGCTTGGTGTCCACCATTGACCAGAGGCTGGACCAAAATGTGTTGAGGAACCTATTGTCCTGATCTGAGATGATATACTGTGGGATCCCAAAGTGCACCCACACTCGTTAAAAGAAGAGTTTAGCAGTGGATTCTGCTATGATATTCTTCTTGCAGGCTGACATAATGGGCATCTTTGAGAATCTTTGGATGACCACGAAAACACAGTCAGTTACGTGCTTATTAGAAGTAAGGCCCAACATGTATCCTTGGAGATGGATTCCCAAGGTCAACTAGGGGTAGGTAGTGGAGTATAAAGACCTTGCTTCTTGATGGTCAGTTTGGCAATGGCGCAAGCAGTGCAGTATCTGATGTACTTCCCAACATCCTGTCGAAGTTTCGACTGATAGAAATACTTTTGCAGTACTACCACTATTTTATCGACCCAAAAATGCCCAGTGACTCGACTGTAATGTTCTTCCCAAATCATTTTGGCACGCTTGCTTGAAGGAACACAGAGGGTGTCCCAGGTGACATAACAGTGCATCCTAGAGGTGAAAATTTGGAAATTGCGTACCCTCCAAGAGTGTCTTCTATGTGTGGCTGAATTTTGGATCGCTCTTATAGAGAAGCGGCCAATCAGAAGTCTCGTGCCCACAAGAGTTGAGAACAGTGATTAGTGCCACAATCGGTGGTCGGATGAGGTAGTATGAAACATTATTTGTGATGCACTTCTTATAATTTATGTTCAAATTAAATTTTTGCAGATATGTGGACCACTTCTAATTGCAATCGTTCAACAGCTTCCCTTGTGTCTGTATGAACTGTATGGGTCGTTGGTCTATGTAGATGACCATTTCCTTCCCCAAAATGTAATGCTTCCATTCGCGGCAAGCCTGCATACTGGAATACATTTATTTTTCATAAGTGGGGTACTTGTGGATTGTGTCAGATAGTGTCTCACTGTGATATGCCACTTAATGCCCCTGTTGAGTAAGAACTAACCCAATATCATAGTCAGAGGCATCTGTCTTGATCTCAAATGGTTGTTGCAAGTATGGTAATGTGAGCACCGGGGCAGAGCAGAGGTGATGTTTCAATTCTACGAATGACTTCTATTGAGATTGTGACCAAAAGAATTTTTATTTCACTCCTCCCTTGGTGACTTGAATCAAGGGTCAAGTAATATGAGAGATCCCAACAAAAACCTGCGGTAGAAATGATCAAGACCTAGAAAATTGTGAAGCTCTGTTAGAGTGGTTGGGGCCGACGAATCCCGAATTACTTAGATCTGGGTTAGATCCACATGCACCCCCCGTTCATCAATAATGTATCCCAAATATTAAACCTGGGTTATGCCAAAAGTGCACTTCTCCAAATTAGCACACAACTTGTGTTGCTGCAGCGTTTAGAGGACCTGTCGGATGTGGTGGAGATGTTCTCCCAAAGTCTGGCTGAAGATCAAGATGTCATCCATGTACACTACTACAAATGAGTTGGTTAATGGATGCAAGATGGCATCCATCAGCCTCATGAAGGTTGTGGGAACATTCGTCAACCTGAAAGTCATGACCAACCATTCGAAAACCCCCTCCTTAGATTTGAAGGAAATCTTCCACACATTGGAGGGTTTGATTGGTTACCTGGCGATATCCAAACTTCAAGTCAATCTTGCTAAAATATTTCGCCCCTTTGAGTTGATCCAGAAGGTCATCAATCTGTGGGATCTGGTATCTATTCTGGACAATGATCTTGTTCAATGCTCGATAGCCAATACAGAGTCTCCAAGTCCCATCCTCATTTTTCAACAATACGATCGGGCTCCCACAGGGTGATGAACTTGTCTAGATGTGACATTTATGCAGCAGCTCTTGAATCTGCCTCTTGATTTTATTGTTCTCCAGAACAGAGCACCGATAGATCGGTCCATTGGGCAGCGGTGCATTTGTGGTCAAATCGATGGGGTGCTTGACCTGACAATGTACAGGCACACCTGTGGGTGAGGTGAAGATGTCCTTGTACTCCTCCATGACCTTTCCCATTTTTTGTTGTCGTGTGTAGGAGCCCTATCTGGAGGTCGTGGCCATAGTCTTCTTCTTACCCTGGGGCGGATCATGAGGAAAACAAATTTCCCAATTTTGGAAATGAGCTTACTGCATTGTTTTGAAGTAACCAAAGAGACAGTCGCAGGGAGTGGTACCTCTGGTATCCTGTACAAATTATTGCCCAAAGTAACAATAACAACGTGAGGTTGGGACTCATACATGATCAGAAGTTCATAAATTTTGCTCAAAATTGAAATTTACAAGATTAGGTTGAAACCATGATGGTTGCGTAGATCTCGACTTCCTAATTCCGATGCCATGAACGGTTCAAAAAACTGATGTCGTATGAGGGAGATATTCGGTTCTGATAAAATTCCCAAATAGCTATATTTTGCAACAGGTTTGACTAGGATGACTAGTCAACATGGAGGGTGCACAGTCAGCGAAAGGAATATTTTAAGGAATATTCCTTTCCTAAGAATGAATCCTAGGCTAACAAGTGGCGTGTTATGATTCATTGGTGGATTGTACATTTTTTTATGGAGGACCAATTATAGGGTGACATGTCGCCAGCCCTGAGGCCGCCACATGTCCCCAAGGTGTTAGTGTAAAATATTATAGAGGTCCGCAAGGCTTGACCCCATGACCTTTGGTAGCACACGCACAGGTCCGCACCGTCTCCACTATGTTGTGACTTAACCATACTATTGGATGGGTTATATTTAACATGTAATGGATTACGCGTTGGGGGTTGGAACCGCCGGCAGTCCAACCTGCCAGTGGTTCCATTGGAGGTGGTCACATTACCGCAAAAAACGTAACAAAAAAACACCAACCGTCGACTTAACCGCCAGAGTCTCCGTAGCATTAAACTCCACAATACTGTCACATGCTAGATTTTATTAATGTGTCTCCGCACAGTCAGCAAAACTTACCCGACGTTAACACTTATCCAACCACGTTCTATGCCTACAATTCTGCCTGCGGTTGTGGTTAGATCGCATGGTTTGGTTGGCATGTGGCCACCCAACCATAACATTAAATTTTCGGTTAGCCACTGGTAGATTTTTTAGTGCGCACCCAATTTTTGTGTGGATTTGGCTAAACTAACTCCAGTTAAGTGGAGTTCTCCATAATTAGTGAAGCTTTTCTAGGTGTTACTAGGAAAATGAGTTGGAGACTCAATTTTCGCCCATTCTGAGTGAATGAAGAGTCAACCTAGAGTAATTGGAGCATTCTGGAGCCATTGGTGTAGAGAAAATAGCCATTACATGCTTGTAACTACATGTATTTGCAAAATTTTGAGCATAATGAAATATGGACATGCCATTGGGAGTTGGACCAGCAGATGTAGCCCAGGAGGGGTGAACTTCTTCATCATGCATGCTATGTAAATGTTATGTGGTGTTTTATTTCTTTGTTTTGCACTGTTTTTTAGTGTTATTTAGGCTTATTTTCATGATTCTAATTCACTAAAATCATCTACAATTCATGTTTAAAATCCTCAATCCTTAAGCAAACTCAAGAGACAAGTATTCACATATTTATTAATTGAAAAGACACTTAGCATAGCAAAACTAATACAATCCTTTTAGATCGGGTTAGTGTTAGAGCTAGAGTTTATTCTCTGGTGTTTTTTAGTGCAAAGATCTGTTTAACTATTTGCAATTTTTAGATGCTTACAAGGCTCAAGCTCAAAAGAGGAGAAGAAAAATTGGTGGGAGCAGAAGGGTCTCAAGAAGAGCCAAAGCAAAGGAGAGCAAGATTGCCACAATCTCCACCACCTAGTTCACCTCCTAAGGAAGTATAAGTGCCATTAAGCATGCCTCAAGAGGAAGGAGAAATCCATAAAGAGATGGATCCCAAAGAGGAAGAAAGATTTTTCAAGAAATCATTGCTTGACATGATTGAGATGTTTAGAATCCTTTATCAAGAAAGGAATGAGAAACTGGAAGGATAAGGATCCAAAATTCACAAGGAAGGATAGGGATAATCATGAGGTCACAATGATGAAGATAAGTCAAAAAGGGCAATGGAGGAAATGGAGGCAATGGAGGGCCATCATCCTCATCCTCATCATCATCTTCCTCCACTTCATCTTCACTACATCAGCCACAGAAGTCAAAGAACAATGGTAAAATTATTTTTTTTAAACTTGATGTTAAGTTTGAATTGCCAATGTTTAATGGTGAAGTCAATGTAGAAAAAATTGATAATTGGATTAGGCAATTGGAGGTCTATTTGAGAAATCAAAACCTTCAAGATGGTGATACCAAAATCCAATTAGCTTTATCGAGAATGGAAGGTGCAACACTTTTTTGGTGGGAATCCAAGACAAAGGAGGAGATCAAGAAGCATGGTAATATTCTTCTATCATGGAATGATTTCATTACTGCAATAAAACAAAAATTTTATCCATTAGCTCATATGCATAAAGCCATAATGAATTGGCAAAACTTTAGGCAATTGAAGGGACAGAATGTGCAAGAATACACCCAAGAATTTAGGAGAAGAGCTCTCTTATTAGGGGTATATTTGCAGAGCCAAGATACTTTTCTCAAGTAAATTGGAGGCTTACATAGCTACCTAATACATGCTATCCTCATGTTTAACCCCACAAGTCTAGATGAAGTATGTGTTCAGGCCACACATCTAGAAGCTAGAGGGAAAAGCATTTCTGAAGAGGGTAGGAAGAAACCTTTTAAGTGGAAAATCAAAGAGAATACCTCATAAGGAAAAAGAAAAAATAATGCATCTGCCAAGAAAGAGAGAGAAATTTTTTTTGTAAAAATTGTTCAAAAGAAGGCCATGATGAATATCATTGTTGGAAATTGCATCCTGAAATGAGGCCCAAGAGATAAAAAAACAAAGGGAAATTGAAAACTGTAGCTACAACTCAACATGATTTAGGAGAGGATTCAAGTGATGAATCTAAAATTATAGCCATGGGATTGAAGAACATGAAGGGGAAATAAATTGAAACTAAACCCAACACTAGTACATCAAACTGTCACATACCTGCTCCAAATGAGGAAGAAAGAATTGAATTGTTTCATGTGAGGGTCATATCCAAACATACTAATATTGACACATTGTTTGATAGTGGTTCACAAGAAAACTTAATCTCTAAATACTTGGTCGAGAAAATTAACCTTGAGACCATACCACATCCAAAACCATATCCACTTGGTTGGATTTGTAAGGATGCAAATTTACAGGTTTCAAAGAAGTGTATATTGTGGTTTGCAATAACTGCACATTTTGTTGACATAGCTGAATTAGATGTGGTTCCACTTGACATAATAGGAATTGTGTTTGGGAGTCCTTACTTGTATGACAAGAAAGTGATCTTCCATTGCCATGAGAACAAATACCATTTATTCAAATATGTCAAGGAGTACATTGTTAGAGCACATCGCAAGAAGACAAACATTGCTATGGTAAATGATGGAATCATTGCTATGGTAAAGCTGATGTTAATCATGAATCATTTGAGGGATGTGATCCTAAGTATAAATCAAAGTTATATGATGTAGTTGATGCACATCATGAGATGTTTCAGGAGCCAACATGATTGCCTCCAAAAAGGGAGATTCAACATGAGATTCAATTGCAGCAAGATTGTCCTCTTCCAAACATCCGTATGTATCACATGTCGGTGATGGAGAATGCTGAAATAAAGATTCAAATCAAGGAGATGTTGGACAAATGAATCATAAGGCCAAGCACTTCGCCATGTGGTTCACCCAGTGTCTTCATTCCAAAGAAAGATGGGACTTGGCGCATGTGTGTAGACTTCAGAGCTTTGAACAAGATAATGGTAAATAATCGATACCCACTCCCAAGGATAGATGATTTTCTTGATCAGCTAAAAGAAGTAAATTTTTTCACTAAGTTAGATTTACGAAGTGGATATCATCAAGTAAGAATTGCAAAAAGTGACATATGGAAAACTGCATTCAAAACCAAACAAGGACACTTTGAGTGGTTAGTAATGCCTTTTGGTTTGTGTAATGCACCGACAACTTTCATGCGTGTTATGGATAGTTTTTTGTGTCCATTACTTGATGAATTTGTGATTGTGTACTTAGATGACATATTGATTTTCAGAAAAACAAGAGAATAACATGTCTTGCATGTGAATAGAGTGATTGATGTTATGAAGAAAGAGAAATTGTTTCATAAAATGTCGAAGTGTGAGTTTGGAAAGACTTCTTTGATTTATTTGGGACACATTGTAGAAGGAGGCAAGTTGAGAATTGATCCTTCTAAAGTGGAAGCCATTGTGAATTGGCCCACACCCAGAACAGTAACCAAGGTAAGAATTTTCTTAGGTGTAGCTCAGTATTTGAGAAAGTTTATTGCTAACTTTTCTGCCATCACAGCTCCTATGCATGCAGTGACAAGTGTGAAGAAAGGCTTCCAATGGGGAGGCAAACAACAACAAGCTTTCGAAGCTTTAAAATACAAGATGAGTTCAACTCCAATCCTTGCATTATCGAATTTTAGATAGCCATTCTAGATACAAACTGATGCTAGTGATTATGCCATGGGTGCAGTTCTTTTTCTGCATGGTAAGCCTATCAATTTTCATTCTGAAACATTCAATGGTGTTGTAACTAATTATCGGCCTACATATGACAAAGAAATCTATGCGTTGGTACAAAGCATCAAGAAGTGGAAGCACTGCTTGATGGGTAAATAGAGGATTGTGCATACTGATCACCAACCATTACAGTACTTGCAATCGCAAACAAAATTGCAGCAATCAAGACATTTCATGTGGATGGGATTTCTTCAATAGTTTCACTTGGTTATAAGGTACAAGAAAGGTATTTTCAATAAATTTGTTGATATTCTTTCAAGACCAATCATTATTGCATCTACCTTACTCAAAAATTATTCTATTGTACATGAGAGTTACATATAACAATATGCACATGATGTTGATTTTCAAGATGTGTATGCTAGTTTGAGTGAAGGGAATCAAGTTGAATAAAAATATTATCCCATGCATAACGATTTGCTGTTTCATTTGGGAAAGTTGTGTATACCACAAGGAGAGAGGCTAAGTGTCATGAGATAAGCTCATTCATCTCTTATTTCTGGACACTTTGGGGTAGAAAAATAATGGCACATCTACAGAGGTATTTCTATTGGCCTCGCATGATAGATAGTGTGTCGTGTTTTATAAGAGGTCGTTCTATGTGTGCAACAAGTAAGCATAGTAATGGGAAGCTTGGGTTGTACACGCCACTACCGGTACCATCAAGGCCATGGGAGGGTGTCTCCATGGAATTTTTTGGATGTCAAGAAAATAACATGATTATCTTTATGTAGTTGCTGATATATTTAGTAAAATGTGTATACTTATGTCATATAAGAAAACCATTGCTACTGAAAAAACTGTTGAAATTTATTTTCAACATGTATGGGTTCATTATGGATTGCCAACTTCTATTGTTAGTGACAGGTATTCTAGGTTCATTGGGAATTTTTGATCCAATATTTGAAGTATGATGGACACAAAGTTTAAAAAGAGTACTGCTTTTCATCCGAAAACTGATGGACAGACTGAGGTGGTGAACAGAACCGTTGTGCATCTATTGAGAGGATATTGCAGAAAACATCCTAAGTTATGGGATGAGCAACTGCATTACATTCAGCACGCTTACAACCGGGCAAAGCACTCTTCAACTCAGACATCACCTTTTGAAGTATGCTTTGGGTATTTTCAAAAATCGCCATTAGACTTCATCTTTGGAAAGGATGTTGCAATTGATGGTCATAGTCATATTGACAAGGCTCGAAATTTCATTGAGAAAATTTATATTATACATCAACAAGTTTAAGAACAACTTGAGAAACATCAAAGCAAATACAAGGAGAGGCATGACAAAAATAGAGTTGATCATAATTTTCAAGAGGGAGATGAGGTATGGTTGCACATTAGCAAAGAAAGGATGCAAGAGGAAGGTAAAAAGCTCAAACCCATTCGTTATGGTCCATTCAAGATCATAAATAAAGTTGGTAACAATGAATTTCAACTTGACTTGCCTTCATATATGCAAATGTAT
The DNA here is from genome assembly GCA_034641835.2 of Pinus albicaulis. Classification (NCBI taxonomy): domain Eukaryota; kingdom Viridiplantae; phylum Streptophyta; class Pinopsida; order Pinales; family Pinaceae; genus Pinus; species Pinus albicaulis. The sequence goes on from CM076576.1 coordinate 141,825,602, forward strand.
TCAATTGTTAATATTGAAAACTTACATTTGTATGAGCCACCTTTGATCGATGATCAAGGAAGTTATGTTCAGCTGTGTAGGAATTTACAGCGTAAGTTCCTTAGATCAAGAACCAAAGGTCATCGCTCACAAACAGATCACAAATCAGTACACCAGTACAATCACGTGGTTAAAAGCCTCAAAGAGGGAAACAGTCCATGGCCTCAGCCAACATGGCCACTTCAGGAAATTTATTAATATAAAAATAAAATTTACATATGTTTCTCTCATAAACAATTACCGAACAAATGACCCTCCATGCTCTTTAAATAGAGATCATGGACCAATCGGGTGTTAATCCATGGATCAAGTGTCGTTAATACCGAGGTGAGAGATAACTGTCGGATCACTGCAAATCGTGACCATCGGATTATAAGTTACAAATTTACATGGTAAAGAAACATACTTTACCTAACTCTACAGTAGACTAAGTTATTCTTAACTATTTCCTATGTCTTGGAATATCCTAACATCCCCCCTTAAGAAACACTTGGGATAGGATTGAAGGATTTACAAAGGTGACACAAAGGGAGCCTATTTCCTCTGTGTCGAAATATCCTAACATCCCCCCTTAAGAAAAAATTGGGATAGGATTGAAGGATTTACAAAAGTGACACAATAGTAGAAGGAAGGAGGCATTAGAGCCTATCCCCCCTTAATGACAACTTTCCTGAACTCCAAGAATGGATCGAAGTTTGGTAAACTTCACTTCTGTGAGAGCCTTTGTAAAGATATCGGCTACCTGATCATTTGTTGGACAGTACTGCACTTCAAGAACACGATCATGAATGAGCTTTCTGATGAAGTGTATGTGGAGTTCAATGTGTTTCATATGCTGATGCTGAACTAGATCTTTACATAGCTGAATGGCACTCTGATTATCACACCAAAGTGTAGTTGGATTTTGTTGATGGAGACCAAATTCAGACAAAATCTGACGAAGCCACATGGATTCCTTGCTAGCTTCAACTGCACCACAATACTCTACTTCTGTTGAAGAAGGAGAGATGGCACTTTGTTTCTTACAAGACCAAGTAATAGGTCCTGAACCAAAAATGAATACATATCCTGCAGTAGACTTTTGATCATCAGGGTCACCTGCCCAATCAGAATCAATGAAACCAATCAACAATGGAGATGCTCCTGCACTGTAATGAATCCCGAACTGAACTGTAACTTGAATATATCGAAGTATTATTTTAGCTAATTTCTAGTGACTTTCATGAGGTTGGTGCATAAACCGAGCAAAAAGACCAATGGCAAAGGAAAGGTCAGGATGTGTATGGGTTAGATACAAAATTTTACCAATAAGTTGACGGTATAAGGTAGCATCAACTTCAGGGGTAGTACAGTTGACTGAAAGCTTGACTCCAGATTGAAAGGGAGAAGGGGCAGGATTACAGTCTTCCATGTGAAAGTGGTGTAGAAGATCACAGGCATACTTGGACTGAGAGAGGGTAATGCCTTCCTTGGATTGCAAGACTTGAAGACCAAGGAAATAATGCAAGTGTCCTAAGTCTGTCATTTCAAACTTCGTTTTGAGGCTAGACTTCACATGGTTTATGTGGTTTGGATCACTACCAGTAAGGATAAGATCATCAACATAAAGAACAAGGATGGTGAAGGAATTACCCACCTTCTTGGTGTAGACAGTGTTGTCAGAATGACACCTAGAAAAGCCATTATCCAAGAGAAATCTATCCATTTTGGCATACCAAGCCCGAGGAGCTTGTTTGAGACCATAGAGAGACTTCCTAAGGCGACAAACAAGGCTGGAGTCTTTTTGGATAAAGCCAGGGGGTTGTTCCATGTAGATTTCTTCATGCAAATCTCCATGTAAGAAGGCGGATTTAACATCCATTTGATGGACTTCCCATTTAAAGGAGGCAGCAAGGGAAAGAACAAGGCAGATAGAATTCATTTTGGCAACAGGGGAGAAGGTTTCAGTATAGTCAATGCCTTCAACTTGTGAAAATCCTTTAGCAACAAGACAAGCTTTATGTCTATCCACTTTTCCATCTGGTCCAAACTTGGTTTTGTAAACCCATCTGCATCTGACAAGTTTTCTTCCTTTTGGAAGAGGAACAAGATCCCAAGTATCGTTTGCCAATAAGGAACAATACTCTTCATTCATAGCTTCATCCCAATCTGGATGACTGGAGGCTTCTTCAAAGGTTTCTGGATCAAGTTTTTCTGGAACTTGAGCCAATAAGGAAGAAGCTCTTTCGAACTGAGAACGTGTACGTCGTCGATCGGCAGGGTCACCTGCAAGAGAACCTGCTGCATCCCAAGTAGAGCAGACCCATCTTGGAAGCGGTGGAGTATAAAGAACAATTTCACGAGCTGGAGGAGGATTGTCATCCTCGCTGTCATCATCTGAACTAGAAGGAATGCTATTAAAAATAGAAGAGAGAGAGAGAGAGGTGGCACATATGCCGAATCAGGCTCGCAGGCCAAAGGTGGCACACTTGCCGAACTAGGCTCGCAGGCCGATATATTTTCATCAAATTTTACATCTCTTCTAATGATAATATTTTTGGATTTTGGTTGAAGAAGTCTATATCCTTTGACATCTTCAGAATATCCAACAAAAATACATTTTTCACTCTTAGGTTCTAAGGCTTTCTGTTTCGCATCTGGAATATGGGCCCAAGCATCACTTCCAAAAACATGAAAGTCACTTAAATCTAGTTTGATTGAGCTCCAAGCTTCTTCTCGGAGTTATATTTTAAAACCTTAGTAGGGAGTGCGTACTTTCGGCATTTAATTTGCACAAAGTAATGGTTTCTGCCTAAAATTGAGACCAAAACCCTAGATTGATGAATTAGCCATTTCTGTAAGGACTTTCCCTTTAGCTACAATTATTTGTTGTGGAGTATATGAACAGACAATTGAATGCATTACTGTACATAGTATGATAAATTTACACACATATTCTCTCATTGTCCGATCTTAACTTAAGGATATGATGTCCAGATTACCAACAAAGGCCTAAAGGCCAAGCATGTTAAAACTTCACCTGAGTTTTAAGAAAACATACCCAAGTATCCGGGAAAACTAATGAAAGCATACATTGCAAACTTAGAAAGAAACAATGAAGTGGACCATATAATCATCGTGCAGAAAAAGTGTTGGCTACGTGCCAAGAGGCACATTTGTCAAAACTATCCCAATGATGTTTTCCGAGTACACATCCGGAGCAAACACCATCTCTGCAAGATACCATAAGAAGGCCCGTCACCATATTTTCCTTACATTGAGTTTGAAGAGAGCGATAGTTTAAATGACCAAATCGCTCATGCCAAAGTTTGCTCACATCATCATTATGAGCAACAAAAACGGACAGAAGACATGATGACCCAAAGTTGTCAAACTTATACAACCTTGTGGAATCATCAGCAATGCCAGTAGCTAAAATATGTTTAGGATCTTTGAGGTCCTTGATTACAACATCATGAGGTGAGAATTATACTATTTTCCCTTCACCTGAATGAGTTATCTAATAAACAGATAGAAGGTTGCATGAAAAGGTAGGAACACATAGTACATCATTAAACTGACCATTATCTAAATGAATGGTTCTAGATCCTACAACACTAAGAGATTTATCATCACCAACATAAATATGTTTGGTGTTACAATCATTTAAAGAAGAAAACATGGATTTATTTTTAGCCATGTGGTAAGAAGCTCCAGAATCAATGAGCCGCCCATGAGAAGGAGAAGAAGAAGATACATTTAATGCATAACTAGATCTTGATGCTTGAAAACCACAAGCAGAAAGTTCCATGCCTGAAGATGAAGGTGAAGAGTGCTCCAAATTGATGTTATGCTTCTTCATTGCTTCTTCTAAGGCTTCCATCTTCTTAAAGCATTTGGACTCTATATGGCCATCCCGATTGCAATAGTTGCAATGTCTATCTGTCTTCTTCCCTTTGTTTTTATTTGCCTTATTATTTTGGTGATTTGATTTTTTAGTTTGTGGCTAAGATTTCTTAGGGCCCTTTTTTGGTTTAGGACCATATTTTTTTGGATATTGCTCCTTGGGATTCTTTTGATATGGTTTTTTTTGTGCTGCTAAGGCTTTCTTAGAAGCGTTTCCAGCAATGATAAGACCAAGGTGTAAAATTTTTTCTTGTTCTCTTATCAAAGAACCACAAAAGGCATCAAAAGAGGGATTCTTGTAGGTGGTTCCTGAAGAAATGATGGCTTCTCTGGTGGAATGGAAGGTGGAAACAAATACAGAGTATGCAGGGCCAAGCTTAGGAAGAATGCAATAGATGAGGCTACCATCATCCTTTTTGATCTTACAGCCTTCTAAAAGAATTCTGAGGGTCTTAAACTTGGATAAAAAATCTTCAATGGAGGAGAAATTATTGGGGTCCAAAGTAAGCAACTCATTTTCAAGCTGGTGAGCCCTGATTTGATTTTGAATGCCAAAAATAGTTTTTAGCTTTTCCAGGGCTTCATCAGGGGTGTCAATGTCAAGGATATGAAATTGAAGATCTTGAGCAATGGAAATTCCTATCAACCCTCGTGCTTGATATTTTTTATTTTCCCATTTAGCAGCTTTATCATCATCGGAAGGTTTAATTTCTTTTCCTGTGCCTATTATATAAAGCCCTTTACTTCTAAGTATATCTACCATGTGAGGTAGCCATTGGAAATAATTGGCGCTGTTAAGAATAACTGGGCATGCACTTTCCATTTAAAAAAAAAAACCTGAAGCTGAGAAAAGTTGAAACTAAATGCTCCAATGGAAAGATCTCAAAAAATTAGGCCATTTAAAAAAAATGGCTCGAAAAATGGCTTTCAGATGAAGAAGTTATGCCTTTTGAAAAATCTGAGTTGTAGATGCCGAATAGTTACTGGAACAGGATGAAGTGCGGATTTTTAAAAAAAATCCGCCCCTTTGAACAAAATTTTTTTACAAAAGAAACTTGAGAACGAGACTTGAACCCAAGACCTCTATTTTCATAAACTAACTCCTCACCAAGTGAGATAGTAAAAGGATCATGCTATTATGTGAAAGGAGGAAGGTTTTTTTTTTTTTTTTTTTACTCTTCGGTGTGCATGCCTTTTCCTGCACAAAAAAACACAAAAACCGAGAAAAAAAAACGAAATGAAAAGTTGTTGGCTTGAGGGGTCTTGACCTAGGTTCAGTGTGCAAGGTTTGCCAACAAGCCCCTATACTACTGGCCCTTTTGGTAGTGACCTGCTTGTGCAGGTCAAAGTCTCACCTGAAGCAGTATGGGTGGGTGTTGGAACTAGGTTTCTGCACCCTGAGAAAGGATGGGTACCGCAAGCAGAGCTGTGCTAGGTCCTGTAATCCCTGATTACCTTTTTCTGCGCAAGGTTAATTAAGTCTCTATTCGCATCCACTTGCACTAGATCTATAGTTATATGCTTGTTATAACATCAACACAACAGTACATAAACAGAACATAATACATCTAGATCCAAGAACGCAGTACACAGATCTTTTGCAGCTTAAAGATAGAAAACACACAATACAAAAATTATCAGCAATTTACACAAAAGTACTCACAGATCTAGTTCTCTAACAATCTTTCGCATTCATTCATTCATCAATTCTTCCTTACAATTCCCTTCCCAACCTGCGCACACAGCAGCAAGGTCCGCACACAGCTAGACTTGGATCTCCTCGCACACAGCCAGTAGGAGTCCGTTCTCCAAAACCCAAACAGATATCTTAAATCACAATTCACATCAATAGCTCATCATATCCTACTTTTTCAATACAAAATGCATCTCTATTTATAACAATCTAGCCTCGAATTTCCTATGGTCCGTAACCCATGGTTTTCGGACCCCTAGTTTTCCCTTTTACCCAATACAACGCTTTCGGGGCTTTGACCCACCCCAAAACCCCTCCGCTAGATTAAATCTAATTAAAAATATAAAAAATGGACCAGTTTCGTAGCATGTTAGGAGACCTTGTTCCAACAGTCCTCCAACACAATCTTGTGACTCGTCCCGAGTCACTGCAGCTGTCATATAGTCATTGAACCTGGGAAGGCTTGAGACGACTACCATTGACAAAGCCTGGTACGATGTCTTCGTGCAAGGTAGCTAGCTAGACTGCTCCACCATTCGTGATTTCTTTAACTATGTAGGGACCCAGCCAGTGTTGTTGGAATTTGCCTAGATGTTTCGCAAATTGGCTATCGTATAAAAGGACAAGGTCACCTGTGATGAACGTCTTTTGGCGAATATGTCGATCATGCCATGCTTTGTCATGAGCCTTTTGAACTTGTTGATGGAAATTAGCAATAAACTGATCTTCCTCCAAAGCCACAAGTTGCGCAAGACGCTCCTCTATGATATTGGGGTCTGCCACATTGGTAAATGCTGCAGTGCGTAGGCTAGGAACAACATATTCAATGGAAATAATGGCCTCTTTGCTATAGACCATCCGGAAAGGGGTTCTGCCTGTTAGATTCTTGCAGGTTTTTCGGTAGGCCCATATAATAAAGATAATGTGAACATCCCACTCACTACGATCGAAATTTCAGACCTTAGTTAATTCCTGTTCCAAAATTTTGTTAAAAGCCTCAACCGCCCTGTTTTCCTGAGGGTGGTATGGGGTACTCTTCGCATGGTGGATCCAGAATTCCTCATTCAAGGCTTGAATCATTTGGTTGACAAAGTGTGTACCTCTTTCACTCATTAGGATCTTTGGGTAGCCAAAAATGGTCAGGATCTGCCCAAAGATGAAGTGCGCAACAGTATCTGCAGTACAATCCTTCACCTCTTGTGCCTCAGCCCATTGAGTGACGTAGTTTGTGGCAGTGATAATGCATCACGCACCTGTTTTCTTTCCTAGTAGATTGATGGGTCCTATAAAATCAATGGCCCATTTTTCAAAATCTTGTAAAGCCACTTGAGGCTGTAAAGGCATCTCATCTCAGTATGAAGGTCGTCCTGTGTGCTGGTAGGTATCGTAAGACTGACAATAGGTGTATGAATCTTGATGCAAAGTAGGCCACCATAACCCAACCCTCAAAATATTTTGTGTTGTTGCACGTCCTGCATAGTGGCCTCCTGCGACACCTTCATGTGCTTCTACTAACACGACAGATGTTCATACTTGGTGACACACTGCAGTATTTTCCTTATTGCAGCACTCCAGGCCACAACTAACCATGAGGAGAAAGTCTGTGACCATGAAAATCAATTCCTTCTTTCCGCACGATTATCCACCAACAAGTGCCTCCGTAGTAGGAACTCAATGATATCATCATGCGCGACCACCTTAATGGTAAACAACATGCATCTAAGCCTTCGTCCAAACTAGTAGGTTATTCTCCTTATTTCAATGCAAGACATGATCTGGCTAGCATTCAACCTTTTCCGAAGCCGATGACATCTAAATTAAGTATTCTTGAATAAAGGAGAACCAACAGCAATTTCTCAACACAGTTTTCTGTCGACTGGTGTATTTTAAAGCCAAATGACCGTGGAATATTTAAAGCTTCCACCTTCAGAGACAAAAGAAGGATATTTTCAGTGCGAGACCATGTCAACTTTTCCGTGCTCGTGTGGATATTTTTTCGTTCGTGCTCCGAGAGCCCCCATAGTTGGTGCTGCGAATCGGTGGTCGATATTCTTCTGTGTCGATGAGTAGTCAGCCTCAAGCGTTTACGCTCTCGACGCATCCATATGGGGTTACGAAATTTTCGACCAACTGGCAGGGCCATAAAGGTAGATCATCTTTGGAGTAGTTCAAAGCCTCTTCTATACCATCATCCCAAAAGAAAGAAACATATTTTTAGTAGTTTACAATGAATCGTGGCGTACTCTAATGATACTGTTAATAACCAATGTGTCTGAGAATAGAAAATAGTTGTTTCTCCATTGTGGGGACTGCCAAGTTTATAATTATGGCTACCTTCATAGGATCAACCATAAATCCCTGCCGACAGACTATATGTCCAAGAAGGATTCCAAATGGCACACAAAAAATGCACTTCTTAATGTTCAAGGAGATTTGGTGCTTCCGGCATGCATCCAACATTAGTCGTAGGTTAGAGACATGTTCCTTTACTAAGCCAAAAACCATCCAATCATCGAAATAAACCTCCAGGAACTTATGAATAAATTCCTTGAATATAGCAACTACAACCCTTGAAAAAATAGCAGGTGCATTTTTGAGACCAAAGGGCATGACCGTATACTAGAAAGACCCCCATTCAGTCGCAAAATTAGTCTTACTGCAATCTTCAGGTGCAATCTGGATCTGGTGGTACCCTGAGAACCCATCGGTGAAGGAATAGGCCTCTTGTCCACCCATGCTATCAAGGATTTCGTCGGAGAAGGGTGTAGGAAAGGGGTCATGGACGCAGGCACCATTTAACTTGCATAGATCCACACAGATGCATATTTCTCCCTTGGTCTTCTTTTCTTAGATGACCATTGGACTTACCTAGTCTGACTATTCAACTGGTTCAATGATACCTGCAGCAAGCATTTTATCCAGATCTTCCTTGACCTTTTGCTTGTATTTTGGATTCAGTCGGTATGGCTACTGCTTGATGGGGTGCGCCTCAAGTTTCACAGTGATATGCATGATGTTGAGGTCCCCGGTGACGCCCTTGAGCTCAAAGAACTTTGTCGGAAATAGGTCCTGATATTTCGTGAGTAATTCAGTGATTTTTCCTACAGTCCCCTCATCCCAATAGTCCCCAATATTAGCCAGCTTAGGGTGTTCCTCCATCCCAATATTAACGTCACACAACTTAAGAGGCTGTGTTACATCAAAATTCTGTAGTGATGGCCCCACAATAGCGCGTTCTCCTTCAGATTCTGGGACGGAAATTTTTCGAGGATTATCCTCGTCGTCATCAATTGCTAAGCTCTGACAGTTGGCTATGTCGTGCATCTGCACGTCCCATGTCGAGAAAGTTGGGGTAGCACGGTGGGTAGTATTCTTAAAGACAAATGCATCAATGTCCTGCAGAGCTTTTTTGAGCATCTTCGTCCCTCAAATCAATCTGAATGTCCTGACAAAGTCCTCCTTTAGTGTTTCCTAGTGGCGGGTGCGCTGGTGCAATTCTGCATCTAAGTACCAAGCAGTCGGGATAGGACCCAAGGCATGAAAAAATATATGGACCCATTCTTCTGTAGTTCGGTCGAACCATTTGGTCATCCAAACACGCAGATGTGCGCGGGGATCCTCGGGTCCGAGGAACACCTTGGTGTGTATGTCAGCTGGAGGGGTGAACTGTAGAAGCATCCTTTCCCGACACATTTCCCAATCCGGGAATGCTTTCTTGTGGGTGTCCCACCAATGCACATAGCCAGATTAAGGGCCCAGAGCCATCATTCTCTTGGCACCCTAGCATTTAGTGTTCTTAGGAATTCCTGGACACTACCAGCCTCATCAAAGTGGGGTAGATCTCTTACCTCTGAGGAAATGCAGTAGAGGGTTCTTGCAACCTGGGGGCAGCACAGTACCGAAACCTTGTGTAACCGGTTTTTCTAACTTTCCAGTTCCTCATCAACCTTAGAACAACATTCACTATCCCTACAGAATATCTCGTCTATTGTAGTTTTACTCCTGTCTTCATCCTGCACAGTCAATCTGTAAATGTGGTCTAGTTCCTCCTGTTCGTAGGCTGGTTCCATATACTGCGCACCTTCTGTTGGATCTAGTGGTACCTGTTGGCCACCTGTAAATTTTGGTCTATCAAAAGGTGGCCAAAACATGTTTTCAACCTTCAAGAAACACTTTCCTGGCCAAACTGTTATCTCTTGAAGCCTGTAGACGACCTCATGCTCATGTCTCAAGGTTTTCACTGTTATTTCTCAGAAACTCAAAAATTCTGCTAAAAATTCCATGAGAAGACTGCTGCAATATCCTCCTCCTTTTCCCCTTTTTTCTCTCAGAGACTAGCCTTCATATTTTCATCATTTCCTTTGTTCTCCATTTTCCTCACCCTCTTTTCATATAAATTTGCCTTTGCAGAGTTCCAAACTTCTTTCGAACTCTGTTGAAACCCTCAAACACCTTTGAAAATCATGGAAAATCTGTGTAAAAAACCCCATTTCTCTATTAAGGGTTTAAGCCCCTTGGCCTGAGTTTCCAAACCACTTCCCCAATATGCCCTCATCATAAAAACCAAGCGCCAAACCCATGAAGCGCTAATCGCATCGGAACGATTCAAAGTGTGCATGTTTGAGAGCCATTTTAAATGCCGATTGCGATCAGCCCCTTTGCCATAAACCGAAGATCGTATTATCATTTCATCTACCCCATAAGCCCGCAATCGGGCGCTAAACCATTGAAAATCCCTTTCTGATCAATATTTTTCTGTGTAAAACTTGAAAACCCATTATTCCAAAGTTTGTTTTAAAATGCCAAAATCACGTGTTTAAATAAAATGGGTTGATCAAAAAGACCGATCGCGCAATCGCGATTGGAGAATTCACAATGGGTTGATTGAAAAATCGGGCCCGAATGTTTCGATTACGATTGGCCCTAGTTATATAAAGCCCCGGGCCCATGGTACTCCATACACCCAGTGGCCCCGCAATCGGGCGCCAGCCTATCATATATATATTCCGCCCGATCCACTCAAAACCTTGGTTTTTATTGAAATTTATGGATTTCTCACAAAGTATAAGGGTCCCACCGGTGCAAAGAATTAAAGGATCTGGACCGTTGATCTAGACCATATCTAATGACCCGCGCACAATCGCAATGTTTCAATCGCATGCTTTGTTGCTGCCCTCCCGATTGCCGATCCTCGATTAAATATGGGCCGTCCATCTCCCTGATGATCGGACGGCCTACGCTCAATCGCATCGCTGCGTTCCAATCGCATCCCCTTTGCTGCGACCTGCCGATGGCGATCCTCCGATTAAATCTGGGCCGTCCACGTGTCCAGATCGGACGGTCCCAGATCACCCCCACCGTTGCTCATCGCGCGATCGACGGTTCTGTTTTATTCTTCCTCCCACGTCATTTAAAATTCCTCTCAGCTAATCTCCACCGTTGGATGATGCCATCCGACGGTCCTGCTCTCTTCCTACGCCTCTGAAGTAGTAAAACCAAATACGCAGGATTTTATAACAGATTGTTTGTATTTTTCAGGTTTTGATTCGAAGTTTTATCAATGTTTCATAAGCATTGATAGCACATAAAGGCCTGCGCAGCTCCTGCACATCAACAAGACACTGTTTTAATTCAAAAACAGTTAAAGAGTATCAGCGCCGAAGACAAAACATATCAGAACTGGAGATTGAAGACCCAAACACAGATCTCAAGCAAAGTAAAGTGTTTGGGAAGGAGCGAAGACATCTGTCGAGTTGAGAAATTCCCCACCGCTATAAGAAGAGGCTAATTGAACCCTCTACAGCTCCAAAGGACACCTGCAGTCTCGTTGAGATCAAAGACCGCCGAACAATAAATACTAATTGAGCTATCTTATCTCTAATTGTCAGCAGAGCCATTCGAGAAGATTAAAGAACAGTTAAGAAGCAGATATTTAGATCATTTCGTCTCGGGAAGTAGAAATAAAGTCACTCCAGCATGACACTGAGCTTCAAAGGACAGCAAAAAGCTCCCACTGAGCTTAATTGTAACGGTACATCAATTAATGCTGATGAACACCTGTAGATTTCTTGATCGAGGCCCTCAAAGCACCGAAGAGTCATCTTCTGTATTAATTGATCCAAACATATTTTTTCATAGTTTACCACCGCGCCATTCTTCTATAAATACCTCTGTAGAAGATGAGAAAAATGTTGGTCTCGAGACATCTGAACGCATGTAATAGTCATTCTGAAGCCACTGATGCCCTGTTCTGTAATTGAAAGATACATAAGTTGATATGAGAAGTTCAAAGCTGTAGAGACCCACCGGGCTTGCTGATTGTAACTGGTTTGAACATCAATACAAGTTGTTGATTCATGGAATTCTGAAACTATGTCAATGGTGATGTGTTCCTTACTCTCAATTGTCGTTTTACTTAATGTTTTCACTCTGTTCACTTTCTCTGATAAAGAGCAGAAAACATAGAGTTAGGATATACTCTCCACGGTACCCTACTCTTACTGAAAGCTTTATCTTCTATGTTTTCTTCATTTGAATGTCCTCTTTGAAGAGTTTATTAACGCAGGTTAGTTTAAAAGTACTTCCCTGATCTAGATAGCTCTTTGAGATGAATGTTCTCTTTGTTATCCTTGGAGTTTATCAATGTAGCGTAGTTTAAAAGTACTCCGCTGATCTAGATTGCTCTTTGTGATTATCATCTGTGTTCCCTTATCGAATATGCTGAAGCAGGCTGGTTTAAAAGCACTTACCTGATCTTAGGCTGTTTGAACTGTTTTTTAAATGTTTCTGATGGAAATTACTTCAATGCGGGCTAGTTTAAAAGCACTTACCTGATCAACAGAAATACTTTTGTGTTTCTCCTTAAGTACATGTTGAAAGCAAGCTAGTTTAAAAGTACTTATTTGATCTTAGACTGTGCTTTGTTTTTTCATTTGTTTAAGTCTTTCACTCCTATTTGTTTCACTCCATTAATCACCTTAAGAGATCCTTTGATGTAAATGACTTGCTCCATAGATCCTTCTTGAATTTGCTATCCAATTAAATCCTCCTATGACTCCATATCCCAATGGGTTAAAGTTGTCTTTGTCTTTTGCTATCAGCTGAAACATTCCTTCATTTGCAGGCTCTTCACCCTTTTGAACTGCTTTCACCTTCACCATGTCTTCGCCCAACCAAAAACAAACAAAACAAACCCATGCTCTTCATAAATAGCCTAATATCGTAATTCCAGTCTTTAAAGATCACATCTTTGAACTCATTTATAGAGAGATCCCTCTCTGGATTCAGGAGGGCTAGATCCTTGAATCCCAAAGAGGTTTGATGTTACCTCTGCAGTTGGACTTTGCCAATCTTGCTAATTATAGAGTGATAACATAATGGCGACTCCACTGGGGAACTCCTGAGTATTTCTTCGATTAGAAGACAATCATAAGGTACCAGATATCCCTTGCTAACTGAAAATTAACTCAGAAAAACCCAAAAATATTTTAGATTGGTATTTAATAAACATGGTAGTGGACCATAACACCTCTTACCTCTGAAAAGGAGCTAAAAACTTCCACTTGGCGACTCCACAATCCTGAACAGACCTTAAGACTCCACTGGGAAGAACCCTCATTACTATACTATCCTTCAAACCCAGTCAGAGGACTGTAGGATTGAAATTTGTGTAAAACAGATTAGTTAACCTCTCAAAGATTGTCATACCTGGTTGAACTTTTCTTGTTATTTGGGTCTAAAAAATTACAGCATAGTGGCTCCTAGAAAGATTCACACTAGAGCCCATCCTGACCCTGATCCACCTGAGATAGTTGATAACCTAGAAAGCATCCTTAGGAAGTCTCCTAAGATTAAATCTTCAACTGTTTTCATATCACCCTTGAGAGCTAATTCAGTTCCTGAGAATCTTACAGCTCTACAAGAATCATATGGTGGTGGAACCATAAAACGTTTTACCTCCTTAGGAGCGAAAATTTTCCACCTGGCGACTCCACACTCTGAAACTCCCAGAAGACCAAATGACTCCACTGGTAGAAGACCCTGAACTGATTGACCGGACACAGTGACCTCTTTTCTGATTTACAAACATGATTCCGAGAATACAACAAAGATATGCCCCAATGAGTAGAGATCATATCCCTGGGTTTCCACATAAGATGCCCCAGGTGAATTGGGATGACAACCTGCCTGTTTTTCAAGGTGAAAAGTTTGATGACCCTTTATTACATCTTATCAAATTTCACATACATGTATGGAGGTTGAAAGTTGAATGGCATGAAGATTGCCTAATGAAAATGTTCATGTTAACATTAGAAGGAAAAGCTAGGGATTGGTATGAATGCTTAAGATCTAGTAGTTTGTTTTCTTTAAGAGACCTTGAATATGTGTTCTATGAGAACTATGAAGAAAACGCTACGTCATTATCATGGGGTGCAATATATTATGATCGATCACAAAACATCACCCAACACATTATAGATAATGAGGAAGCTTTGGAAGAGATGCATCCTAAAGATATTTTAACAGCCATTCATGAGTTTAATATCCTATTGAAAAATTTTTAAAAAATAGATGAATCAGTTGAGGAAAAGATGATCCAAGCAGTAAAAAACATTCCTCAAGATATCCCTGAAAACTCAAATATTGATTCATCATCCCTTATAGCCGAGGCTCAAGAAGACATCCAGCCTCAAAATCAGTCTTCACAAGAGACAGAGAACTGTTGTACTCCTGTTCAAAGGAACATAGAAACATCCTTCCCTTTGACAGAAAAAGAGATAGATCAGACTATTTATAAACAGTCAGTCTCTAAAAAAATTTGCGAAACAAACACTCTTGCCAATTCACATAAATAACTTTGTTGTATAGATTTAGAAATTTATCTTGTAGATCAGTTAGAAGAAAAGCAAACTGATGACCCAATATGTTCGACTGACAAAATTGTTTATTCAGATGATTTTCCGAATTTCGATCAGTCTGATGATGATGATGATGAGTTCCAAGAAAAAAATAATCATGCAGGGAAACCAACGTTTGATTGGTGTTATCATTTTCACCATCACCAGCTTGAAAGCCAAAAACATCCGTTTCAATCCATCACTAATGGCTTTCACATAATTGGAAATCAGCAGACTTTCAGCTCAAAGGATAACGAGGAAAGAACTGAAGAAATTTTTGAGAACCTTGAAATCAAGGAGCCTTCTCTTGAAAAAGAGGAAAACTTTAAGTACTCCCCTGCTCAAGAATATAATAACCTCTTCACAGAATTTAGTCCACTGAATACGAGCATACAAGGGCCACAAGAGGACAACACTGTCAAATATGATGAGTCCTCTAGTTCAGAAGATGATGAATATGAAGGAGAAAAACAAATAGAAGACTGTCCTACTGAGGATATACCATGTTCTCAAGAGGAATCTTCTTCCTTTTCAGTTAAGAATGATGATACTTCCAAGCTACATACTGAAGAGATAGTCTTCAAAGCTAATGTCTTAGAAGTAGATGATCTACCAATTGTGGAGGATCAAAAGGAAGAGAATCTTCATCTTTTCTTTGTTGATCCTATGGAAGAGTGTGTGGAAATCCCGACTGGCTCAAATTATCAAGCATTGACCCTTTGCAAGAGCCAAAGACATGAAAAGCTGTCACCTTCTGTGATAGCCTTGACATTGAAGGTTAACCTTCAATATGTTCTATGGATACCTCTGACAAGCAGCCATAGTTACTACTTCTTCTTGACATTACTCAGTTGGCTGCATTGGCACTTTTGTATCATATGAATATGTAAATACTCCATGTTTAGAATAGGTTAGATAGGAATGTCAATAAAGCTCATTTTCGAGCATGAAGTTAGTTGTTGTTTTCTGCTTTGGAGAAAAATCAAGAATTCAAAAATACAAAAACAATAAAAGATAGAAAAGAGGGCAGAAATGAAAACAAGAAAGGCAAAGCCCCATGCCAAAAAAAAAAAAAAAAGAGAGAAATAAATCTGAAAGTGTGCAAGCTCAAATGCCACTCCTCAAAAAACACACTTCTAGTTAGTCAAACTATTTAATCTTGACTAATTAGCTTTAAATTTTTCTGCTGATAGGATAGTGAATTGGATTTGCCAAACTGTTTAAACTTGGCTTATCAGTAGATAGATTAGGCTAGAAATGAAAGGTTCAAACAAGCCCAAAACCTGAACGTAAAGTTTCCAAGCAAGAGATGACTCAAATCTGTTTTATTTTTCTGAGTCATAAAGTTGTAAATCTGGTTCTAATCAACTCAAAATCTGAACCAGAAAGAAAGAAGTAACAGCTCAAACAAATTCGAACCAAAGCTGAAATCAAGGAAAGCAAGTGGCTCTAACAAGCTCAAAACTTGAGCCACAAATAAGAAGAAGGATGCTTCAAAAAAAAAAAATTCATGTTTCAAACCTTCAATTTTTGATTTAGCTCTCTGCGAATAATGTCTATGTGCAGCTTGTTTTTATGCCATAGATCACAGCAAGTCAAACAGCTTAATCTTGACTTGGCTGTTTTTCAATTTCTGTAGTAGAATTTAGAGAATGAAAATCTGTTGGACAGTTTAATCCCAACAAATAGTAGATTAGGTAGAGAAACATCTGAGCTCAACTGTTTAATCTGAGTTCAGGGAGAAATAAGGGGTAGAATTAGATTAGATTTCCTGTTTTCAAAAGAATAAAATGTTGAAAAAGAGTTTGCCAGTCCAAGTGCACCTAAATGAAGAAAAAATGTTAGATCAGTAGGATTGGGTAGGTAGAAAGCCTGTGTTGATGAAGATTCATTGCTTTTCAATGCTGCTAACCTTTTTTCAGCCAGAATAAGATCATTTCAGCAAAAACAACAGCCCAAAGAACGAGGCATTGATCAGCCTCCCAGAGAATGCAGTTCTGAAGTTCTTTATGCCTTCAAGAAGGCACCATCCCCAAGTGGAGCCACTGTTGGCCACCTGTAAATTTTGGTCTATCAAAAGGTGGCCAAAACATGTTTTCAGCCTTCAAGAAACACTTTCCTAGCCAAAATGTTATCTCTTGAAGCCTATAGACGACCTCATGCTCATGTCTCAAGGTTTTCACTGTTATTTCTCAGAAACTCAAAATTCTGCTAAAAATTCCATGAGAACATTGTTGCAATATCCTCCTCCTTTTCCCCTTTTTCCTCTCAGAGACTAACCTTCATATTTTCATCATTTTCCTTTGTTCTCCATTTTTCTCACCCTCTTTTCATATAAATTTGCCTTTGCAGAGTTCCAAACTTCTTTCGAACTCTGTTGAAACCCTCAGAAACCTTTGAAAATCATTGAAAATCTGTGTAAAAAACCCCATTTCTCTATTAAGGGTTTAAGCCCCTTGGCCTGAGTTTCCAAACCACTTCCCCAATACGCCCTCATCATAAAAACCAAGCGCCAAACCCATGAAGCGCTAATCGCATCGGAACGATTCAAAGTGTGCATGTTTGAGAGCCATTTTAAATGCCGATTGTGATCAGCCCCTTTGCCATAAACCGCAGATCGTATTGTCATTTCATCTACCCCATAAGCCCGCAATCGGGCGCTAAGCTTCTTTGAAAATCGTATCCGATGGACTTTTTTTCTTTGTAAAACTTGAAAACCCATTTTCCAAAGTTTGTTTTAAAATGCCAAAATCACGTGTTTAAATAAAATGGGTTGATCAAAAAGACCGATGCGCAATCGCATCAGAGAAGTTACAAATGGGTTGATTGAAGGACCGGGCCCGAATGTTCCGATTGCGATTGGCCCTAGTTATATAAAGCCCCGGGCCCAAGGTACTCCATACACCCAGTGGCCCCGCAATCAGGCGCCAGCTTATCATATATATATTCCGCCCGATCCACTCAAAACCTTGGTTTTTATTGAAATTTATGGGTTTCTCACAAAGTATAAGGGTCCCACCGGTGCAAAGAATTAAAGGATTTGGACCGTTGATCTAGACCAGATCTAACGACCCGCGCAAAATCGCAATGTTTCAATCGCATGCTTTGTTGCTGCCCTCCCGATTGCCGATCCCCGATTAAATCTGGGCCGTCCGTCTCCCTGATGATCGGACGGCCTGCGCTTAATCACATCGCTGCGTTCCAATCGCATCCCCTTTGCTGCGACCTGCCGATTGCGATCCTACGATTAAATCTGGGCCGTCCACGTGTCTAGATCGGACGGTCCCAGATCACCCCCACCATTGCTCATCGCGCGATCGACGGTTCTGTTTTATTCTTCCTCCCGCGTCATTTAAAATTCCTCTCAGTTAATCTCCACCGTTGGATGATGCCATCCAACGGTCCTGCTCTCTTCCTACGCCTCTGAAGCAGTAAAACCAAATACACAGGATTTTATAACAAATTGTTTGTATTTTGCAGGTTTTGATTCGAAGTTTTATCAATGTTTCATAAGCATTGATAGCACATAAAGGCCTGCGTGGCCCCTGCACATCAACAAGACACTGTTTTAATTCAAAAACAGTTAAAGAGTATCAACGCCGAAGACAAAACATATCAGAACCGGAGATTGAAGACCCAAACACAGATCTCAAGCAAAGTAAAGTGTTTGGGAAGGAGCGAAGAAATCTGTCAAGCTGAGAAATTCCCCACCGCTATAAGAAGAGGCTAATTGAACCCTCTACAGCTCCAAAAGACACCTGCAGTCTCGTTGAGATCAAAGACCACCGAACAATTAATACTAATTGAGCTATCTTATCTCTAATTGTCGGCAGAACCATTCGAGAAGATTAAAGAACAGTTCAGAAGCAGATATTAGATCATTTCATCTCGGGAAGCAGAAATAAAGTCACTCCAGCATGACACCGAGCTTCAAAGGACGGCAAAAAGCTCCCACTGAGCTTAATTGTAAGTGTACCTCAATTAATGCTGATGAACACCTGTAGATTTCTTGATCGAGGCCCTCAAAAGTACCGAAGAGTCATCTTCTGTATTAATTGATCCAAACAGATCTTTTCATAGTTTACCACCACCCCATTCTTCTATAAATACCTCTGTAGAAGATGATCAAAAGGTTGGTCTCGGGACATCTGAACGCATGTAATAGTCATTCTGAAGCCACTGATGCCCTGTTCTATAATTGAAAGATACATAAGCTGATATGAGAAGTTCAAAGCTGTAGAGACCCACCGGGCTTGCTGATTGTAACTGGTTTGAACATCAATACAAGCTCCTAATTCATGGAATTCTGAAACTATGTCAATGGTGATGTGTTCCTTACTGTCAATTGTCGTTTTACTTAATGTTTTCACTCTGTTCACTTTCTCTGATAAAGAGCAGCAAACATAGAGTTAGGATATACTCTCCACGGTACCCTACTCTTAATGAAAGCTTTATCTTCTATGTTTTCTTCATTTGAATGTCCTCTTTGAAGAGTTTATTAATGCAGGTTAGTTTAAAAGTACTTCCCTGATCTAGATAGCTCTTTGAGATGAATGTTCTCTTTGTTATCCTTGGAGTTTATCAATGCAGCGTAGTTTAAAAGTACTTAGCTGATCTAGATTGCTCTTTGTGATTATCATCTCTGTTCCCTTATCGAATATGCTGAAGCAGGCTGGTTTAAAAGCACTTACCTGATCTTAGGCTGTTCGAATTGTTTTTTAAATGTTTCTGATGGAATGTACTTCAATGCAGGCTAGTTTAAAAGCACTTACCTGATCAACAGAAATACTTTTATGTTTCTCCTTAAGTACATGTTGAAAGCAAGCTAGTTTAAAAGTACTTACTTGATCTTAGACTGTGCTTTGTTTTTTCATTTGTTTAAGTCTTTCACTCCTATTTGTTTCACTCCATTAATCACCTTAAGAGATCCTTTGATGTAAATGACTTTCTCCATGGATCCTTCTTGAATTTGCTATCCAATTAAATCCTCCTATGACTCCATAGCCCAATTTGTTAAAGCTGTCTTTGTCTTTTGCTATCAGCTGAAACATTCCTTCATTTGCAGGCTCTTCACCCTTTTGAACTTCTTTCACCTTCACCATGTCTTCGCCCAACCAAAAACAAACAAAACAAACCCATGCTCTTCATAACTAGCCTAATATCGTAATTCCAGTCTTTAAAGATCACATCTTTGAACTCATTTATAGAGAGATCCCTCTCTGGATTCAGGAGGGCTAGATCCTTGAATCCCAAAGCGGTTTGATGTTACCTCTGCAGTTGGACTTTGCCAATCTTGCTAATTACAGAGTGATAACAGTACTATTACGCGTGTACCATTGTTTTCGAACACCATGCTACGTTTTTTGAGATTGATGACACCCCCCATGTCTATAGCCCAGTCTAGCCCAAGTAGTGCAGGGTACGGATCTGCATATTCCACGATTTCAATGACCTTAAAGTCAGCTAGGACTTTTACTCCCGCGATATCTACCATGACTCTTGGCAACCGTCCTAGCGGTATGATCTTCTGTTGATTCGCCATGTGCAACTGGATAGTGGAATATTCCAACTTAGGTTCACCCATTCGTTGCCATGTCTACTTTGGTAGTACGTTCGCATCCGACCCCAAGTCGAGAATAACTTGGTCCATCTTGTAGTCGCCAATATGCGTAGTCAGCCGCATTTCTTGTCCAGTGTGTTTCTTGTAGCCATATAGCCATTGGACACCTCAGGTCTCAGGGATTGTGTTGGGCCGGGCTGCGCAGCTATGCAGTAATACTTGAAGAGTTTCTATAGCCGGTTGGTTATGTAGCAGTTTCAAGCATGCTGTTAGAAGGGGCTCACCCTCTTCCTTTCTCTCGAGGTGCACCAGAAGCTGTGCAAGGCCTACCCGCGGTGCTTGTTCTATGAGGTGCACTTCTCCCCTTGCTCCCTGGGTGACCATCTCGCTGCGTAGCTCAGTTTTAACCATTTTCACATTCTGCATAGGGGTGGGTTGTTTTTCCTACATCTTGGCTATTAAAATTGGGCAATCTTCAATCTCATGGTCTAGCTGCCGGTAATATTTTCAGGATTTCCTGGTGGGATTTGGACAGTCCCTTGTGAAGTGCCCTATATCTCTACAATTATAGCAGAACATCTGCCCCCGAACCCGTCTTGTGCTCCCTCCTCGACCTCCCCTACCCCTTGCTGGGGAGCCACCAAAAGTCGCTGGTGATCTCGGCGACGCGCGATCTGAATGTACCCTATAGAGGTTTCCCCGATCTACCAATAGCTCATATGTGCAACAATTATTCTCATCGTTCCCTACTGATCGACAGAACCTGCACCATTGTTGCTTCAGATCACCCATACTTAGTCGAGGGCACTGGGCCATATCATGTAGTCTCCCTACCCGGCATTCATCGCACCAGAGCGTAGGTCCATCGGATCCGGGCCGTAGCGGACTAGGTCCCCCTGTCTGTAGGTAATCCACCAATAGGGGACACTGGTCCTTAGTATGACCAGACACCTGACATCGTATGCACTAGAGTTCTGTGCTAACTCCTTTTCCCCGTTCCATCCGCAAGCTCTGTATTTCCATGTGCATGGCTCCGAGTTGCTCTTGAATCTAGTGTACTCCCCCCAACGTGTCATCTTTAGGTGCGACTTCGAGCTTCATGGCAGTTTCCAGGGATTTTTCCTGCGAATCGAAGGTCTACTAGCCCATTGGTATGCGTAAGTGAGGTAGCAACATGGCAATGAACCATTCCGTGTCTTTTCTGTCGTCATACTTGAACCCTCCTTCCCTAATTTCTTTCTTCAATCGTTGATCGGCCTCCCACACCGACTCAGACGTACTTTGCTTGAAGTCTTTTACTTTGGTTACCAGCTGAGAGTATGACTTTGGCTTTCGGAACTGTTGTTTTAGGGAATCCTTAATATTTTTAAGGGATGCGGTTCTATTTTGAGATATGTACTGCATATACCAATCCAATGCTCTAGCTTCAAAGGCCAAGGACAATTGTGTTTTTTTCACAGTATCGCTCACCACCCCCTGTGCCGTCCATACCGAGTCGGCCACGAACCAAAAACGATCCATGTCTTCATCGGCCGCACCCTTAGAGGTAGGTAATTTCAAGTGTACTACCATGTCTCCTTCTAACAAGGCTCCGGTTGAGAGCTTGCCCTCCAGCGAGCCTGACGACCCTTGCATCGTTGCTCTCCTCGGCGGGATATGGACAGAGTGATTCTTTTCTGGATTGGTTTGATAATACCTACCGCTCCTTGTTGTAATCTCCTCTAGAGTAGCGCTCATTCAATTTCGCGTTAAATCTTCAGTATTTGCTTGTCAGTACTAGATCACTTCCTCAGACTTCTTCTGGTCCCAGCAATGGAGCCATTTGTTGGCTCAAGGGGTCCTGACCCAGGTTCGGTGTGCAAGGTTTGCCAACAAACCCCTATACTACTGGCCCCTTCGACAGTGACCTACTTGCGCAGGTTAAAGTCTCACCCGAAGTAGTATGGGTGGGTGCTGGAACCAGGTTTATGCACCTTGAGAAAGGATGGGTACCGCAAGCAGAGCTGTGCTAGGTCATGTAATCCCTGATTACCTTGTTCTGCGCAAGGTTAATTAAGTCTCTATTCGCATCCACATGCAATGTATCTATAGTTATACACTTGTTATAACATCAACAGAACAGTACATAAACAGAACATAACAGATATAGATCCAAGAATGCAGTACACAAATATTTCGCAGCTTAAAGACAGAAAACGTACAATACAACAATTATCAAGAATTTACACAAAAGTACTCACAGATCCAGTTCTCTAACAATATTTTTCATTCATTCATTCATCAATTCTTCCTTACAATTCCCTTCCCAACCTGTGCACACAGTAGCAGGGTCTGAACACAACTGGACTTGGATCTCTGTGCACACAGCCAGTAGGAGTCTGTTCCCCAAAACCCAAATAGATAGCTTAAATCACAATTCACATCAATAGCTCATCATATCCTACTTTTTCAATACAAAATGCATCTCTATTTAGAAAAATCTAGACTCGACTTTCCTATGGTCCACAACCCATGGTTTTCGGACCCCTAGTTTTCCCTTTTACCCAATACAATGCTTTCAGGGCTTTGACCCACCCCAAAACCCCTCCGCTAGATTCAATCTAATTAAAAATATAAAAAATGGACCAGTTTCATAGCATGTTAGGAGACCCTGTTCCAAAAAAAGCCTTATGGCAGAATGTTAGTTTTTCGGTTAGCCTTATCAGCAACTATCACTTTTTTTACTATTTCCAATGTCTCGAGATCGCACAAAGACGCGGGGAAAGAGCTTACGTAGCAAAATAAATCCCTTTTCCCTGTTTCCGATTTGCCGAGATCACACGTAGCGCACAAAAAAGAGCATACATAGAGAAGAGGGTATAGATATGACAAATAAATAAAATCTTGATACTAGAAATAAACAGAAAAAAAACAGAAATAAGTAGAACTATTAACAAATATAACTGCAAAATAGATGCTTTATACCTCCAGATCTAAACTGTCATAACTTGGGCAGCCGGAAACCTTTTCCCATGAAACAAAAGGCGTTCCTCACTATAACAGATTCTATGGACACAACCGAGCAGTTCTCCAAGCCCAAAAATGTTCAGAAATAGTAGATCTACAAAACGAAATTTGCATGCAGTCAAACCGGCTTTGGATTTTGATCAGCAACAGATGCAACCCTCAAAATAGCTTCGATACCATGTATGAATTTACAGGGTAAGTTCCTTAGATCAATAACTAAAGGTCACCGCTCACAAACAGATCAAAAATTAGTACACCAGTATAATCACATGGTTAAAATCCTCAAAGAGGGAAACAGTCCATGGCCTCAGCCAACGCGGCCACTTCAGGCAATTTATTAATATAAAAATAAAAGTTGCATATGTTTCTCTCATAAACGGTTACCGAAAAAATGACCCTCCATGCTCTTTAAATAGAGATCATGGACCAATCGGGTGTTAAGCCACAGATCAAGTGTCATTAATACCGAGGTGAGAGATAACCGTCACATCACTACAAATCGTGATCGTCATATTATAAGTTACAAATGTACATGGTAAAGAAACACACTTTACCTAACTCTACACTAGACTAAGTTATTCTTAACCATTTCCTGTGTCGGAATATCCTAACAAGCTGCCTTCTATTGAATATTTCTTGCCAGAATTTCTAGATGAGCTCAAGGAAGATACAATTCTTAACAGGAGGACAAGAGCATCCAAGAGGGGAAGTATTGACTACCTTCAAGTTGGGCTCAAAGGCACTAAACCAAGCAAGGAAAAGTGGATGGAGGTTGGAAAGGTGAGGGAGTTGTACCCTCATCTACTGAACAGGTAATCAAGTATTTTTGGGTCCAAAAGCTTCCCAATGGGGAGGAGTGATCAGGAGTTCATAAATTTTGTTCAAAATTGAATGTTACAGGATTGGGTTGAAACCAGGATGGTTGCGTAGATATCATCTTTCTGATTCTGGAACTGTGAACAGTTCAAAAAACTGATGTCGTATGAGGGATATATCGTGTTCTGATAGAATTCCAAAACAACTAAATTTTGCAACAAGTTTGACTGGGATGCCTAGTCAGCATGGAGGGTGCACAGTCAGCAAAAGGAATATTTCTTTCCTCAGAATGAATCCTAGGCTTAAAAGTGGTGTGTTATGATTCGTTGGTGGATTACACGTTGTTTTATAGAGGACCAATTATAGGGTGACACGTGGCTAGTCCTGAGGCTGTCACGTGTCCCAAAGGTGTTAGTGTAAAATTTTATAGAGGTCCGTAGGGCTCGACCCCACGACCTTTGGCACCACATGCATAGGTCTCCACCATCTCTGCTATGTTATGACTTAACCATACTAGTGGACGGGTTATATTTAAAATGTAATGGATTACACATTGGGGGTTGGAAACGCCGACGCTCTAACCCGCCAGCGGTTCCATTGGAGGTGGTCACATTACTGCAACAAACGTAAAAAAAAAACACCCACCTATGAATTAACCACCGGAGTCTCCATAGAATTTAACTCTGCAATACTGTCACGTGCCGCAGTTTATTAACGTTTCTCCGTGCGGTCAGCAAACTTACCCGGGGTTAACACTTATCTAACCACGGTCTATGCCTACAGTTTTGCATGCGGTTGTGGTTAGACTGCATGGTTCGGGTTAGCATTTGGCCACCCAAACATAAAATATAATTTGTAGTTAGCCACTAGTGGATTTTTAGTGCACACCCTATTTTTGTGTGGATTTGGATAAACTAACTCCAGTTAAGTGGAGCTTCTCTAAGTGTTACTAGGAAAATGAGTTGGAGACTCAATTTTCGCCCATTATGAGTAAATGAAGAGTCAATATAGATTAATTGGAGCATTCTGGAGCCATTGGTGTAGATAAAATAGCCATTAGAGGCATGTAACTACATGTATTTGAAAAATTTTGAGCACAATGAAAGATGGGCATACCATTGGGAGTTGGACCAGAAGATGTAGCCCAGGAGGGGTGAACTGCTTCATCATGCCTGCTGGGTAAATGTTATGTGGTGTTTTATTTATTTATTTTGCACTATTGTTCAATGTTATTTAGGCTTATTTTCATGCTTCTAATTCACTAAAATAATCTACAATTCATGGTTAAAATCCTCAATTGTTAAGCAAACTCAAGAGACAAGTATGCACATGTTTATTAACAGAAAAGACACTTAGCAGAAAAAAACTAATATAGTCCTTTCAGATCAATACACAACATGTCACTTCCACAAGTATGGTTGGCCTAATAATACATCAAAAACATTAAGAAGAGCAATGTCACATAATACCTCATCCATGAAGGGCTTGATGTTGTAAGGAAGGTGACACTTCTATCTAACGCGAAGATCCCGTCCTTGGTGAACCCACCCGATGGTGTACCACTATGGGTGTGTTGTGGTCGAAAATCCCAACCGCTTCATGACCTCTGCTTAAATGATGTTTTTTTGGCTCCAACTATCAACAATTAACTGTAGTGAGGAACCCTTTACCCATATCTAGGAGTGGAAGAGATGCTCCTCCTCCTCTGGATCTTCCGGTTACTCCTTTTGGATCTTTGCAGTGGCAACAGTTGCATTGGGCTTCACATCAATAATATGATTCCATTTCTCATTCCCCTTGTTTTTTTCTGATTCAGTGTCGAAGAATTCATATGATTCAAAATCCCACATCTCGGCCACTAGTTACTGCTTGGCCCGACCCTCATTTGTGTTGTGGGTGGAGCTCTAGTGGAACTCACACCACTTTCCTGTGTCCTTCTTCAGCTTCACGGTGTTTTTATTTGTTTGTGGCTTTGGTAGGTTATATTCGACCGCCATGCCTTGGCTTTGTCCTTTTTTTTCAGTTTTGGGGAACCTTTCCTTTGCTTTTGATTCACAGATCTGAAGTCTCGCTTCTTCTATTTGAATTTCTGCTCAATCTTGTCAACATACCGGTATGTTGTACCAAGTGAGGAGAGGTTGAGTAAATCCATTTTCTCCTAAATGTATCTGTGTAGACATCTGTGGTACTTTAGCACCAAATGTTTCTCTCAATCTTTGATACCCAACTTTGTGCGTAGGGTATGGAACAGATTAGTCATCTCATGCATATCTTGATCCCTTTGTTGCCGCAACATAGTCCATTGTATCTACTTGTCCTCATAGCACCCCACAGTATAATATTTTTCCTAGATGGCGTCTCAGAAAGAATTCCAAGTGGGTATGACCGAGAACAGAGAGTGTTCCCCCTCGTCCTTTTTCTCACTGTAGGTTTCCAACCAGTCCTTTACATGTGGGGTAGCTTTAAGGAGTGAAAAAATAATCTTCTCCCGGTCGGAAAAGCCATGAACTGAGAAATATCCTTCTAATAGATTCAACAATATATCTATGAAGTTTGCATCTATTTGGACCTCCAATATGGGAATGTAAAAGTTTACTTATACCTTAAAAGGAGTTGCGCCTCCAGAGTGGCTGCTGGATGCAGATGCGCCGCTGGTGGGCAGTTGTTGAAGGATCTGGGAAAAGTTATCCATCATTGCATTCCTTTGTTTTTAAAGGGCCTCCTTGAGCAATATTTTGATAGGATATCCTGCTCCCTCATATTTCTTTTCATCCCCAATTGGCAGCCTTCGGGGTTTGTGAGGTTGATCTTGCAAAGGTTCAACCAGATCGAACACTAACTCCTTATACCCCGACCTCTTTGGGGACATGCAAAGAAGGATCGAGAAAGAGTAGATGCTTTGATACCACTGATCCGGATTTATGGAGGAACGTAATAGAATATACATATAACCATAAATACAAAAATGTAGTGGAAATAACACTTCATTTCATTAATATCAAAGAACTAAAATTCGTTTACAGACAAAATGGAAATAAACTAGCTAGGGCACCTATAGTTTATCTCTGAGAAGAGATGTGGTGGCTACAGGCCTCTAAACTATGCTACAATGAGGTTATAGGGCCTATTTATTATTGATACACAATGGAAAACCCTAAACATCCAAAAACCTAACCTTAGGAGATGAAACGCCAAAACTATGGGCCCTGTTTGGGTAAATTGGTACATCAACTTCCCAAGGACGTAAATTTGGCATACGATCTCTGTTTGACGTGCTCAATACCTCGTTAGAAATATCTATCTGAGGACTAAAATTTTTAAGTGAGAAACATTAGTATATGCCCCATATTACTCCCTTTTTTCCCCAAAAGCGTCGTTTAGGGCCTCAAAACGGTTCCGGAAGTTCAGGACCCGAAATACTGCTAAAAATAGTAAAATGTGCTATAATTAAGGAAAATGAAAGAAATAATGGCGGGGCACCAAGTGGAATAGGGGGGATGCCACCAATATCCACCCGGATCATTAGGTCTCTGTGAGTTTGCATAGGGATTGATAGTCATTTTACTGTGTCAGGTCTGGTTTTTGTGTGAAAACCCTTTTCGTTTTTCCTTGTTTTTAGCGACCAACACATTTTCTATTTACACAGTCGCGCAACCAACACCATTGTATATAGCATAATCGCACTTCCAGCACTATTATATATAGCATGATCGCGCTAATTTTTCTTTCAACACCCTTCTTATTATCACAGAAGCATTGATCTCAGACCTAGGAAAAGTTAGGGTTTCCCCTTGATTTTCCAGTGTGTCCTGGCCCCTAAAAAATCTATGTAGAGTCTTTGTGACCTCCCTCCTGTTTGTTTGACTTATTTGTCTTCTTTGAGCATTTTGTTTCATCTATTTGATTTTTTTTGTAAGTTGGGAGATGTTTTACCATTTCAAACACCTTTTGTCGCAATGAATCTGACTTGGTTTGAAGTGATTTGTCATATACACTAGTCATCACTGCATTTATGATCTTACCTTCAACTTAATGCCAAACATAGGATCACAAATTTTCTAATTCACAAGTCTAGAAGAGTGTGTCCTTTTCCCAAATTCAAAAGAAATTGATAGTGATTTTCATTTTAGTTTTTGATTTGGCTTTTATTTATCATTTTGAAAAAGGAGTAAAAAGAATTTCATTCGTGTATTTTTTAAAGCAATTTTGATTTACGTTCAATTGAAAGAAAAGTGAAAAGGATTGTTTTTGTGTTTCTTCATTAATTTCATTACTTTTACTTTTGATTGCATTTCAAAATAGAAAAACAAAAAAAATACCATTTTGTGCATCTTAGTGGAAAAGAGAAATGTTTTCATTTTTTTCAATTATTTTCATTTTTTGGGAAAAGTGAATTCGATTGGAAATAATTGCATTTCGCAGTTTTGACCTAGTTTGGGGGGCAGAATTGTTTGCTGAATTGATCACACTTTTGCTTGTATCTATTCCCTAAATAGTTTAGACTTCTTAAAAATGGAAATTTTTTCTTTTTGCATTTAGCCTGCATCATAGGATTTAGGTGACATCCACTATGAGCCAAAAACTGAAACTTAACTCAAGATCAACATTAAAATTTACCCAATTTACCTTAAGGAGCATTTGGAACTAACGAAAACATTTAGTGGTCTAGGCTAGAGATGTGCTCTGGCATCGTAAAATGTAGGAGTTGTTGCTAACGGTCTGCATTACAGCCAGGGGGTGATATTGCATCCCATATATGGAAGTACATTGATGTATGATAAGTATATTTGGGGCTCTTGGCATCAAACAGTTACACATTAGACAACACTACTACAGACTGGACTCCCATGTACCATTGCGTATATTTAGGGAGACAACATTAGGTTGCAAGCCTACCATAGGTAACCGAGTCGGCCGCATTGTAAACATGATACACCAAACATAGTATTCAGGGAGATCGTCTATAGTACGTTATGTCCTTGGTAATTTTTTCTATAGTTTATCATCAATGTGTATATTACATTTCACAAATTCTTGGTAAACCTTTATGCCTAGCACACCCTTTTTTATTTATTTATTGTTCATTCTAAAAATAACTTCCCACAAAAACATCTTACCCGTGCAGTCCTCCAACCTAATTATTTCTTGGTAAATTGTGAATTTTTTCACCTATTCCTTCTTTGATCTTGTTTTGAAAGGCCATCATGGCTGAATTGTTGAATTCACCTTGCCCCTCCTCTAATGGATCTCAAGAACCTCCTCCTGAGGTCCCTCAATTTCCAATTAGATCCGTTAAAGCTCAAGGTGTCGAACTTAGGATTGTCATCAGTGTACAACCCATCTCATCTTGACCACCACTTGACGATGCTCGTTGGACGACATCAGAACACTCTGACCTAGAAAGCCCTGAACCATCTACACAGTTTACGGTCTTTCCTGTGAATTTGGTCTTTGGTCCAATTGTGGTCTCACCCCAACAGTATTATAGTACTTTTGATCAACCCAAAATTCCCTTTCATGCTTCTCCAGTAGCATCTAGCTCTACTAGTTGTCAGTTATTTCCTGAAAAAATGGCATCCAATGCCGATGATATTCCATTTGTGAGTGCTCCTTAGAGTACTCTTCAAGAAACCACTGGCACCTATATCCTGGAAGCTTCCTCATCTGTATTTCCCCGAGGGAAAATTCTTTGGCTCCACACCTCACGATTTAAGTAATGGGACCGAAATATCCTTTGGTTAAGTTGTATGTCCACTTCCACAAGGGTATATCTCCTCGGGAAATCTTATTTCTGGAAGTTACAGTGCCACATATTTATTTCTGAATCCCATTTGGTCAACAGGTATTGCTCCATCTTCCGACCCATTCATTTCAAATGTGGTTGTCATCTCTCAACCTGTTGTTCGACCTACAGTCACTATTGGTCAAATGATTGTTTCAATTAGATCCTCTACCCCATTTTTTCCATCTACGATTACTGCATTTCCACCGTTCAATGGAAAATCTATAGTTTCATCCGAGCCTTGGGGAAATTTAATCTTCTTTACATACCTCCCCTGTCGGGTGGAGGGCCACTGAATTCTAGACCTATTCCTAGGGCGGGATAGCCTAATTCTAGTCTGGGTGGGACATGGTCTTTAAAACAAGAAAACACTATCATAGGTGCAATTCCTTCGAGTGATTAACCTACTTTAGTTGCATTAGTCTTTCACGAACCCCACTCTCAGTATTCCAAGGTTCAACAACCCCTTCAGCAACCAAACCGAACGTACCATATTCGTATGTTCAACAACCTGACATCCCTCATCTGTATGTTCAACAGTAAAAAATACAATGTCAGTATGTTCCTCGAACAAGTGCCTCTCAGCAGTATGTCCAACAACCCCAGCTTCCCGCAGGTGCTATTGCAACTAACCCTTATTTTGGTCCTTACACCCAAACTGGTATGAATCTTCCTTTGGGCCAACCTGGTGCCCAGTACCAACCACTTCCTCATGGTCAGTACTAGAAACCCCAGCCTAGGCCTCAGTTTGGTGCTCAATATCATCAGATTCCTCAGTACCAACAAGCCCAAATGGGACCTCGGGCTGGAATTTATGTTAAGCATGTACCACATGTTGGACCCCATGTTTAGTAGTGACCACAAGCTGAACCTCATGTTCAACAAGGACCATGTATCCCACAAGGTCCACAACCTCAAATCTAGTAGGGGCTTTATCAATATCCCCAGTAGGGTCCCTATGTTCAACAGCTGCTATAGCAAGATCCTTACCAGCAATGGGGAAAATATGCATATTAAGGATAGAAACTTCCCTATTGGGGGAAGAATCTATATCAACCCGGTTGGAACCCCTGACCTTTTTCTCCTCATCATCCTCCCTTGCCATTTTTGGCTACATTGGAATTTTCGGATGTGTCAAAGCTTACAAATGACCCCATCCAACATCAGTTGCATTGGCTGACAATTCTGACTAAGATTCCGAGAGATTGTACTAAATTTGAAGGAAAGTTTGGGGAAGACCTCTAAACCCATGTCATGACGTACCACTTATGGTGCTCTTCTAATTCTTAGGTCGATGATTCTATTCATCTTCGTCTTTTCCAGTGTACTTTGACAACTCCTACAGCCAAGTGGTATATTGAGATCCCTCAAGGAATTTCCTTCCATTTCAATTCTTTGGCTATGGCTTTCCTCACTCATTTCCAGTTACCTGTCCGGTATGAAACGGGAACCCACCTCCTCACCTCGTTGATTTATTCAACTGCAACGTGCATTTTAGATCACATTCACGAATGGTGATGTCGTCGTTTCCTCATAAAAATTTAGATCCCCGATCAGCTATTGATTGAATCGTTTACGAAATTATTTGTTCCTAGGATTTCTAAATATCTTTCCATGGGTGGATGTGTAACAGAAGAGAAAGTTATTTCCAGATCCCAATACCTCGATTTAGTTTATTCCCAATCTAGGAATATATACAAGCTCTTTCCTAATGCTCCACGACCTTCAACTGATCCTACATCATCTCAGTCTCCTAATACGCCTCCGATGGATGGTGTTTTCAAGACAGTGGCTCATACTGATGGTAGTGCACGCAAAAATTCCTTGAAGTCTAAGTCCACTACTGTCGTTGTGCCCTCCACTCCTTCCAGTAATCAGAAGAATCCTGGTAAAATATCCGAGGTAAGTGCTATCCAATCTATCATAGTAGACAAATCCTCGAAAGGTAAGAAAAAGGGTAAAGGAAAATCCAAATCTGACAACCCTAAAGAGGATTCAAAAAATTCATCTATTGACCATTCTTCCATGCACAAGCCTAAATATCCTTGCCTAATATATGATGATCATAATTACACCAAGGATTTTCCTCGGCGAGCTGAAGTTGCTTTTCTTCTGAAGGGTGCACCTAGGACTTCAGTTTTCTTGAAAGAACCTTTCCTTTCTCAACAAATGAAAATGGTTGATCAAGCTCAATCATCTAGAAACTCTCAAGTTTTCATGGCTAGAATGAAACCTATCGATATTACCATGAGATTGAAAGACTACCCCAATCCATCCAAGGCTCCTATGGAACAAGAAGTTACATATCACCCTTCCTCTTCCATGCCTCCTACTTTTGGTCCTCTCTAGATTGAGATTCCTAGTGGTGACTCCATCATCCGACCACCCCTAAAAGGTGTTCTTCGGAAATCATCCTATAATTCGAATACGAGAGCTGCACAACAATACAACATTGTAGAGGATCTAGCTCAAGCACCTTCGACGATGTCGGCTTTGGAGGTCCTTCAGTCATGTCCATCATAATGGAAGTCACTAATTTCCACTATTGGAAGGATTGATCCTGTAGATTCTAATATTATTACTTTCGATCTCGAGAATTTCATTCCTTGTCTCCCATCTCAGGTGGCTTTTCTGATTCAAGTTACCATCATGGGAAATAACATTCATAGGACTGTTGTTGATGAAGGCACCTTGACCTGCATCATGTCTATCGCATGATGGAAAGCCATCGACTTTACTCCATTGAGTCAATCCTCGAATACCTTGGAAGCTTTCGATGGTAGAGGTTCTCGATTGTATGATATTATCAAAGTGTTTCCCATCCTGTTGGAGGGAAAGATGGTAACCTTAGAAGTTGAGGTGGTAGACGCCAACTTGAATTATAATCACTTTCTTGGAAACAGTTGGACTCATGCCATGGATTTCGTGGTCTCCACCCTTTTTCGTGTCCTCTTTTTTCCTCATCTGGGAAAAATCGTGATTGTCGATCAGTTGGCTTTATTTTACCCTGATTCTTCAACACGCAACATTCCATATGTTGGGAAGACCGCTACCCCCTATGATAACATCAGATTGGGTTTATTAAAATAATCGTTCCTTATGGGAATTTTTCCAGTCTTGCCTCCGAATGTCGCCACTGTTGATATGATATCGTTTGATGGTGATCCATAGATTGTTCCCAATCCCAACCAGCTTGAGAGTTTTGGTGGCGTTATGCCTCTGAGCCCTGCTGAACAAATATATCAAATTATTCTCATGGCTTCTGAGGCTATATCTGAAACCAATGATCATTTGGTTTCCTCTTTGGACACTTATGCATAGTCTCCTTGGTTTGGTTCTTGAGAATCTTATGATCCCTTGAATGATAATTTCCCCACTGACGAAAGTATCGTGGAGATAATGTCTCTTGAAGAAACTCCATTGGAGGATGGAAATCATCGTTCCTCGTTTATCCAAATCCCATGTGACATCTATGCCTATCTAGAATCCCATGCTTCGTTTATACCGACTAACTCATTTTAGAATCTGATCTTGATTCATGAAGTGTTTTCCGAAGGGAACATGGGAAATATTACTCCAACCATTCCGATTGACATCTCTGTCAAACCAGGGATTGTCGAGAATGTCTTTTTCCAGGTTTCTTGTTCTCCCCATGAGCTCAAGATTTACACTGCTTTCCTCAAAAAATGTGACCCACCCACTCCCTTTGACCCTGCTCTTACCGTTTGGTCACTTTCCCAATGAGGAATTATTTCCATGCTTCGTAACCCTTACTCGGCCAGGGGGCATGGGTACTTCACTGTTGCTGTGAATTTCCTCATAAAATTTTGCCGAGGTAATGCCTACATGCAATATCAACAGTAGAAATGTGGGTTTATTTCTATTAATCATCACATAAATCTATCATTGGAGTTCATTGTTGAACTATCTCTAAACACATATTATGTTTAATCATGATTGTGATACTTTGTACATTAGTGGTTTATTCATTAGTGTGATTGTCTACTTTGCAGACATGTTTCCTCTACTTACCTTGTGTTCCACTTGGTTTGCAGATGTCATCGAATCATTACATTGGTTTTGGTGATGGTGCTTTCCGTAGCACACAGAACCTATCTTCCGCAGCATGGGCACTCATTGCCCCTGATGGCGAGTTGTTTAATTTACAAGGTATTTTTTGGGTAGAGCAACTAACGATATTTACGAATATAGTGAGGTCATCGAGCTATTATTGGATGCTATTGATCTCGGGGTTAGAGATTTGGTTGTTAAATTAGACTCATAACTCATTGTGATACAATTAAATGTCCATTATTCTATGCAAAATGCTCAAATTTTGCGTATGTATTTGCATGTTCAATTATTGGAAAGGAATTTTGATTTTATCACATATCAACATATTCCAAGACATTTAAACACATTAATAGATACATTAGTAAATCATGTATTAGATATGCATTTGTGCAATATGTAAAAACCAACACATCATTATGATACACAAGTAGCGTAGAAACATATATATATAGATTGGGTCTGTCAAGTTTTTATATCCAAAATCTCAAAAAATATGTGTTATGTTACAAAAATGGTTCTTCGAGCCTATATCAGTACAAAAATGTAAAAATATGATTGTTTTCTGCCCACATGGTGCTCGTGATAGCGTGTGACTGATCAAATCACTCACCAATGTAGTTGATGCAGTCTTCCTGGAACCCTGATCGTATGCCTCTAAAAGAGAAGAGGAATGTCATCAAAGGTAGCATACTCAGGGAGGCCTCTCGTAACGCCTACCAAGTTTCGCTCTAACTTGGCTAGTGTGTTTGCTCCCTCCTCATAAGCAACATCCTCTACCAGGCGGGCTACCTTCCTCACGATCGGTGACATACCGGACGGTCTTTGAGGACCCATATCTATAAAAACATCATAATTTTACATTTTATAATACATAAAAAAAAACATTCAAAAAGTGAAAAACTTTTAAAAAACAATTTTTACCTGTATAAGTCCACTATGTTCCTAGTGGAATGGGTAGATCCGCGTCTCCTTTGAAGTTGATGCCTGCATATGCAAAATCCTCAACCACGATGAGCTGATGACACAACTAGCTGAAAAAGGCTATAGCGAAATGCATCTGTTGGACCCCACCCTAGTGGGGCATGATCTCGCACCACCTCATTAGTCTCGGGTCCCTTGAGGCTGGATCATGGATCTCAAACCACTGATATTGAAACAATGGTACTCTATCCAAGAAAAGGTCACCAGAATGGACCTGTACCCAAATTGTTTCGGCTGCCCTGTTTTGCACTTGGTTAATTGTCTCTTCATGGTTTTCAATAACCCCTCACACTAGTTGAACATCGTCAAGGCCAGACATTCCACTGCGTACTAGAATTGAGATTTTGTTGCCTCATGCAATGCCTGGGATATTTCCACTCTAGTTATGAAATGAAGGATTGCGCGTAAGGGAAGGGCTCTAATAAAGGAGATCTCTATCTTCCCACTCTCAGTCTTTCTAGCCCCGGGATAGTGTCTCTGGATGAGAATACTAGTACTCTCACCCCCCGCGTGAGATCCAGAGAGTTGGATTCTCTCCCCTCTCCTGGACAAGCCTATAATGAAATAGATGTACATGACATATAATTCTAATTCTTGGTCTTCGATGATGAATATTTTTCAGTCCAATTTCCCATAGTCTAATCAAATACAAGAGCAGCTCCAGCTGAGCTCCCAGCCTTGATGTCTGGAAGAATTTCAGTAAACCGAAATTGTGTAATGCATTTACACAATATTGGTATTGCAGTGCTTGGTGGTCTTCCACCTCATGGCCTCGTTCTTTCCATTTGATGACCCTGTCTACTGAAAACACATGCAAAACATGCTCAAATCACATTTTTAGAAATCATCCATGGAAAGGTGTGGATTTTTTAGAAATCATCGGAGAATTTAGGAGCTTTCATCGGAGAATTTTTAGAAATCATCCATGGAAATGTGTGGATTTTTTTGTTTCAAAATCCTCCTTGCGAACAGTGTGATTGTCCAAATTTATTCGGCATTGGCAGCGCGCTGCCTCAATAGGCTAAACGCAACCAACGTGTGTCTGATAGCTCGAACCAGCGCTTACCGCGAGCGATTTTTAGGTTTTAAATCCTCCCCCCACATCTCTATTTCTAAAACCAAATGCTAAAATAATGGAATTAAAATAAAGAGGAGGCTTAGGACTCTTACCTCGTGCTGACAGATCGTTGAATGGTGTCCTGAATCAACCACACCACTAATCTGACGTTTGGAGCGAAAATGGGTAAAATGCACTTCTCCAAATAGAAAGGTGAAAATAAATTTAAATTTTGTCTATTTATAGATTTCTAAAATATTTTCACCATTATTTTCTTATTTTTCCTCGATATTAGTGATGTTTTCCATTTTTTGTGCAGTGACAGGACCTTTACACAGTTGGTGATTATTTCTGATGCAAACGAGTTTTATTTTATCTCCTTTTCGGACTCGGTAAACATTTATGAAAAAAGAACCCCACTGGATTCAACTTGCAACTCTTTTTTGACTCTCAAAATATAAAAATATTGTTGAGTACTTATCATTTCGAACTTGTTAAAGTGAATGAATTGACGTAATCTTAGTATACGTTTACCCATTTTTTAGGCTGAGATTTACTATTTATGAAAAAGGAATACCTTGATCGAACATGGTCAAGAGGTTCTCTTAGATATTGTTTTCTACCTTTTCGAGTTTGAGAGACGACTTACGAAAAGGGGCATGATGGAGTTTCCTCTTTTTTTTTTCTTTTCATACTCCTTAAACATGAAAATTTACCGAGTTACCATTTCATTGGACTCATTAAAGGTTAAACGATGAAAGACTTGTCACTATGACGAGATCGAGTTCCTCCTTCCTAGGGCTCGTTAAACTTACAAGGATGGATTCATTCGAAGAATGAACTTACATGCTTAGCATATTCTATCCTCTTCACGCGGGATATAAAAAATGCTTGTACGAAATGGCTAATTAGTTACTAAAAAAATACTAAAATTTGCATATAAATGACTATTTTTCAGTCGGTGACCAATAGTAGCTAATTTATAGTATCTTATAACACGACCAACTTTTATTCATTTTTAGCCTAGTCATTAATTAGTTGTCTCAACTTTATGTCTAGTAGTATATTTAGTCATTAATTTGGTCATTAATTTAGTCATTAATTGTCATAATTAATGACCAAATATACAACAAAATATATTACTAAACGATCACCCTAAAAAACCAATTAATGACCAAAGAAATATGACCAAAATGTTGGTCGCGTTATAAGATACTGTAAATTGGCTACTAATATTCATATATATGCAGATTTTAGTCATCTTTTGAAACCAATTAATGACCAAAGAAATATGACTAAATTTTGGCCGTGTTATACGATATTATAAATTAGCTACTCAGTAGTCATATATATGCAAATTTTAGTCATCGTTTGAAACCAATTAATGACCAAATAAATATGACTAAATTTTGGTCGTATTATAAGATAATGTGAATTAGCTACTAATAGTCATATATATGCAAAATTTAGTCGTCATTTTTAATAATTAATTTATCATTTTTAGTAGTCATTTATCTTTTTTTGGTAGTTTCATATTCATTATATTAATGAATACTTTAGCAGTTTATGTTCATTTCATTTAATTTCATTAAAAA
Organism: Pinus albicaulis; assembly: GCA_034641835.2. Classification (NCBI taxonomy): domain Eukaryota; kingdom Viridiplantae; phylum Streptophyta; class Pinopsida; order Pinales; family Pinaceae; genus Pinus; species Pinus albicaulis. Next base: position 141,862,987 of record CM076576.1, read on the forward strand.
TTATTATAAGTAACTAATTTGGTCGTATATTCATTTTATTTGTGTTCATTAGTAAACATAAACTACGAATTTAGTAGTTTTAGATTTATTGTATTTGTTCATTATAAATCAACATAAATAAATTAGTATGATTTTGCAACTAAATTAAAAAAATTGGCATACAATGTACATGTTCATCTAACATGAAAACACAAAGTTATGTATGTTAATACTAAATAATATAAAGTGCAACTATAAATAATTTCAACCACATAAATTATATTATATAAAATATCAAGTATTAAAATATGAGTTTCCAACTTAATATTGGTTGGAGTACAATTTACACATGAAATATTGTTTCATCACTTCAAAACATTATCATTGTGTTGCCAAGGCATTGCAAGTGAATTAACCAACTCTGAAGACTTTACCATGAATCTCTATGTGTGTCTCTTATGAGGGATATTGACTCTACAGGTACCACTAGACCAAGTATCTTCTCTCTCTCTCTCTCTCTCTCTTTAATTTTCATTTTATCGGTTCAGTGTTATTGTTCTCCTCTTTATTCAATTCCCGCTTCTTACCATCAATACTGAGTTCCTTTTTTGAAAAGTAAGGAAGATACAATGCAGAGTATAAGAAATGAAAGATGATGAAAATTGGAATATAAAATAAAGTATACTATAAAGGATTTATATGATATATACCTCAACATCAGCAATATTTCAATGCCATTTTCTCCCATAAAAGAAAGAAACTCGAACTAGTTTTATTCAGTTGGTAAATAATGGCTTCTATGTGACCAAATGAACTGTATAGACAAAGAAAATATAATGTCACCATAGAGAATAACACCTTAGTAAAATCAATATTCAACATTCAAGGAAATATTATGCACAATCATGTCAACTAAGTTACATGCTAAAAATATAAAGTTGTAGATTACTTATACAATGTGGGAGTGCAAACAAAAATCCTAGAAAATTCCAAAGTTAAGTCTATAATAAAATGAAATGAAGTAAAAAGTATAAAATAATAGGATAGCCTCGTATACATGTATATAACTGGATAATGTATAACGCTAAGTGAATAAGTCCAGGGCTAGAGGTTGAAGATGTCAAGAATGCCAAAGTATGATGAGCATTGTTTGAGATAAGAACTACTATTGGGGTCCATTATCACATATGAATACGCCAACTAGTCTATATCAGATTATTAATGTTTTTCTTATATTTATGGATCACTACAATATAAGTGGATAAATTGCAAAGATAATTCCCTTCCCATTGTGTTCCTCACCTGTGGTACAATACCAACCTAGATCCATCTTAACTACGGATCTATCAAGCGCTGAGAGGGATCAAATCTCTCGAGGTGAAAACCTATTTATTGAGTGCAAAACTTGAGGAAAGGTTTGCACCTCGAGAGATTTGATCCCTCTGGGCGCTTGATAGATCCAGATTTAAGATGGATTTGTGATGGTTTCAATCGTGTGTGGCCAAGAAAAATCTATCACTAATATGAGCAACATATGATTAAATTTATCAATAATATGTAAATACATATAATATTAATATAACCATTTTAATTATGCTAAATATGTATGAGATTTATCAATTCATTTTAATTTTAAATTTACTTAGTTACCTCAGTTTGTTGAGATGATAGATACTGTAAAATAACTTTAATGATGAAATAAAAAATTTAAATGCAAAGTGACAATGTAAGAATATTGAATGATAGAAAATGTGAATAATAACAATGTAGTTAATTACAAATAGTATTTATTGTGATCAATCTCAAACTATTCTTATTGTCACCCTTGTTAGGTTTTTCATCTTTTCATACCAATTATATGAAAAGGACAGTTAGACTCGTAAACCATTTAAATATTTAGCTCGAGCTATTATAGTAAACATCATACCTTGTCTCTCTTTCTCTCAAATATTAATAGGTTTAATTACTATAACACAAAAATAAATGTACATTGTCAATATTTTTGTATGCTTACACTGAAATCAATGCATCTAATGCAAGAAATAAAATAAGATTATAGCAACGTCTACATTTAAATCAATGCATTAATGCAAGTAATCAAATAGGATTAGAAATCAACATCTACACTAAAATCAATGAATCTAGTGCAAGTAAGAAAATAGGATTAGTAACCAAGATCTATTGAAATCAATGCATCTAGTGAAAGTAATCAAATATGATTAGAAATCACCATCTACACTGAAATCAATGTATTTAGTGCAAGAAATCAAATAGGATTAGAAACAATCTACATTGAAATCAATGCATCTAGTGCAAGCAATCAAATATAATTATAAATCAACATCTACATTGAAATTAATGCATCTAGTGCAAGCAATCTAATAGTATTAGAAATCAACATCTACAATGAAATCAATGCATTTAGTGCAAGAAATAAAATAGGATTAGAAATCATATACATTGAAATCAATGCATATAGTGCAAGTAATCAAATATCATTAGCAATCAACATCTACACTGAAATCAATGCATCTAGTGCAAGCAATTAAATAGGATTATAAATCACCATTTACACTGAAATCAATGCATCTAGTGAAAGAAATATTCTTCCCTCTCTTCCACCAACATATATATGTATATCTCCCTCCATCTCTCCTTATTTGTCTCTTTATCTCACCCTACCAAACACACATGCTCTCTCACTCCATATCTATTAATCTCTTTGTCCCTCCCTCCTTGTCTCTATATATCTCTTCTTTCTCTTCACCTTACATCTATATCTCTATCTCCCTTTGTCTCTCTATATCAACCCCAAAACATAAACTCTCTTTCTCCAATATATATATCTATCACTCCCTCCTCCTCTCCCTCTCTTTCCATATTCATTATCACTCCCTCTCTCTCTCCACCTTTCACTCTCTATGTCTTCATTCTTACCTCCATCTCTTTCCCCCTCCATATCCATCTCTCTTTACCCACCTCTCTTCACTCTCTCTCTCTTCCTTTCTCTCCCACCTCACTTTCTCTCTCTATATTCACCTTCCAACTTTGTTACTATATGCCTCTCCTTCACTCCCCCCTCCTCTCCATCTCTGCTTCTTTGTCTCTTTATCTCACCCCCTAACATACACATTCTCTCTCCATTTCTCCCTTGTCACTTCACCTCTCTCTCCACTACTCACTTTATGCCTTTCTTCTTCCCTCCCTCTCTCCCTATCCAACTCCATCTCCCTATCCCTCTCTATCTCACCCTTCAACTCCATCTTGGTATCCTTCCCTCTCTCCTCCTCTCTTTCAATCCCCCTCTCTTTTCCTTCCTCTCTCTCACTTTCTCTTCTACCTCCCTCTATCTTCCCCCACCACTCACACTCTCTCACTCCCCTACAATCCTCTCTCTTCCCCCATCACTATATTCCTCTCTCAATTCCTCTCTCTTGTCCTTCCTCTCTATCCCTTTCTCTCCCTCCTCCCTCTATTCCTCCCCCCACCCCTTGCTCTCTCTCTCTCTCTCTCTCTGCCCTTCAATCCCCTCTCTTCCCCCATCACTCTACCTCTCTCTCCAACTATGTTACTATATCCCTCCCTTTATCCTTCTCTCTCCTTCTCTCCCCCCTTGTCTCCATCACTCCTTCTATATCTCTTTATCTCACCTCTAAACATACACACTATCTATCCAGCTCTCCCTTGTCACTCCCTCTCTCTCCACTTCTCACTCTCTATGTATTTATTCTTCCCTCCCTCTCTCCCCCTCCAACTCCATATATGTATCCCTCCCTCTCTCATCCTCCTCTCATCCTTCCTCTCCCCCATTTCTTTCCTACCTCCCTCTTCCTCCCCCCTTATTTCTCTCTCTCTCTCTCTCTCTATATATATATATATATCTCTCTCTCTCCCCTCCAATCCTCTCTCCTTATTTCTCCCTCTCTCATTCTCTCTCTCCCACCTCCATATTTATGACTCCCTCTCCCTCTCTATATCTTCATTCCTCCTCTCCCCTATCCTTCAGTTTATCTCCATGCCTCCCTTGTCACTCCCCCTATTTCTCCACCTCTATCATATGCCTTTTTTATTCCCTCCCATATATATCAGGAGTTAATATATATATCATGATATATTAATATATATTATAATATAAAAAATTAATATTGTATTAATCCAAAGTTGTTAAATTTAATAATATTAATATTATAATATGTTAATATGAATATTATATTTAATAATATTAATATTAATATTAATATTAATATTAATATTTTAATATTAATGTTAGGGTTAATAATTTTTTTTCATGGTATTAATAATAATTTGGCAGATGGTATTTGACCCATAGGGTTGGTATATATTTATATGTTGATTTCTAATCCTATGAAATATATTTTTATTTATTTACCTTACCTATTTATACCTCTATTATAAATATGGTATTATAATAATTTTTCCCATGTTATTTGGAACATAGGCTTCACCTAAATAAAACCTCTTTTTTGAGTTTTTTTAAATATAAAGATGATGCAGGAGCATCCTAGCACCCTTCATTAAAATTGGAATCCAATGCTGCAAAAAGAGGAAGCATGGCATGAGGATGAGATCTACTCACGTTTTGTTGAGTTTTTTAAATTTTCATTAATGAAATTACTATTTTTATGGTCAACCTATTATAAAAATAGGGGAGTGCATGATTTTAGCAAACTATTACGAGAAACGAATGCATCTGAAATGATCCATTTGATGTATTGTATTCTTTATAAATATAGCCCTTAGTATAGTGAGAGAGATGGGGGCCGACGTAACGTAAAGACCAGAATTGGAATTCGTAGCCAATTGTGTACAAACTGGCTCAGCCACGAACCATACTGCAGTGTTGTTTCAGAAGTTGAATTTGTTTTCTTTGTGACTATATTTGAAAGAATTAAATAGAGTTTTGATTCTTGTTTGTTATATCTGCGTGTGTTTAAAATCAAGGCTATGTTAACCCTTTAATGCTGGAATATAATGCAACATTGGGTAGTATTTTTTTTTATTGAGAGTAATATTGAATGTTGGATGATCCAAATGATGAGGAAATGAGACGTTTATGGGAAAATTGAATTCTGAGTTAATAGTGTAGAAAGGGAATCTAACAAGGAGTTAGATATAACACCCCAACTTGCAGTAAAATTTCCAGTGAATACGAAATCATTAAAATATTTCCGCAAATTAATTATGATTGCAGGTCCGACCATAATTGAGAAAAAGAAAAATGAGATTTGAAGAGAATCAATGGTGATCCACTAATGATATCATGTGCTCCACAATAGATTGAACGTCCATTCCTATCGAGGGCAACGAAGGGGGTTTACATATGGAAAAAGAGTGCCAGAGTATTGAGGAATTTTGTTGCCACTTAGTCAAATATTTCATTCATATAGTGGGCCCATAACCCACAAATCTACGAATTCAAAAAAATGCATTTTTGCTGCATCAAAGTGGTATCAGAGTGGGAAACGATTTCCTGCAAGAAAGATTTTGCATGCGAAGGAAGAAGAGGTATAGTTCTGTTGAATATTGTAAGCATGTGGTCTTTATGTTATTGTGCATGCAGCAGAAGAAGGTGAGAAGATTGCAACAGCCTAGAGTGAGGAGTGCTCAAATGGTTCCAGAGAAGAGAGAACCAGAGAGATGCCCAAAGACTAAGCTCAGAGGAGAGACGTTTGGTGAGGTATCTTGTAGTAGGGAGGACTTGTTACTGCAGAGGTTTTGTTGTAGCTCACGAAAATATGTTAAGTCCCTATATTAATATTATAGCCCCTTATTATGTTAGTGTAGCCCCACTTATTGTTATTTTTGTACCCCTGTAACCCCCATATTGTTATTATTATTCCCTTACATTATTATTGTTAGGTCGGCTAGGATTACATTGTGGCCCCACTAGGATTATATTGTGGCCCCATGGACTCCTATATATAGAAGGAGGTTTTTTTCGTTTGTATCATCCAAGAATTGTGCATTTATGTAATGTATTGGAGGTTGCCCCCTCGAAGTGGCTTATTTCTAAGGCGTTGATATCTCTTTTCTTCTATTTTTGAAGTTGGTTACACAACATTTGGTATCAAAGCTTTGGATTCTAGGGTTTCGCTGCTCCAAACAGGTCATCGTGGAATTTGCGCTATAAATTTTTTTCTACGAAGTTTTAGAAACTGAAATTTTTAGGGTGCGAAGCTGAAATCCTGAGGAAGCTTTTCTAAAAATTTCAGAGTTTGGTTTGCAATATTTGAGGAGATATCATCTGTGGAAGTTAGGTATTTTTTCAGGCTCCTAAACAGGTCATCGTGGCATTTGCGCTATAAAGTTTTTTGTAAGAAGGTTCAGAGTCTGAAATTCATATGGTACGAAGCTGAAAGCCTGAGGAAATTCATCAAAAAATTTCAGAACTTGGTTCGCAATATTTTTAGCGATATGATCTGTGGAAGGTAGTGCTTTTTCAAGCTCTTGAATTTCATCTCAAAGAGGTGATCGTGGGAAAAGTTCAATAACTCTCTCTCTGGGCATCGGATTGGAGTGCCGTAAAAATTGGTTGCAAGTACACAGATTGTAGTTTCTTGGCTATCAATTTTAGAGACGAAGGATGAAACAGTGACACATGGAAAGTCGTACAAGTTCGCTCTACTGAACCAGTCCATAATTAGGTCATTGTGGGAGATTGGACACAACTTTGTCTTGGAAAATCCAAATCAGGTCAGACCTGTGGCATTCGAAAGATAATTTAGAGAGCTACGTTGGTACCAAAAATAAAATATTGAAGTGCTACAATCACATAAATAATCCATTTTCAATATCGAGCTCCTCAAAAGCAAGAAAAAGGTGTGTATTTTTTTTCCAAATTGCATAAGTCTTGTTTGAATAATCAAGTTAAATTGATCCCAAGGGCATATTGTAGAATAGATATCAGTATTGGATTCTAAAATGGCCCCTAAAAAGAATTCAACACCCATCAAGCCTTTAGAAGGCTCTACTATGACTCATGAAGATGAAGAATGGCAACATGACATATCAAAATTACAAGAGAAAATTTCGCTCTCGCAAAGAACAAAAAAATAAATGTTAATCATGATTTCATAAACTCCAATGTTGGCGGGAAGAACCACCATATTCAAAAAATGGATATAAGGAAGTTTGATGGAAAGGATCCTGTAACATGGATACTACAGATGGAGCAATATTTTGATCTCCATAATGTGAAAAACACACAAAAGGTACGCATTGCAACTTTACATTTAGAACAAAATACATTTGTATGGTATCGATGGTTTTGCTCCCATAAAAAAATTGTCACTTGGTCAATTTTTACGGAGGAAATGATAGCACATTATGAGGATACAAAGAGCAACACCTTCTTTAGCCAATTGATAAATCTCAACAAAAGGGTTTAATGGGGCATCACATTGAGGACTTCCAAAAATTGAATATAAGGGTAACTGATATTCCAGAGGAACACAGGATTGATCTCTTCATAGGTACTCTAAAGGATAACATCCAACATGAAGTTCGTGTTTTGGAACCTGATTCATTGGAGAAGGCATTCATGTTGGCAAGAAAAGTTGAATGTAAAATTATGGCGACAAGGAAGCCTACCACTCAATTCTATAAAGAAGGAAGTGTTGCTACGCCTAGATTTCCACAACCTACAAGGTTGACACCACAACAATTGGAAAAAAAAAGAGAAAAAGGGCTTTGCTACAGTTGTGATAGCAAATACACTAAAGGTCATAAGTGTGCTGAGAAGAAATTATTTTACATAGATTGTGAAGAAGAAGAAGAAAATGAAAAAGAAGAGGATATACACCAGGAACCAACCATAGAAGAGGAAGAAATGAATCCAACCATATCATGTAATGCACTGGCCGGAATTACCACTCCTCAAACTCTCAAGATAGTAGGACAGATCAAGAAGAAAAGGGTAATAGTGTTGATTGATTCAGGTAGCACCCAGAATTTTATTCATTGTAAGGTAGCCAAGGAATTAAATTGTTTCCTATACCCAACACCAGAATGTCAAGTGATGGTTGCAAATGGAGGAACTATAAATTGCTCTGGGAAATGCCATAATATCAAGCTAATCATGGGGGAATATGTATTGACTAGTCCAATGCTTTCCATTCCTATGGGAGGTGTTGATGTTGTACTAGGAGTACAATGGTTACAATCTTTGGGGACGGTAGCTTTTAATTTTCAAGAACTTTTCTTGAATTTTTTTTCAGAAGGAAAGGAAGTTGAATTACGGGGTATTGAAGGGAAGCCAAGAAGGATAATAAGCTCTAATGTCATGAAAAATCTTCTAAAGAAATAACAACGAGGTGTAATTGCACAATTATGCTCACTAGAAGTTCCAACATCAAAATCATCTATTTCTGCAGATCTCCAACAAGTCTTGGACAATCATTCCAAGGTGTTTGAAACTCCCAAAAGACTCCCACCTATTCGTGATCATGATCATGCTATTCATTTGATTCCAGGAAGTGTTCCTCCAAACATCAGGCCTTATAGATATCCTTACTTCAAAAAGAGCGAAATTGAACGTATGATTGCAGAAATGTTAGAGGCGGGTATAATTCAACCCAGTCAAAGTTCTTTCTCTGCTCCTGTAGTATTGGTACACAAGAAGGATGGATCATGGCGAATGTGTCCGGATTATAGGAAGCTCAATAAGCTCACCATTAAAGACAAATTTCCCATTCCTGTGATTGATGAATTATTGGATGAATTACATGGAGCAATTTATTTTACCAAGTTGGATATTCGTTCAGGATATCATCAAATTAGAATGAAGACCAAAGATATTCCAAAAAAATCATTTCAAACTCATGAGGGTCATTATGAATTTTTGGTCATGCCTTTTGGCCTTACCAATGCACCTTCTACATTTCAAGGGTTGATGAATTCCATTTTCAAACCCTTCCTTAGAAAATTTGTGCTAGTATTTTTTGATGATATATTAATCTACAACAGGTCTTGGAAGGACCATGTTGAACATGTTGACAGGGTGCTCAAACTATTGCAGGAGAAACAATTATATGCAAAAAAATCCAAATGTTTCTTTGGAGTACAAGAGGTGGAAGATCTGGGTCATATTGTATCTCACGAGGGTGTTAAAGTAGACCCTAACAAAATTAAAGCCATTAAGGAATGGAAAGTCCCCACAACCATAAAGAAGTTGCGAGGATTTCTCGGGTTAACAGGGTATTATTGCAAGTTTGTTAAGAATTATGGGAGAATTTCAGCACCTCTAACAACATTATTGAAGAAAGATGCATTTTCATGGACTCCTGAAGCAACTAAGGCCTTTGAACATCTTAAAGAGGCAATGTGCCTAGAACCGGTCTTAGCTACGCCAGACTTCACAAAAACCTTTATTGTGGAATGTGATGCCTCAGGAAATGGAATTGGTGCAGTTTTAATGCAGGAAGGAAGACCCATTGCTTTTAAAAGTCGTCCAATCAAAGGAAAGTATTTACAAAAACCTATTTATGAGAAGGAAATGTTAGCAATACTGCATGCACTAAAGAAATGGCGAACTTACCTAATGGGAAGACACTTCAAGGTAAAAACTGATCATGATAGTCTTAAACACTTTGGAACAAAGACTATCTTCAAAAGAGCAGCAAAAATGGGTCACAAAGATGTTGGGTTATGACTTTGAAATAATCTACAAAAAAGGAAAGCTTAATGTTGTTGCAGATGCACTCTCAAGAAAGAATGAAGAGGTGGAAGCATTGCTTTGCGCCATTTCTATTATCCAACCAGATTGGATAACTGAAGCAAGAGATGAATGGAAGAAGGATAAAGATGTATGGACACTCATTCAAAAGTTGCAGCAAGATCCTAGTACATCTGATACATTTAGTTGGAAAAATGATTCCTTATGGTACAAAGATCTCTTATATCTTTGTAAGAATTCCCAACTAAAACAAAAGATTCTTCTCGAATTGCACACTTCTCCTTTAGGAGGACACTCAGGATTTTTAAAAACTTACCACAGGGTGAAGAAAGAATTTTTTTGGGATGGCCTTAAATCTGATATTCAAAAGTTTGTGGCAGAATGTTTGGTTTGCCAGCAGAATAAAGTGGAAACAATTAAGACCCCTAGACTTCTACAACCTTTATCCATTCCAAGTCAACGTTGGGAGGAGATTTCACTGGATTTTATCACAGGCTTACCTAAGTCCGAAGGAAAGAGTGTCATCATGGTGGTAGTTTATAGACTTACCAAGTATGCACACTTTTGTGCATTATCTCATCCATTTAAAGCAAGTACAGTTGCTACTACATTTATGGACAGAATTCAAAAGCTACATGGAATCCCAAGGGTTATTGTGAGTGACAGAGATCCCATTTTTACTGGAAATTTTTGGACGGAGTTATTTTCTTGTTTGGGTACTCAATTAGCTCATAGCTCATCTTATCATCCTCAATCTGATGGTCAAACCGAGATCGTAAATAAATGTTTGGAAGGATATCTTCGTTGTTTTGTATCTGATAAAAAAACACAATGGGTCAAGTGGTTACCTCTTGCTGAATGGTGGTATAACACTTCCTTCCATACTGCAGCGAAAATGACCCCATTTATGGCACTTTATGGATATCATCCACCATCCATCACATCATCTTTAAGGGAAAATTCGAAGGTTCAAGCAGTGGAAGATCACATCGAGCATCAGCAAGAAGTTCTCCAACTCTTAAAGGATAACCTGAATTTGGCACAAAATCAAATGAAACAACTGGAAGATCAATATCACATCGAAAGAAGTTCTGAAGCAATCACAGAAACAAGAAATCGACAAGTACAATCAATTTCAAAGTATCTCAGCAAGTGGAAGAACTTTCCTGTAGAAGATTCCACATGGGACGATGAGAATTTTATACAGAAGCATCAAGAAATAATCAAGCGTTGAGGACAACACTTGTTTGAAGGAGAGGGGCATGTTAAGTACCTATATTAATAGTGTAGTCCCTTATTATGTTAGTGTAGCCCCACTTATTGTTATTTTTGTACCCCTGTAACCCCCATATTGTTATTATTGTGCCCTTACATTATTATTGTTAGGTCGGCTAGGATTACATTGTGGCCCCAATAGGATTATATTGTGGCCCCATGGACTCCTATATATAGAAGGAGGTTTTTTTCATTTGTATCATCCAAGAATTGTGCATTTATGTAATGTATTGGAGGTTGCCCCCTCGAAGTGGCTTATTTCTAAGGCGTTGATATCTCTTTTCTTCTATTTTTGAAGTTGGTTACACAACAAAATATCACAAAGGAAATTCCACAGAGAATGTGGGTAGAATTGCTAAGAGATGAAGAAGACATATGACCAGTAGGTCATAAGAATTCGACAGTTTGATGCAGGAGCATCCTAGCACCCTTCATTAAAATTGGAATCCAATGTTGCGAAAAGAGGAAGCATGGCATGAGGATGAGATTTACTCATGTTTTGTTGAGTTTTTTAAATTTTTATTAATGAAATTACTATTTTTATGGTCAACCTATTATAAATATAGGGAATTGCATGAGTTTAGAAAACTATTACGAGATCTTAAGAGAAACGAATGGATATGAAATGATCCATTTGATGTATTGTATTCTTTATAAATATAGCCCTAGGTATAGTGAGAGAGATGGGGGCCGACGCAATGTAAAGACCAGAATTAGCCTTCGTAGCCAATTGTGTACACTGGCTCAGCCACGAACCATACTGCAGTGTTGTTCCAAAAATATAATTTTTTTTCTTTGTGACTATATTTGAGAGAATTAAATAGAGTTTTGATTCTTGTTTTTTATATCTGCGTGTGTCTAAAATCAAGATTATGTCAACCCTTTCATGCTAGAATATAATGCAACATTGGGTGGTATTTTTTTTATTGAGATTAATATTGAATGTTGGATGATCCAAATGATGATGAAATGAGACGTTGATGGGCAAATTGAATTCTGAGTTAATAGGGCAGAAGGGAATCTAACAAGGAGTTAGATATAACACCCCAACTTACAGTAAACTTTCCAGTGAATACGGAATGATTAAAATATTTCCGAAAATTAATTATGATTGTAGGTTCAGCCAGGATTGAGAAAACGGAAAATGAGATTTGAAGAGAATCAATGGTGATCCACTAATGACTTCATGTGATCCGCAACAGATCTAGAGTCCATTCATATTGAAGGCAACGAAGGGGATTTACGTATGGAAAAAGCGTGCCAGAGTATTGAGGAATTTTGTTGCCGCTTAGTGAACTATTTCATTCAGATCGTGGGCCCAGGGCCATAACCCACAGATCTACGAATTGAAAAAAAATGTAGTTTTGCTGCATCAAAAGGCATTTATGGAGTAAATATAAAAGGAGGTTTTATTTATCTACCATACCTTTAGTTTTTCATATTTTTATTTATATACCATACTTCCTAAATAAGTATATAAATAGGTTTTATTTATTTACTGTACATGTTGTTTATTTATATTTTTATTTATTAGCCCTATCTATTTTTTGAGTGTTCCCAAACTTATTCATATTTTAAATTTATATTCTCAAAATTTATTTTTAATGAATTTTTATTGTTTATTTATATAGCTATGTAAGTCACTGTTTAAGGGGACATTATTTAGATTCTATTTTGTAAATTTTCATTATTATTTTTATTTATTTTGGCTTCCGACATACTTACACATATTAAAATTATATTTCTAAACCACATATACAGGTGTGAATTACTTACCTTGTGGTTTAAAAAACAGAAAAGAGAGTGAAAATTACAATCTATATAATTTATAAATTATGAGATTCATGGAGTTTCTGGATACACTGGAAAATAATCTATCACAATGTTAATTCACAATTTACTGGGTGAATCGAGAAGAATCTATCACAATGTAAATTCACAATTTACTTACTGAATCAACCTCCTTGATAAACCCTTACCATATAGCAGGGATTTCTGGATACCCTGGAGAATAATCAGACCATGATTTTGGTCGGTGAAACTGGAAGTGGACACAATGGACGAAGGATCTACAATGGAAAATTCCCACCATGAATCGAGAAGAATCTATCACAATGTAAATTCACAATTTACTCTGTGAATCTCATAAAACTTCTGTGATAAACCCTAACCATATGGGAGGGATTTCTGGATACTCTGGAGAAGAATTAGAGCATGATTTTGGTCGATGAAACTCGAAGTGGACACAATGGGCGAAGGATCTACAATGGAAAATTCCCAGACAACAGAAAGAATTGATATAAAAATATTCAGAATGAAAATTCCTAAACACAGGAGAGAAATGTGATAAAATATTTTGGAATAAATTTACCCCATCACTGATAAATGCGATAAAAAATTTCACTCCATCGCGGATAAATGCTATACAAAATTTCCCAATAAATGCGAATTTTTTTTTATAACATACCTTGTCCATTGAGATTGAGGTACAAATTTCAGAAAATGAGTCTACTGAAATTATATTTCTGCACACACTAATGATAGAATATAATGTTCATATGTTTCCACGATTGAGATTGAGCGATATACTTATATTTGTTTTTATTTTAAATTATTATAGAACCAGCATTTTATTATTATTATTATAAATATATCGATTACAAATATATTGAGTTGACATTACAAAAGTTTACAAACTTTCTTACATTACATCTACACATGTACCCTATACTGGGCTGTAAAGCGCCTCTCAGCGCAATAATATTAGCTATGATTTGGATCATATTTACAACATCGAAATATGTAGCAATCACCACTAGTAATCCCCCAAAAAGGTTTATTTTGGAATGTAAATTTCAAATTCCAGTTGCTATATGATTCTTGAATGGAAAATCCACATTGAATTCCAACACAAAACATCCAATTTGAGGGAACACCTATGGTTATCCGGAATCACTCAAACTCAAAAAATTAGTGATCATTATAATGAAAATATAAAATAAGATTAGTTTTGATATGTTTTGTAGATTTACATGCAAAGCACCAATAGTTTTCCCATATTTACCATACTTGTAATTTCCAATATATAACACATTGATTGATCTTTCACAACAAATACTTGATTCAATACAAACAATAATTTAACATATTACAACAATACCACCAATTTTTTATCCGTGATTACACTATAATAAAAAAGGACACTAGTGAGGGTTGAAAAATGTCACCATAAGCTCATTGGTGACAGTCAAAAGAGCCTTCATCACCAAAAATTGAACATCACAAAAGGTGGCATCACCAAAAGTATAGGTGTTGTGGTGAAATTCAAGATCCATCACCAATAATCATTTATAATGACGGATAGTGAACATCACCATTTCATATGAGAAATGGTGGTGGAACTTAACCTCTGTTGCCAAAAAAATGAACGTCACCAATTGTGGCATCGCCAAAAGTATAAGTGTTGTGGTGGCATTCAAGGTCCCTCAAGAATAATGATTATAATGATGGATAGTGGCTATAACCATTTCATATGAACAACATTGATTTATGATGATGGACTTGTAATGGTCATCACTATTGATGCATATATATGATGGCATTAATTTACCGTCACCATTTCATATTTTGGTGAGGGTCGAAAGTATCACCATCAGCTCATTGGGGATGGTCAAAAGATTCTTTGTCACTAAATAATGATCGTTTCTATTCTATATAAATATCAGGGCATGATTGAATCACACCGCCAACCTTCTACTTGTAAAGAAGGTGTTGTTCCATTGAGCTAACATCCTTTAAAGGTTTAGACATTAAAAAAATAAATATTGAAACTTTATAAATTGTAAATTCTACAACTTTCAATAAATTAGAAAACTTTGTAAATTCTTGGAAAATATTTTACTAAATAAGAAAAATAGGATCGAAGTTTCTGCCTAATGGTTATGGAAGTTATGAAAAGTGGGTGGAGGGAAAAATAGTCATGTATAAGATACGCAATATTTTCAGTTAAATACTCAATTAGAGATGAAACTTTAAATAAATTGATAGCCTATAAATGACCTACAATTATCAAATCCGAAATATGAAATTACACCAAAGATTTATTTCTCACCTTGTGAATCATGTAAATATGTCGTGACGACATAAAAATATGTCTCTAAAAGATTGATTTCCATGCCAAAAAGCCAAAAAAAATTAGTATATATGATGCAATTATAAATAATGAGTTACATGCTTCAATCCTACTAGCTATGGGGTCTATAAAACTAATTGGGAGTGGTTCTCGTTATTAATTAATTAAATATGTCAAAGTACAACAATCAATAACAATGATCCTGAAACGTAACCACTAAAAAGATGTTAAAAATTGTAAGTACAAAGTTTGGCTAATATATGTTACACCAACAAAATATCAAAGTGGCATTTAAACACTTCCAAATCCACGCCAAGCATGCGTATCCAAAGATGTAATTATATGGATACAAGGAAATCACTCTCTACCTCTCAATGATAACTATGTCCTCCCACAAGTACTTCAACTAGCAAAGAGGTGTGAAGACAAACACATCAAAGAAAAAAAAGTTACACATTACAAAAACACTCTTCATCTCCCCTCTACCTTTATAGAAGAGATATAGGAGAATAAAAAAAATATCCATAGAGAATAGGATTAGAGTGGGAAAATTAAATATGATAAGAAAAAAATAACCAACATCGAAAATATACTAATTTGAACACGTTTAAAGTGCATTAAAAAAATATGCATCCATATTACATTAAAGTGACATTGGTCAATTTTTGGATTGGTCAATTTTCAACTATCCGTAATTCCACCAATCTAATGAACCGTGATAGGATATTTTCCCATTAATGGAGCAACATGTTTAAATCTCACACTGTTTCTTGATAACCATTGTCTTTAACTAACAACCATGCATAGTTCTAGCGCATAACTACAAAACATGGATAGAAAAATGAGCATAAAGTCCAGAAGTCCAATATGCCTTAATGGAGGAAAACAAGAAATCAAAACTTACGTACAATGTACCAACCATTGAAATGATAGGAACATGAAAGAAAATTTCATGATACTTCTCATCGAGGACAAAAAAAATCATATCACCTGCAATGATGAATTTATAAATCTCTTTCAGAAAATGGTGTTAATACACTAAATATAGTTGGTTGGAAAAAATAAGTCAAGGATATATGCAGTTGGTTGGAAAAAAATCATCCTTGAGGAAACAAAGCCTATACTCAAAAACTTAACCGTTAGAGAGTATCATTTAGATATGTGTTTTTTCATGTGGTGGGTCACTTCCACTTATCCCAATATTTGAGGAAGTAACCAACCAAATGAGGGTACACAATTGTTTTTTATTTAACTATATTAAATACATCATCTAGTAACTTAAAGAATTTCCTTCATCCAACCCATGTATCTTTGGGAATAGTTCTTGAACCTTAAAATCATCAAGAAAATATGCCAATATGATCAGACAAGAAAAATTTTAAGGACCTACCTCATTGGGGGTATAAAGGGGAAACCAGTGCTACATAAAAAGACCATAATTCTTGAAGAACCATGGAACCCCCATTGTACTCATTTAAGGTACTCCTGTAGTTGAAATTCCAATCTGAAAGTGCCTTTCCCTTTATGTTCAAAGATAAATCTTCCCTTTACAACTCCTTTTTTAGGTAGACAAGCATCCTATCATTCCATCACATAAGGCGGAAAGGCCACTCCATTTAAATTTCCAATTAATGTTCTTGCATGTGCATACATGCAAATAGTATCTCCTCAACCAAGACCTTCAACATGATTAACACACTAATGTCATATATTTTCCTAGGGAGACTTGATAGCTTATCCAAATTGATACAATATTTTTTTAGAGGGGTCATAGGAGACCGAACTGGATCTTTTATTGGAAACTTTCCAAAAGAAAATAATTCCTTCAGACATAGGGAATATTGACCTCTTTTTTTCAAGTAATCATAATTCCTGTTGTCTATTACAGATCTGCACCTGATAGCATGCACCTACCTCCTAAATAGATATATTATTATGATGAGTTTATCATACAAAGAAAACTAAGCTGAAAATAAAGAATTCAAGATTACTCCACATCCCCCCCATCCCCCACCTAGTCACATAGAAAAACTAAAGCATAAGAAAAACATAAAAAACTATGTGCCACATATATGTGGTTCTAACTTATAATTTTGCATATCGAACTTAGCTTGAAGGAATCTTTAAAAACCCCTTGAGATATTATATATTATGCGTTGAGCAGACCTATTGAAAAACTTCCAGACGATATACTACAATCTTTCTTTCAATTTTCCTTTTACTACAAAAACAAGGGATATGTAGGGAGACCATAGTTTTGGAATTTCTATTAAATCTCTGCAACATCTTATATATGTTCCCCTCATTATTTGTTTCTAGAAACATACTAGTCAAGCATTACCAAAAACGATAGTTTCAATCATTTTAACTATATACTACTTTGAAGTAAATTTCAAAAATATAGATGTTACCCATTTTATTAGATGGGTGAACAACAAATTTAGTTGTATTTTATCTATACTTCAACATATGTTCTTCTATTTTTTAACTATGCATTCATATAATATTGCCATCACTGAAAATTTAGAGATGCTCCCAAGTTTCCTACCAATGTAGAGAAACAAGTCTTTTCGTGGATAAAGGTATCTGATTCGGGCTTCCATATCATGAGTGAATGATTGTGGCATGGTTTACAGTCTCAAGATTCAAGAACAATAATATACTTGTTATTTTGTTCAGTTGAAGAGCACTCCTCAATCATACATTTAATGTTGTAGGAAAATAAATTCCATCGCTTTAAAGAACAGGCTTCTATATCTCCACAAAAGGAAAAGTACAAAATTTCTTAAAAACCAAACTACAAAAGGGTTATAATCCACAAATCTCTCTGTATCTTCAGTTGAAAGAAATTAAATAATTTTAAATCTTGGAATATCAGTATACTCTGTGTACTTCAAGAAGACAAATCGTAAACTATGGTATTATGCTCCTAAGAAGTGAACTCTCAAAAAAACAATAAAAAATACATTGAGGTTTTAATGCTCATGCAAAAATACTCAACAAACCCTGGGCCAAGAATGCATCACTAAAGTGAGAAATCTCCAAATTTGATCAAATGCTTAGAATTTGTTGGCTACATGCAGTGATTTCTCAATAGTTTCTTAGACAACCTTATAAACCATTATTATGGTCTATGTATTTGGGGTGAGAAATCAACCATACTCATTCAAGCAACTTAATGTTAAAATGATGATATTTTCAGCAGGGCAAGTTTCCTTCTTGTATAATGTCGAAAAAATATTGTCTTTGTGTGAATATTTTCCTTTCCCTCAAAAAATTATGTTTCTAAAGAATTTGGGTAAACATATCTGTAAAGAGCATCAAACTCGATGCATCACTTTAACTGGAAACTAATGTTCACAAGGAAAAAAACAAATCAAATTTGTATTCATGGCAACCAAGCAAAATTAGGTTTTACTAAAGGAAACCAAGCACAATTAATATTTCAATCAGGACAAAGTGAGGCAAAAAGAAATTAGGGTTTTTTTACTGACCAAAAAATAATTATTTTACAAAAATTATGTAATAAAATTATCTGCAAAAAAAAAAAATCCAAGATGTAGGGTTTGTGCACGGAACCTCAGTGGGGATATCAACTTGCAATCTGAGATGTAGGGTTTGTGCATGGAACCTCATTGGGGATATCCCCTTGCCAATATAGGAGCCTTGATGTCTCATTTCTTTCAAGATTTCTACTTAAAATCAATGATTTGATCGTTTTCATTTCAAAAAATACAATAACAAAACCTCATGGCATCATCCTAAGCATTCTCTTTTTGAAATCCTGACAAAGAAATGAATTTTTATTTTCTCTTCTACGTAAAATATTGGGGGTTGGAAGTAGAGACAACTTAAAATAGAAGTTCATATACATAAATGTACTGAAATAATATTACCTATATATGGAGAAACTTAAGAAAATGTTGATTATGTTGAGATCGTGAGGGAGAAAAACTATCTTAATGTGAAAAAAATTTAACAGAATTCAGAGTTGCCAACATATAATGGATCAAGAGAATGTGAAAAAAAATTAACAGAATTCAAAGTTGCCAACATCTAATGGATCAAGAGATTTTAGCGTTTTGATAGCTCCAAAATGAAAAAAAAAAATACTATTTATAAATATTTTAAATAATAAAAATAAGGGTTTTAAAATTGGAAGTACATGAACATAAAATGTGTAAGTGTTTGCTTTAAGAATTTCATTAAAAAATCATGATTATGAGTTTCTAGTCCAATATGGGGTAGATATCAAGTAAAAACTTAAACACGTAAATATTTAACATTTTTAATCTAATGTCACCCTATTTGAAAATAAATCTAATTATTTTTATGTATAAACACACTATAGATTTAAAATATAAAGAGGATTAAGAACACTAAAAAAATAGGTATGGTAAATAAATATAAATATAAATAAACCACGGCATGGTAAATAAATAAAACCTATTTTAATATTTACTGCAAAAGTATGGAAAATAAATAAAAATATAAATAAACTAAAGGTATGGTAAATAAATAAAACCTATTTTTATATTTACTCCATAAACCTCTTTATATTTAAGGAAACTCAAACAAGAGGTTTTATTAAGGTGAAGCCAGTATAGGAAAAATACCATTTTAATACCATGGGCTAAATACCATGGGCTAAATACCATGGGCCCTCTACCATATTTATAAAAGATGTATGGTAAATAAATAAATATAAAATAGGTATAAAGAAGTATGGAAGATAAATAAAAATATATCAAATAGGATTAGAAATCAACATCTAATTATATACCAAGCCTATAGGCCAAATACCATGGTAAATAATAGAGGTATGGTAAATAAATAAAATATAAATAAACCAGAAATATGGTAAATAAATAAAACATCTTTTAATATAGTCCTCTTTATATCTACGAACACCCAAAAAAGAGTTTTTATTTAGGTGAAGCCTATGAACCAAATACCATTGGCCAAATTATTATTATTACCATGCAAAAAAACATTATCAACCCTAATATCAATATTGAAATATTATTAATATTATTATTATTAATTCTAATATTCATAGTAATATATTATAATATTAATATTAATAAATTTAATAAATTTGGATTCATACAATATTAAATTTGCTATATTATAATATATATTAATATAAGATGATATATATTAGCTCTATATGTATATATGAGAAGGAAGAACAAAGACATATAGTGATAGAGGTGGAGAGATAGGGGGAGTCACAAGGGAGAGTTTGAGATAAACTGAAGGAGAGGGGAGAGAAGGAATAGAGAGAGAGAGAGGGAGAGGAGTGAGGGGGGTAGAGAAGAGTAAGAGATGGGGAGAGTGACACAAATATGGAAGGTGGAGAGGGAGAAGGAGAGAGGGAGGGATATAGTGAGAGTATTGGAGGGTAGAGAGAGAGATATATATATATATAGAGATGGGGGAAGAGAGAGGGAGGTATGAGATAAAGGGAGAGAGAGGAAGGATGAGAGAGAGGAGCCAGTATCATAGAAGAAAGAAGATCTGACTAGATTACTCTATAGCGAGATGGGAGATAGGGGCACCCTACCTACCTAAGTAAATGTCTAAACCAAATGTGGTGTAATCGTCTGTAATGGTGGTCAATTATACGAGGCAGGGATTTTATCATGAGGAGGAACTAGATTTTTAATCTGATATGCAAAAAAGAAGTACCGAACCTAACCATTTCAGATTCACCAATGTTCTCTCTACATGTTCTAATTTGGTAGATTTGGAACATGGCAAAGGAGTCTTGTTTTGTCATCACCTCCCACAAGGATTCACAAATTTTGAGAACACAACACTTGTGGTTGAATTTTCCAAATCATCATCACTTCCACCAACACCTCATCCAATAATGCTAGTATAAAAAGTCTCAAGCTCTGGGCAACACAAAGGAACATAGTGCATGTGCCCTCAATCTCTTATACATACTTGTATCTCTCCTCCCAAACCAAAGCCACTGGTGTTGTGTATTCTCTTTGCCCTAAATCTTGTGCAAACATCCTGAGGTAAGGAACTGTTGCACCAAGGTATGGATCCACTATGTGTCATATCCACTGAAGGAGAACATGTTCCAAGCAACAAGTAAATTCTCACAACTATCCCTCTGCGGGGTGTTGAGAAATCTAAAATTCCACATGCTCATTAATGAAATTTGTAAATTGAGAACTTTCGTATAATACTTGAAGTCATACTAAAATTGGACCGAAAGGCTCGGGCTTTGAGTAGTGCAAAGGAACATCTGTAATACGATTTGTACTATTCTCATCTAGATCATTTTGCATGGATATCTCCTGGAGTTGAAATGCTGCACAGGGTTAATTTTAAGGATGGAAAATTATCTTGAAGTTTAAAAAATTGGCGAATCTCACTAGTCCCTAATATGCAAACTATAAAATTTTTATTGATGTATTTGTAAAATTATTCAAATTTCTAATGATATTATACCTATTGTCTATATAATTTTGGCGATTTTTAACGTAAAATAATTTTATATTTTAAAATTTGGGCGAATAAGTTTTATAAAAAAATGGAAATTGGCGAATCTTTTTTTTGGAAAAACCATGGAAAATTAGCCCACCTGCGAATATTAGCCCCAAACATTTTCCATGGAAATGCATATTCTAGGTTCTATAGAACATCTCCCATGGATGGCATGTCGATGCCCTTCTCTTCCAAGAACTTTTCAGCAGTCTCCCTATACGTTTTCAGAGAACCAATTTGATGGTCCCAACAAGGTGAGGGTCAATAATTTTTTCAGGCATTCCCTTTTTATGCTAGTGCATTTCCCACTCTTCTATATTAAATTTTTCTCTGGGAAAAACATGATTAATATTTTCCCTTGCACACAAGACCTCTCGTAACACTACTCCAAAATAATACACATCAGATTTCTCTACCATATTCTACCTTCTAAAGTATTTAGGATCAAGGTACCCAAGGCCCAAAACTACCTTTCATTCTAGTACTTACATGAGTCTGATCTAGAGTGGATCCAATCTTTGAATATCCAAAGTCTGCCACCTTTCCTGTGAACCTTTTATCGTGGAGATCTCTGACATTTAGATAATCACAAAGTATTCATGACAATGGAATCAGATTGCAATATTGACTAGATACTGGAGCTTCATCGGTATCTTGCCAGTCAAACAGTTTTCCAACAACTCGAGGGAGTCTAAATTGGTGTAGTTGAAAATGAAAGGAAAGATTGTTCCATCGAGGCCAAATCCCATAACGCTAAGTTTGAAAACCCTCTCATTATTTCAAGTCACGCCTTCGAGCTCTGAGATGGTCATGTTGGAGGGGTTTTGATATTTTCTTCAATCCACAGTCACACCTTCAAGCTCTAATATGGTGACATTGCAAGGGTTTTGATCCTGTATCTAGTCCACTGTGTGAGCTTGGGTCTATAAACTTGGCACCATGTCAGTTTAAGGGGAATTATTGGTTTTGGGGACTAAATCTCGATACAAAAATGAAATTCTGGAGACATTGGCTATCAAACATCTTTGGTTGGCTCCGTCAATGTATCAAAGTCGTCGGTCCTCCAAAAGGAGCCTTCTTCCCATTCTTTCCTCCAAAACCAGGGTTCATTATTG
This sequence comes from Pinus albicaulis, assembly GCA_034641835.2. Lineage (NCBI taxonomy): Eukaryota > Viridiplantae > Streptophyta > Pinopsida > Pinales > Pinaceae > Pinus > Pinus albicaulis. Next base: position 141,885,686 of record CM076576.1, read on the forward strand.
CTTCCATATATGCTAATAAACCCCCTTCATTGTCTTCCCCATCTGGAAATCCAAACTTTCAAACACAAATATGAAGCTCAAGCTCTCCGTCATCGAGGGTTATATGGAATGTATTTTAATTGTACAAAGAATATTCTTTTCAATATATTTCTAGATGGTGGTATGATGCATATATCCCATTTAATGTTGCTCGCTCGCCTTATTACCAAGCTACATGGAACTCTATTATAGCTAAAGGAAAGGGATTCAAATTCCCTACTATACATGACTTGAGGGGAGCTCTTTTGCAAAAAGAGATTTAATACTTTGATTATTAATCAAATATAAAACCAATAATATTGTTTTATTTAAATCTTAATTTGATATAATCATGTACATCATGTATTAAATGAAATAAATATATTCATTGGTACAATTCTCATAGAAATTGATAAAACTAAACACATTTATCCATTATTACACAATAAACCATACTTAAATATTTTTAATTACATATTTATAATCATTAATAAAGGTTTATATATTATTAAAAAATTAAATAAAGTTCCTACCTAAACAATTAACAAAAGTTCATAATACCATTAAAAATTAACCAAGGTTCATATCAAACAATTAATAAAAGTTCATACACCATTAAAATATTAATTAAGGTTCATATCTAAATTAGCAAAGGTTCATAAAATACTCCCTGATGGGGGTGAGGTCTAAGCAACACGTGGAAGGCATCTCGCATGATTAAATACAAGTGGAGTGAGGGTGAGGTATGTTACTCCCCGTCCCTTCACCATAACACATGCAACGGGAGAGGTACTGGATTCACGTTGGCAATCCGTGTGAAAAATAACTGTGCATTGGAGTTCAAAGGTGGTGAAAGGATAAGGCGGGGGGAGATGAGGGAGCCCAACATTCACTCTGGTTTGGTGCTGGACCTGGTGGTGGGCTTCAGAGAGGAATCATAAACGCTGCAGGAAGATTTACGGAGGGAGTGGCTTGTGTGTGCTTGTCGTGGGAATTTGCTGGTGCGGTGTTCAATCGGTCCCTTCCGCTCAGTTTCTTAGCCATTATCTGTGTCTGGGTTGAGGATAGGAAGTTGAAGGGAAGTGAGCTCACTCGTTTCCATTTTTATTGGATTTTAGTGAGGCTGTTTTTTCTTGCTAAGAGAGGATGATAGAATCTCCACTCTAGGAAACCTTGAGGGTGGTGGCAGAAAAATAGTTTATTTTCCCAATTTTGTGCCCTTCGACATGGGTGTGATGGTGTTTGGTGGATTGTTTTGTGGTCTCTATGTGGAGAATTTGGAGGTTGGTCACTGCCCTAGGGGAATTTACGCTTAAGCGTCGGCTACTTTATCATTGTTTTTTTTTCAATTTCCTGTGTTGGTTTGGTGGGTGATGGTATTTGGTTTTCCTGGTGGTGGTGGTATTTACCTGGTAGTGGGAGGTGGCTTTGTGCTTCCCTGCGGTGGTGGGCGACAAAATTTGGCTCCTTTTCTATTGGTGTTTGTTTTCTATGGTGGGGGGTCTAGTCTCTAGACTATGCACACGGCGAGGTTCCTTGACCTTGGTGAATTATGAAGCCCCCAATGCGGTGTGGGCGTTCTCCCTCTCTTGTCTTCCATGGCCCTGTAGGGGTGGAAGACTCATAAATAATCATAGAGGCTCCATGTTAGGGTGGCAACACTATGGGGTGTGCATGACTCACTAGTGTGGGTGTGCATGGGGGCCGTGTAGGAGGTAAGCGAGGGGAAAGCAAGGGTGGGGGTTTGAGGGTTCAAAAGCAGAGTCGTCGGGGTAGAGGATCCCGTGGTGGCAAGGGGAATCGTGGGTCTGATTTATTTGAGGTAAATGAGGAGCATGTTATCCAACATTTCTTCTTGGACAACTGTCATTCACTTATCAACATCATGATAGAAATAGTGGACACAATTGAGAGAGTCTATCATGAGGAGCATGCAATGCATATGGCGACATTAGAATGAATGCACTTTTTGCAGTGCTAAGTCTGGGAGAGATTGTTAGTTGTTTGGCGAGGCCAAAATTAACTCATTGAGAAAGTTGAAAAGCTGGAGACTTGGTTGGTGCACTTTTAAGGACACGTTCAGTGTGACTTCTTTCCTCCACCACCTTCAGGAATAGCCTCGGACAAACCTGCATCCATCACATCAGACGACTACTATGCTATTTGGTTTTATTTATGTTTTATATGTAATTTGGTGCCTCTAGCCCAACCGTTTATGGACAATGTCCCTAGTCTCTCTTTTGTATTTTTGTCATCTTCTGCAAATTTTGGTCAACAAACCTAGTCGGGTTGAGACCACATGTTTTGTAAGAGGCTGTATGTACTCCTTTGTTCCTACATGAATAGAAAATTGACTTACAAATAAATAAAGGTTAATACATCATTAAAAAATAAATTAAGGTTCACACTTAAATTAATAAAGGTTCATACATATTTACTAAATAGGTCTATAAATATATATATATATATTAGGTTTATCTATTTAGTATTTATCAAATATAAATATGATGATTTAATACTATATTTAAATGAACTCGCACGTTTAACATAAGCAATGTTAAATTTATCTATTTATTAAATGTAAATGTGAAGATTTAACCTTAGATTCAAAACAACTCACACTTTTAAGATAAATCAATGAAGTTTCAAAATTAAACTTTATGGCCAAATATTAAACATAAATATAAATATTAATTTGACTATCTAAATACCTTTGCTAAAATTATAATGAAGGCATTAGTGTAAAGTCAGTAGATGATACATGCAATTATGTTAATTGTAGATGAATCCATATGCAATGTTAAACTTTAGAGACAAAAGGGTATTCAGAATTTTAACACTGTAAATTCAAAGACCCCTTTGTCTCTAAATTTTAACACTACAGATGGATTGAAAGACACCTATAGTGAAATGTAACACTTCGGTACCAAAATTACAATTTTCCACTTATGGAGTGACACAATTAAAAATTCCTAACATAAATGACTAATTCATATACTTCTTGTACTTGTTATTTGGTCATATTTTTATTCTTGGACTATAATAGTCATTTACATTAATCATTATTTATTTTGCCACTTATTATCTAGTCATATATTTTAATACTAGACTAAATTAATCATTTAAGTTAGTCTCTTTTAGTTTAGTCACTTATTATCTAGACATATTTTTTTTCCCTAGACTAAATTAGTCATTTAAGTTAGTCGCTTTCAGTTTAGTCACATATTATCTAGTCGTATATTTTATTCCTAGACTAATTTAGTCATTTAAGTTAGTCATTTTTAGTTCGATCACTTAAAATTGCTCACATTTAGTAGTAATTCACTTGAAATAATTGTGGCAACTAATGTTTTTAGTCAACTAATGATCCCTTTCTGGTAGTGTTTCCTTAAATGGAGGAGAAGCTTTGACCTCTAGAAGTTGCACGACAGTGAGTTAGTTGTTAAACAATGGTGATAGAGTCAAGCTCTCTTATTTTAGAGCTTTGGTATCATCCATGGGGGTTTATCCCTTAGAAAGTGGACCGTCCTGATCCTCCTTTCATGAGCTCCCAACCTCTTCTCTCTTCCTATAAATTCATGCCCCTCATTCCACTAATGATAGTCTTGGTTGGTCATTGTTTGGCTAGTATGAACTCTCGTTCCCTTTAAATTCTTGCACAGTGAGAACGCCTAAGTGTTCAGGAGAAGGAATGCCTTAGAGCTTCGGTGAAGGACTCATATTTTCACCAAAGGGAGGCCTCCAAAATAAAGGCTTTGTTTGTATGCTCTTCCTTTCATATTTATCATTAAAACATCTAATGTTTTCTTTCTATATTTGTCTAATATTTTATGATAATATTCTGGTACTCCTTGATCTGCTAGATAGCTAATGTTTATTATTATTATGTATTGGATTACATTTGTTGTTTCCTCTTGATCATCTACAGGTATTTGTCTACCATCAGTAGTAAGGAGTGAGCCTAAAAGGATCGTGGATCAAGGTCATCATCAACAGATTCATACGTAGCATTGGGAAAAAGGTACTTCTATCTCTTTTCTTGTCTCATTCTAAATTTTAATTAAGAAAGCTTTGCATTAGAAAGTATCTCAAGTTGTTAGACCCACTCTAGGTCTAGAGAGATTGTCTTTGTCCGCATAAGGGATCTATCTTGACAACAATGACAAACCCTGCGGTGGAAACTTTTCATACCGCAAGACTAGACATAAATTTCTTTAGATGGGCTATTATTGGCCCACAATATTCAAATACGTGAAAAGGTATGTTCAAGCCTGACATATCTGTTAATGGATGGGTCATCCTGGGCAAGCTAATGAAATTCCCTTACAACCGCAATTGGTAGTGGAACCATTTGAAAGATGGGCGTTGGATCTTGTTGGCCCCTTCAATCCACCATCAAATCAAAAAGTGTACATACTGGTTTGCACCAATTACGTAACTAAATGGGTGGAAGCAATAGCTTTTCCAAGAGACACGGATGAGGCAGTGATTAACTTCCTTTTTCAAACTATTTGTGCAATACGAATTACCAAGGGAAGTAATAACAAGAGGAGGACCACAATTTACAGGTCATAAAATTTCAGCTACTCTAGAGAACTATCGTATGAAGCATAGAGTTACTTCTCCATACCACCCCCAGGAAAGCAGACAAGTGGAAAGTACTAAGAAGGTCCTGGAGGAAATTCTGACTAAAACCCTATCCAAAAATCATTAAAATTGGGTGGCCAAGCTTCTGGAAGCCCTATGGGCTTATCGGACGACATGGCGGAACACTATTGGCACTCTCTATATCATGTTGTCTTCGGCAAAGAACCAATTTTTTCTATTGAATTTGAAATAAAAATTCTTAAAACTGTAAAGGAGACTGGATTGGATTTTACAAAGGCACAGATGCAATGCCTACAATATCTTAACGAGTAAGATGAATCACGTATATTTTCTCTTGGACGCAGTGCCACTATTCATCAGCAAAGAGCTAAATGGCATGATCGACTTATTAAAAATAAATCACTTCAAAAAGGAAACTAGGCATTGCTATATGATCCCAGATTCTAGTATTTTCCAGGAAAATTATAGACGAAGTGACTCAAGCCATATGAAGTCAAAGAAGTTCATGATAATGGTACCATAACTCTAATTACCATCAACGATTCTAACAACTCTTTTCTAGTAAAAGGACATTGGTTGTGCCTCTACCACCAACCGCTCACAAAGGAGTCTTTCTATCATGAGATAAGTAATGATACTACTTTCCAAATTATAGTTGACTAGGGTCGCAACCGAGTGGCTCCATCTTTATGAAATATGATTTTCTTTACCATATTGTACATAATGTATATATATTTTTTAGAGTTGGTTAAGTTTTCTTCTTTTTCTTCTTCTTTTTTTCTACTTTCTTTTCTTTTCCTTTTCTTCATTAGAAAAAGGGATAAATGACCTTAAGGGGGTTTTTGTTCCCTTTGACACCGCTGTTGTTCCCTTTATCACAGCTGTTGTTCCCTTTGGCATCGATGTTGTTCCATTTTGGTACAATTGTTGTCCCTTTGGTAGATTTGTTGTTCCCTTTATCACAAATGATGTACCCTTGATCACAGTTGTTGTTCCCTTGATTTCCGTTGTTGTTCCCTTTATCATAGTTGTTTTTCCATTTGGTACAGTTGTTGCCCCCTTTGGTATATTTATTATTTCCTTTATCATAGTTGTTGTTTCCTTTGGAACAATTGTCGTTCCCTTTGTGCCAAGCTATATCTACTTTGAATACAGTTGAATACAATATCCCAAATGTGAATTTAAAAATCATTTATCCTTACTCTATCATGGTGTCAAGAATAATTTCTTTTCTATTATCCTATGAAGAACATATTTTATTATTATTATTTGGCATATACTATCAATTTGAGTATTTTCCTTATACCCGATTTTTTTTGAAAGAATCATAAAATGTTCATGATCTATCCCCACCTTAGTAGTTTTATCTTGTGTATACATCTTCAAATGGTGATTTTCTTTCAACATAATAAATGACTAACACATAATTTTTTTGGCATTTTTTTTACTCCTTACGCTATCCTTAAACTCTTAAGGAGTTGATGAACCACACTTGATGATAAAAAGAAAAATTCTCAAAACATGTTACTTGAAGCTAGATTTTCTCATAAGGATAGGGGGTATCATCATGAGCCAACCTACCATGATCATAGGACAATAATATAAGTGGCATTCCCATTATGGCCACCAAACCAGGGTAATGGCCTTTAACACTATTGTCAAAAGGAAAAGAGGTCTCATCATGAGATGCCTTGTTCACTTTGTTATGCAATAGTGAGTGACATTGTTGTTATCTAGTAACCATACCAGAACAATGAAATTTTTGATAAAAATAATTTAAATAATAATATTATACATCGTTTATAGGAAACTAGCTCATCTGCAGGTTAAAAGGAAACCCTGTCGAGGCTCTGGAGGCCTGCTCGCAGCAGTGGCTCTTCTTGTGGCGTTAGAATATATCTTGAATTTCCTTATCATGATTATGTCACTCGATCTCCTTTTTCTTAATAAATCTATAACCATTATCAATATCTACATTCACTTTCACAAAAATAAAACTAAAGGTGTTACATCAAATATTACATGAACACATCCTAATCTTCTAAATCCCCATAATATGCATTTTATCTATAGAGGTATTTTTCCAGATCAATGCTTTTCTGTTCTTCAAAGGTTATTATTTTTTTTTAAAGACAATATTTTTACCCATGGTATATATATATATATATAGAGAGAGAGAGAGAGAGAGAGAGAGAGAGAGAGAGATTATGCTTTTAAGTTCCTGATGATTACTGCACGTCAGTAATTTGCGCATATATGACATTTTATCATTTCTTCCAACAGTTTGCGCATGATTTGACCATTCCCTTTCACGGTAATGACTGCCTCTGTGTGAGCATTAACTTTCCATAACTTTACCACTTGTGGTCAAAATTTTTTATTAGGGGAGGTAAGGCATATCACATGTAGGACATGACACGGCATATTTAACAAAAATGGTAATTTCCCTCGCACAAAAGCACGTTGAATGATGTTATTATGTCATATTTTTTATTATATTAAAGTATTTTTGGTTTGAAATAGCTCTGCATAAAGTCATTACAATAGTCCCTTATGAATTATAAACTATGGGGGGTAAGTATATTTGAAGTGAACCTATTACACTACGAGTCATCGAGCAAGCCCGAAGAATCTTAGAGCGAGTGGGCTGGATTGAATACTTCACTTGATTGCAGAGATTTGACAATGCTGTTGCTTTAGAATTTTTGCAGAATTTGAACAATGAAGTCACAACAGTTGGAGGTAAGCAAATACCAGTCAATGAGATGATTATGGCAGAAGTCACAGGTATCCCCACAGAAGGAGAGAAATGGATAGATAAGCACACCAGACTCCAAAGTGTGATGGAATTATTTATAGACCCTGGTGAATAATTAGCCTGCAAAGGAAAACGATTCCACCCTACTTCATTTAGAGAACCATGGTGAGAGCTAGTAGAAATAGTCCAGAGGTATATTACACAAGTGTCTAGTTATCTGGTATCCTCCAGATGGTTACCATGTTGAGTATGATCTTCCTGAGGAAAAATAAGGTGAGGATTTAAAGATACTTCGGAACAAGAATGGATTTCGACATCATGGTGAACCCTTCTATCCAGATTATTTATTAACTATGTTACATGTTAATCATCTCTTTGCATGAGAACATGCAACAAGTTAAGTTGTGGGGTGATGTTGGGCCATGGAAATGGTATGACTCTTCTCCTCATTTCCGTAATAAATATTATGTTTTTAAGAGTTTTATCCTTAGTATACAATGATTTGAGAAGAAAAGGATAATGAAAATTAGTTAATGGTAGTATAGTTAATTTAAGAATTTTAGATGTCAGAAAGTTTTAATTTGAGTAAATTGGTGTGTGGATTGATTTAATTGAACGACTGTTGTTCCTTCGAGATAGTGGAGAATGCACTTAGACAGGTTGTTTCCTTAATTCTAGCAAAATACAACTTGAGGCATGAGCATGTCCGAAGAAAAAAAACTAAGGAGAACTACTTATTGTTATTTAGAGACCTTATAGTTAAATGAGCAATCCTCATAATCCTCCGACTCTCAAGATAGCGCCATTATTAGTTTATAAATGTAATACATAAGAAGGTAGTAAAAATACAGAGGGGGATTCTCGATTTTACGTTTTCACAGTTTATTGTAAACAACAATATGACTTTGAACCTTCTCAAGATTATTTTGTAAAAAAATTTGATGTTAATGAAATTGCGTGAGATATCACCTTAGTTACTTTGTATTGAATTTATCCAAGGCGGTGCTTCCAGAGACCTTAGGCCCAGTCCATGGAGGATCTATTGTCTATTGTGTATCATTATTAGTTGGTTACCTATCATATTAGCATTATTCATATTATTGATTACTTGTCTCTTTTTCATAGTAGATAATCAATTGCACTTTACATCTTGTGTTCCATTATGCATTTCCTGAAATCGTTGATCGAATTGTGAGAATCAGTTATATAATTTTAAAGGTGTGACTATGTGAGTTTCTTAAGTTATTTTAGAAAAGCAATATTTCCAAGAAATTGTGTGATTAAATAGTTTTCCTTATGCACATGGTTTTTTCAACTATTTTGGAATATATAAAGTGATTGATGATTTAACATATATTTATTCCATGAATATTAGGACTATAGAAATAGAATTAATTATTTGTTGTTACAAACAGTTTATTTCTATAATGATTAGGCAAGATTAATGCTTATTGTAATTCTTTTGTAGTGATTTCTTTGCACACTTTTATAATCTAAGACTCTATCCTTGTATAGATTGTGTCGATAGCCTTGAAATAAAAGATGAATCCAAAGTTGGTAATATTAATGAAGGCAGGATTAAGTTAATTTTTAGGAGTCATCTTAGTTCCCAACAACAAGCCTCGGTTGAAAGAGGTCAGTGGCCAAGACATTAATTAAGAAGAATGATGAAATTGATTTGGTTTTCCTGTTGTTTTAAAACCCTAGAGATTTAAGTTATTATCAGTCTTCAATGTCAGAATAGTCTTCGAGAGTGGCCTTCTAATGTTGAATACAAATGTAAAAGATAGAACAGAAAGAAGTGATGGTGGAAAGTCTTTAACAATAGGGTGCCTTTGCAGAATCTCTTGTTTCCAACTTTAGAGGAAAAATGTAGACATCATGAAATGAAATATAGAAAAGAGGAGCGCATCATTAAGGATTTTAATTTTAATTTACAAAACTATAAAATTAAAGAACAACAGCTTCATTACTCATTTCTAAAGAAGAATGACATAAAATAAGATGTAACTGGAAAGAAAAATCATACTCAACAAATTCAGGAATCACTTGAAAGATTTATTCGTATCCACATGAAGTTCTAAAATACAAAATAGTTCTACTTCTCAGGTCCAAAAACTAGGGACCCCACCAATGTCTACTTTTGGGCATTTTATTCTTCTCCTCTACTCTAATTGTTCCAGAATTAGTTATGGAACTAACTTACACAATTACCTAAGTGTCTCTTTTCACTAAATATAATAGGTCCTTCTAAATACATGAGAGCTTGTTTTTGAATGATTTTATAGATTTAATATTATATATAATATTAATTTATATCCTTTATATGTTTACAATAAAAAACAAAAATACCTCCTTTTATCATGATTTTGTACATTACAATTCAAACATATCTCTGAGTTTTAACTCATATAAAATGATATTTGGATCATAATAAAATATGTATGGGTCGCATGGAAAACCACAAATGGTTTTTGGAAATCCCAAACCACCTACGAGATCACCTCTTAGTGGTTTCCAAAAATGAGGACAGTGATGTCATAATCAACTTTGGTTGTCATTCTGTTTGATGAAAGTTTGAAGAAACTGCTTACGGGATCACACTTTGACTTAACCTTCGAGTATTTTATGTTATCAGGGTTTGTTTTATTCAAACAAAAATGATGTGAGTCGTTGATCTATTTTCCTTTCTTATTCTTGTTTGACCAAAGAAGCTGAAGTATTGATTATCTTGAAAGCCTTGCCAGTGACATTGGATAACTTTAAATGAAGCAACCTGAAATCCATGGATGTATCATCCACATTTTTCACTGATGAATCTCTTACCCAACTGATACCTTGATTAGTTCAGTATCGTACAATTTCTCTCTCCTCATTTTAGCAAAGCAGGGATCTGACTAATTAGATGGCTTGGGTTTTACTTTGATATCGTAGAATTAATTAAGAGATTCTAACTCATTGCTACACATAATCTGTTGCTTTATTTTGAGATATAATATTGGTAATGTACAAAAATTCGTTGGTTTTTAAATACACCAACTCTCCCTGCATACTTTCAACGTTTGGAACAAAGGTTGAGGATGAGAAATGAACAAGAAAAATAATGTAGTAGAAAAAGCCACCGATAGATATGAACTAATTGAAATTTAGTTTTTTACCAGGTTGATGTTGATTTCAGTAGTCAGGCTTCAAAATTTAAGGAATTTGTCATCATAAAAACCAAATTCCAGTAGAGATGAGTCATCCCCAATTTGCAAGATGTTTTTGCAAAAAATGACCTTGGAAGAACTAGTGAAATATCTGAAACCACTCCCAAGTTTTGGAATTTTCCCACGTTGAAGTCAATTGGGTGTATTTTGCAAAAATAACATTTTCGGATTTTTAAAATTCTTTTATATTTCCTTAGAAAGTGTATTTAAAATTTTATGCCTCGGAACCCCTACATTTTTTTAACAATCATTCCCCAGGTTTCGTAACTTTCATTCTGAAGGCTTCTCCTTTTACTTGCCACTTAATGAATTAGGCACCAAATCATATCTAATGTTGGCTGGAATTTCAATGATGGGATTATTTTTTCAATTTGTTTTTTACGAGGGTGAAAAGGATATTCTGGTTTATTACATTTTTTTTTAGATTTCCCAAACATTTTCTATGTGTTTGTGTATGTGGTGTATTTATTCTTTTCCAGTTCTGTGTTCATTCCTGATATCTCATTACTTGAAGATTTATTATGGAGATCGCCGGAAAATTGGGAAATTTTACTGCTTGTTTTGTGGTCACTAGTGGATATCATATTTTCCACTTTTGTAGCTGAACTGAGTATGCCATTGTGAACCAATGTATAGAATGAAGTTTGTAACATATTCATAGATGTATTATCAACTTTTCCTAAGATTGTAGTGGATTCAATTTTCTTTGCCACAAAACCAAAGGCTTCACCATATGCAGATTTAGACAATGAAGTTTTAAACAATCTTTGATAAATTTTGTTGCCTTTCTCATAATCCACATTAGAGATATTTTTATCCAGTTATATCCATGAGCCCAAGAAATTGCTACTTCATCCTTATCACTAGAACTAAATATAATATCAAAACACTCATAACATCTTAAAGATTCTTTAAATGTATCAACCCAGTTAATGAGTTCATAACCATGAGATAAGGTAATTTTATTAGTACAAAATGAAAAGTATCCATAACTTTCAAATTTATTCAATATCATTCTAGCCAACAACTTTCTCATATTCTGAGTATATGACCAATAAATTCTATTTACTCCATCTCCATCAAGTGAATAAACTTGAACTTGAAAAACCTTCAAGAAATTTGTAGACAAGAAGCCATTGGCAGCGAGGAACCCTCCTCTATGCCATAGTACATTTTGAAAGACCATCAATAACTTCTGTCCCTGCATGTTTGAAAACCTATTGAAGATGATGATAAATCCCATATTGTAACACAATAGTATCTACAACTAAAAATAATTTTTATGCAATTTTAAGTCCTTGATGAAGTCTGTTTGAAGAGAACTTGAAGATTTTAACCCTATAAAATTGTGCTACAACAATTTACATGGATTTCATTATGGGTTTTTCGAGGACATCCAAATAACATGATTCCATTATGGTCGTGGTTGATAGGTTGACCAAGGTAGATCACTTCATTCCAGTGAAGTCTACTAATTAACCTAGTGAGGTAGCTCAAGTACTCATCAGGGAGGTATTGAGACTACATGGTGTTCCTAAGAAGATTATATCAGACAGAGATGTCAATTTCACTTCCAGGTTTTGGAAAGAGTTGTTTGCATGTTTGGGGACAGAGTTGGATTTTAGTACAACCTATCATATGTATACATATGGATAGACAGGGAGGGTTAACATGATTCTTGAGGAAATTTTGAGGATGTATGTCATGCATGAGCAGAGGAGGTGGGAGGAGTATCTTCCACTAGTACAGTTTGCTTACAATAATGGGTATTAGGAATATTTAAAGATGAGTTTGTTTGAGGAAATTTATGGGAGGAGTTGTAATACTCCTATCGACCTAAGTGATCCAGTGAACAGGGTATTGATTGGACCAAATATGTTGGCAGAGATGGAATAGGAAATGCAAGTTATCAAAATAAATTTGAATGAAACACATGACACGAAGAAGGGTTATGTAGATCAAAACAAGGAATTTAAGGAGATTTAGGTTGAGGAACATGTGTAATTTCACATCAATCCCAAGAGGATCTCCTTAAGGATTGGGTCATGTGCCAAGTTGGCACCTCAATATTGTGGGCCTTTTGAGATCCTTGAGAGGATTGGACCAGTGGCCTACCATCTTTCACTTCCTTTGATAGTGAAATTACACGATGTTGTCCATGTTTCATTGCTTAAGAAGCATGTCCAGAATGTTGATCATGTGATTAACTAGTCTATATTGCAGGTGGCACTAGAGGGAAAATTCTAGCTAGAACCACAATTCATATTGCAATGGAAGCAACTCATGCTTCAGAAATTACATCCATTACGGTACATTGTTTTTGTATAACACTATTATAACAACCCCTGGTTGATTTTGTATGTAAATAAATTAATACCAAGGTCATGGGACATGTATTTCAAGCTAAATGTTTGGAAAAACATAGTGATGGGTATCACTGGTGATGAATTTATGGCTATGGAAATTAGCAAATGCATTGGAAAATGAAAAGTGGCAATAATTGACATTTTTTTCTTTCTGAAATAAAGTAAAATAGAAGAAAATGAAGGTGAACATACACAAATTTGCATGAGAGGAAAATTGAAGAAAATAGAGACCTCAATGATAAAAAGGCTTATAAGGATTAGTGACTAGCCTTTTGACAGTCTTTGGGTGGAGCTCTCTTATATTCTCTCATTCTCTCATAATATTACACACTTAGGGAATTCTTGTAGCATGTTTGGAGAACTCTAGCATTCACTTGAATTTGGAGAAGGAAAGGAAAGGAAACTAGGAAAGTGCAAGGGAATAGGTGGATTAGTTGCTACAACTGGATTGCTTTGCAGGTAACAGGTTGCATGTGTGATTTCCTTGTTGAATTATGGACGCATGGCATATGCATGTAATTTTCTGGTTATGTGATGTCATTGGCATGGATATTTTTCTATATTACATTGATTTTAACCTTGCCATTCCATTTCCTAGATAGCCATGGTGTTGTGGGTTTTTCCACTTAATTCATTTTTTATTGGTGCTCATGTTTCTTATGGATGTGCATTGGAACAAATGCTTTGGAAGCCCTAGAACAACTTGGGTTGATGTTACTAGTCCTAGAGCCTATGTTGGGGCAAACGCTTTTGAGCCCATGGTGGGTTAAGTACTAGTCCCTGGTGTTGGGTTGGACAAATGATTTGGAGCTTTGGAAGGTTGTGGGTTGAGTTAGTAGTTCCTGGAGCCCTGTGTTACGAGAAAATCTACCCTAAGGTCCTGGTTGAGGTAACTAACAGAGCACATGGCATATCATCACAAGAAGCACTCTAATTACCAGTTTTAATGCTTGAACTAGAAAATTAAGGATCATGGAAAATTTTTGGGGCTAATATTCACAGGTGGGCTAAGTTTCCATGGTTTTTCCAAAAAACATATTCGCCAATTTCCATTTTTTTATAAAAATGATTCACCCAAATTTTACAATATAAAATTATTTTACCTTTAAAATCGCCAACATTATATAGAAAATATATATAATATCACTATAAATTTGAATAGTTTTACAAATACATCAATAAACATTTTATAGTTTTCATATTAGGGACTAGTGAGATTCTCCATCTTTTTAAACTTCAAAATAAATTTCCATCCTTAAAATTTTCCCTGTTAAGAATAGATAGCCTTACCAATTTGTCCTACATTTGGGGTCGATCTCATGGGGTGCAAACCCTCTGCTACTCCTCGTGCTTCAAAACCTAAAAATCAATCAAGAAAAATCACAAAAACTAGTTGCACAACATATATGTCCTAGATGTCAGCATGTTAGCATATATAATCTCATAAAAATAACATGAAATAAACCATTATAAGTTCATTTAACATGTATAGGAGACATATAACACAAATACATCAGGAACGGGACATAGATTCTTTTATTGATAATATGTAAAGAGAAAGTGGAGAAATCACCTGAGATATGCCACGGCTCCAAGAGAAACCATCCTCCAGATCCGTCCAGCACTAGCCTCACAAAACGTCTTCCAGAAAGGATGCACAAAGGATGTCACATAAAGTGGGGGTGAACAACACAAGGAAACAAGGGTTTCCTGAACCTGGGAAGTGCAGGAGGCACAGGGAAATATCAAACTTGTTCAAGACTATAACAGGCTATAATATCAATAGAATTCTCTCTCCCCTCCCTTAGGCCATTCCCTTGAGGTGTATTTATACTTCCTCAAATCAGTTTTTTCAGTTAGGGAACAGTTAGGCCACGAGATGGGGTAGTTAAGTTACAGGAAAAACCCATAAACCCCGCCTAATTAATATGGATTTTTTATATTTTTTAATATTTTAAATAGCATACGCGGGTTAGTTATGGATGGACCCGCGTTTGCACGCGGAAAAAACTGGGCAGAGTCGCGTATGGATTTTAAAATACTGTTTTTTAAGAAGTGTGATCAAGTCTGAATGGAAGGGCTGTCCAAGGCCAATGCATAAGTCATCAAGTATATAGAGGTGATAAATGATGCTATTACAAATGCTCCCTAATATATGATTTCATAAGGGGTACATGATGACCGAAATGTATTATGTGCATAAGAAAGAATCTTGTGAGGACTAGAGAGGACTTCACCAAATTTCAACCTGCCAAAAACCAGTGATAGAAATTAGAAATATAACTCATGTCTTAAGCGGGCATACCCATGCTTAGGGAAAGAAAAGCATGTCCGCATATGAAGTATGGAGCAGATCCAATATGTATACAAGTATAGCTGAACTGTAAAGTACATAGTGAATCATCTAATCATTGCCCGAAAGTACAAGTCAAAATCATGTCCAAGTATCACATATAAAAGACTGATCAATGATGCTTCCAAGATATCTGATAATTGAAGTCACAACTGAATCTCCAAGTATCAAATCATAAGTGGTGGAATAAATGGTACTACATGCAACGCGGGTGCCAACATATAAGATGTTGTTGTAATGATCTACAACATATAAGGGTGGATGGTGTCATTGGTAGAAAACTGATGGACCTGTCAAAGTGAACCAAAACATGATAATGCAAACCTGAGGTCTTCACCGATCACTATGGCACAATTCTACACAATGGGAATAAATGAGCCGAGGTCGACCATCTGAAAAATCATTTGATTACCGGTCATTGATGTATAACGTTAACAAATGTGAGAAAACTCATTGATAATGATGATGAGAGTCAAGGTGCCCCAGTACAATCTAACAAGTGAGAATAAATGAGTTGAAGTCGAACACTTAAGAGAATCTACCAATCATGATACATTGATGTACTCTCAATGTCGATAGCAAAGGCGTCTTCCATTAATGACTACAAACCCTAAGGTACTGACAAAAGGAATCTAGATCTTATTCCGAGAGAAATGAGTCAGAGTTGACGGGAAAAGATCTACTGGAAGGAAGGCATTAAGGAATCCCACATCAATCCAGTGCAAGTGTAACCCGAAGGTCAAAATTTGGAAGGAATCAGATGAAGCAAAGTGAAGTAACCAACCTGAAGTAGGTTTCTGGCATGCACAAAATGTAGCTAGCGCATGGAAAAAACTGTTGGAAATATTGTCATTCATGGCAAAGGAGCACAAAGGAGTAGCACCAAGACAAGGGAGCAGATCAGATTCCGATGGAATTGTTGCAGAGAAAGAAAGTAAAGTGGCAGAGGCTACAAAAGGAGGGTTTAGACAGGAAGTAGTTTTTTTTTTAATAGTTAGGGTTTTATTTTGTAAGCTTAGGAGAAAAATAGACAGAAAGGCCACTGATTAGAATATCAGGCCAGAAAAGAACTCCAATGCAAATATTTACTGTTAATACAGAGAACAGGTTCCAAATTCATATGTTATATACATTGAATGCTTGATTCATTTTTAACTCGTGTGAAATTCAGGGTTTGGCACAATATATTTGTGCAAATGAATCAGACATATTTAAAGGAATTTTGAGATTGTGAGTTTAAATTTGAACATTCAACTTGAAATTGAATTATGGATGGATAGCATATGATTGAGCATCGATTAGAGAATGGATCGATGCCTTTAAAGAGAAATTTAGCCATTCAAATTGATGTCAATTGTGCATAGTGTAGAGACAGAGTTCCTAGTTGAATTAAGCAACAGCAAGTTGAAAGATTCGTAACTAACCTAATGAATGAATGGTGAACCGGAAGTGATGGAACCGTGAATTGATAAAATAGTGGAGAACATGCAAGAGTAAAGTGGAACCAAGAACTGAGATGGCATGTAAACGGGAAGAGAAGGCACAGTAGAATGATAAATTTGAAGAGTGGAACTATGAGCCAATAGCGAAGATGGAATAGTGAAGCAATTTCGCAAAACAACAATGGTTTTATCACACCGCTTTTAGGAGGGTAAGCGGTAAAGGTTAAATGAACGTGATAGCATTAAGAGGGCGACACATCGCAAAGAAATACCACCTATTTCGCATTAGTTTGGAAGGATAAGTTGTCAGGCTTAATTTTATGCGATAATCATCCGATCAAAGGAGGAAAATATTTGACGATGTTCATATCAGAAGTTGTGCAGAGGTTAACGAAAGGTGTGGACCTGACAGTGAAAAAGGTACGTTTAAAATAACATAGGTTTAAAACCTTAAACATCTTGTTTGATGGAATGCGACTGTCGTTGGATGGGAAGCGGATAGATCACGGGAAAATATGCATTGACAATTGTTGTGGGACCCAATATATAAATGTTGGTAATTATTTTTAACCAAAGTATAATTCAAATTATATAGAGAGGATGTTTATCATGGTTTATAACCATAGTTTTTTTTGAAAGGTGAGATTGACCGTTAGGAAATCTGTGGGCCCAGATATATTGTTATGTTGATACCTTGTGTTTAAACCAAAGCATGGAAGGGAGAGTTATATTGTATTTATGACTTATGTTAAGTCAAGTAATAAACCTTGAGAATTTTTGATGGATGGAGGACTGTTGGATTGAGAGACGGAGTGTGATGATCGTTAGATCTAACGCAGATTAAATCAACGGTTGAGATTAGAATGGTCAACAGAGTGAACTGACGTGTCTGATCGTCAGTGTACAACTGTGGGTCCAGATAAAAATGATGTCGACATTCTTTTAACCAAGGTAAGAACGTTATTTAAGCACGTCGACATATTGAAAAATCCATAAGTCAGAAGTATAATTAAATGTTTTAATTATATGGATAAGTATATGGTTTATAACCATAGGTCAAGAGAAGATGGAAAGGTAAGTTGGTAAATGTGGACCTGAAAGTTTATATATTAATATTGTGTTGACACTTTGGGTTTTAACATTTTTTGATTAATGCGGATAAAATATGGGTTTATACCGACAACAGATATAAGGAGATAATTTCCCGCATGAAGGGATTTTGATTTTTCGCATCAAGATATATGAATGAGAGTTTAAACCTTGGTTTAAGAAAAGGTTTCATTATATTTAGAATGGAAAATTCCTGGGAATAAATGAGATACGCATTTGATGTACACAAAGAGTGGATAAATGCAACACAAAAGGCACAGGTAACGGAATAAACAGGGCAGTTATACAGCAAAACGGGAATATAACAACAGAAATTGAAAAGACAGTGACAGCAGTTGAAAGGAAAAATGCTCAGCAAGGGCTGAGTGAGATATAATTTTTGTAACTTTAAATGTAAATGAATTAATTATTTTTACTGTATGTGATGCAAAGGAAAGTCTCCAATAGAAAAAAAAAAAAAAAAAAACCTCCCCTGTAATACTGAATTGAGTACATAGTATTGTAACATCCTGTAGTGCTGAGCCAAAAAATGAGAAGGTGGAATGCAAAGAGTCATACCTGTTCATTTCATATTCCCATATGGAATGCAAACAACTATGAGGGGATCTCTATAAATGATGTTATATTAATATGCTTAAGAAGGTCAGAGAGTGAGCAACATAAGGGAAGAGAGTGGAAGAAGAAGGAGCAAAAAGAGACGTTGTAAAGATCCAGAGATGAGATAAGGTAGATATGAAGGTTTGAGGACAGCAGTGAAGAAGGAATAGAACAGGGCTGATATCCAGGTAAACCAACATGTGTTTTCATAGGTGTGTGAGGAAGTTGGCACTTCCATATGAAGTTGTAGCTTGATAGATGTCCAGTTGTAGTTGGCTAAGGTAGGAGCCTCTTGTAGGCTGGAGCCTATAGAAAATCAATGGTTAGAGGGAGTTGGAGCTTCCTTGCAAGTTGTAGCTTGCAGAATTGAGGTGGTAACCTCCTGTAGGTTGAAGCCTACAGAAAATCAGTGGTGAGAGGGAGTTGGAGCTTGCCTTTACATCACAACAATAAAAATATGTGGTTTTCTCCCTTATGGGTTTCCACTTATTTCTGTTGTCCATGTGCATGATGATTATGTGTTGATGTTCTGTAATTTATCTGCTTAACACTTGCTGCACACATATTAATGTTGTTGTTTCATTATATATTAAGTAGAACCATGAAATGAAGATGTAAATAAATGTAAAAGACCATGCAGTGTTAAATTGATTCATCCCCCCCACCCCCCCTCTCAGCTTAACTAAGGGTCCAACAATTGGTATCATAGCGGGTTTCTTCTATATCAATTTAACAACTAGAAGGAGATCCTTGGTCCCCAAGATGGCTAGTCTAGAAGGATGCTCAACTAATAAAGCCCCTCTGTTTACTAGCACAAACTATTCCTTTTGGAAAATAAGAATGAGGACGTACATAATGTCTCTAGGAATAGAAGTTTGGGTTGCTGTGGAATTAGGATATGCCCCAAAGGATTCTAACACAAAGAAAGAAGCCAAACAAGATTTTATAGCTAATGAAAAAGCCAAGAATGCACTCTTATGTGGTTTGTGTGAGGCAAAATTTATCAAAGTAATACACAACAAGACTGCCAAATAAATTGGGATACATTAGAAAGTATCCATGAGGGATATAAAAATGTGAAGGCTGCCAAGCTGCAAGTCTATAGAGCCCAGTTTGAAAATATAAAAATTAATGAAGAAGAAGATGTTGTCAGCTTCTTCTTAAGGGTTGCAGAAATTGTGAATAACATGAAAGCTCTAGGAGAAACCATTAGAGAATGTGTAATTGTACAAAAGATATGGAGATCTTTACCATCCAGGTTTAACCCCAAGGTTTTTTCTATAGAAGAAATATCTGACTGGGAAACATTGACCGTGAACCAATTACTTGGAAACTTGACAGCTTCTGAAATGAGACTTCCATAGAGGAAGTCAAATATGAGGGAGGCAGCCTTTAAGGCAGAAAAGTGTAAAGAAGCAAAGGAAGATACATGCTCCTGCTTTGATGAAGAAGAGGCCAAATTTGTCAGAAGATTGGATAGATGCTCAGGAAAGTACAAAGGTAAACTTCCATTTAAATGCATTAACTGTGGAAGAGTTGGGCACTATGCTTCTAAGTTTCCTCAAAAGAAAACAAAGAATCAGACTCAAGAGACAGAAAAAACCAAAACAAATAACTGGAAGAAAGGGAAGAGATTCAATAGAAAATCATTCTATGCTTAGCAAGATAACAGTGCTTCTGAAAAATCAGATGAATCCTCAAATGAAGAAGAAATCTCTGAATTTGTGTTGATGGCCAAGGAAGAGTCTGAAGGATTTCTTCTAGAAGATAAGGAAGAAGGTGAGATATATCTTGAGGGGGATCTAAGAAGTGCCCTAGAGGAAATAGACAGACTTAAACTCAAGTGCGGAAAACAGAAAGACATTCTCCTCAAATATGTAAAAGAAGAACCAAATTCAAAAGATCTCATTCAGTTGAAGGTAGAACTTGAAGAAGATAAGAAAGTGGAAGACACTCTACTAAGACAAATTAAGGATAAAATTCAGAAGCAAGAGAAATTGGAAGAAGAAGTAGTATGCCTGAGAAAGAAATTGGAAAACGCCCAAAGGGAATTATCAATGAATAATCCACAAATGACAAGCTCTGAACAGTTGGATAAAATTCTAAATGCTCAAATATCTCCTCTCATAAAGGCTGGGATAGGCTACAAAGGAGAAACCAACAAATCCAAGGTAGAAGAGAACCAAAACATCACTTTTGTAAAAGTTGTAAATGATAATGAAGAAGCTCAAAATATTCCTACAAAAGTAGATGCCAGCAAAAACATGACCTTCAACGAAGTAAATAGAAACAAGCAGGAACCTCAAATAACAAAAAATGAAATAAAGAAACAATCACTTGAAAAAGGCTCTTACACTCTTGAATATGAATTGAATAAATTCAGAAATTGTTAAAGGAGATTCTTTCCTCCTATGAGATATATCACTTTTTTTTCCTGCCATAAACTGGGACATACTGCAGCATACTGTCAGACAAAGAAAATCGAGTCCAACCAGCAAAGGATGCAGAAAATGAAAATACTACCTCAATCAAACAAATGGAGAGGACAACCTTTCACCAGGTACACTAATCATTTCCATGGGTATTGTTTTTTCTGTAAGGGGTTCGATCATAAAGTCTTGGAGTGCAGAAAGTATGGACAAAGACTGATGTATGAAAACTCAAGGAAAATTACGAACAATGGAGATTTCACTCATAATCCATTAAGAAATATAATCAAATGCTTTGTCTGCCATCAAATCAGGCACAAGTCTCACAAATGTCCTCTCAAAGAATGTGGTCCATCTTCTCAGAAAAGGTACCAAACAAATAGTTGCATGCAATGGAAAAATATGTTGAATAAGTGTGACCTAGCTCTAATAGCTCAAGATCATAAAAGTAAATGGTATATGGACAGTGGTTGCTCAAAGCATATGACTAGAGATCGAAGCAAGTTTGTAACCTTTGATGAAAAGAAATCTGGAAATGTTACATTCGGAAATGATAAAGCAAGGAAAATAAAAGGAAATGGCTCAGTCAGTCTGAATAATGGAAGAGGAGAGGCTCAAGATGTACTATTTTTGGATGGGCTGAAAGAAAATCTGCTAAGCGTCAGTCAAATGTGTGATAAATGATGTGAGGTAAGATCGAGCACCACAGGAAAGACCTTGATCAAAGGTGTTAGAATAGAAAGTAATGTCTATATAGTGAAAGAAGAGAATGAAGCATGCCACATAAGAAAACTTGATGAATCATGGTTATGGCATAAAAGATTGGGACACCTAAACTTTGACCACATCATCAGTATGAGCAAGAAGAATGGTGTTAGAGATATGCCTGCAATAAAGAAGCCTCCAAATACCATATGTAAATCCTGCCACTAGGCAAGCTGACCCGCACATATTTCAAGACCAAAGAGAAGCTATCTACAAGTAGGCCTCTTCAGCTTGTTCACATGGACCTGTGTGGACCTTCAAGAACTAATGCACCAGGTGGAGAATCTTATTTCATGCTAATAATAGATGATTTTACCAAATTTACGTGGGTGGAATTTCTCAAATATAAATATGAAGCAATTGAGAAATTCAAGATATTCAATGCATTGGTAGAAAATCAAACAGGATGCAAGATAAAATGCATCAGATCAGATAGAGGAGGTGAATTCACATACTATGATTTTGCAGACCTATGCAATGAACATAAGATAAAACAACAGTTTACAATTGCAAGTACACCTCAACAGAATGGAGTGGCAGAGAGGAAAAACAGGTCAGTACAACAGATTGCCATAGCTATGATGCAAGAAAGTAACATTCCCCAAACCTACTGGGCAGAAGTAGTACACACAGCTGTTCACATTCTCAACAAAGCTCATTTAAGACCAAATTGTGATAAGATTCCTTACGAATTATGGCATGGTAAACCAACATCAATCAAGCACTTTAGAGTGTTTGGAAGCAAGTGTTTCATAAAAAATAATGATGAAAAACTAGGGAAGTTTGATGCAAGAGCTGATGAAGGAATATTTTTAGGATATCCATCCAAGAGTAAGGGTTACAGGTGCTACAACAAAATACTGCACAAAATTGTGGAAAGCATTGATGTAAGATTTGACGAAGATCTACCAAACAGAACAAGAAGCACAAGTTGCGCCAATCCTCCAGATGATCATGAAGCTGAGAACCAAGATAATGATGAACATAGCAAGACAAAAGAAGATACTAAATTAAACTCAAAATGTCCCTCAAGACACACTCAAAAGAACCATCCAGAAGATCAAATCATTGGGGACAAGAGTGTGGGTGTCCAGACAAGAAGACATCTTTTTGAACAGACAGAAGAAGTATACCTAGCCATGTTATCTCAAATAGAGCCAAAGAAGTTTGAGGAAGCCAGCAAAGACAAAAACTCGGTAAATTCTATGAATGAAGAACTAGACTAAATTGAGAAGAACAATACCTGGGAGTTAATTCCAAGACCCACTGGGAAAAATGTCATTGGCACAAAATGGATATTCAAGAATAAGATGAATGATCAAGGGCAGGTAATCAGAAATAAAGCCAGACTTGTATGCAAGGGGTATTCTCAAATTGAATGACTTGACTATGATGAAACCTTTGCCCCTGTAGCCAAAATGGAAGCAATCAGAATGTTTTTCACCTTTGTATGCTATCATGATTTCAGGTTATACCAAATGGATGTGAAGTCTACCTTCCTGAATGAAGACTTAGAGGAAGAAGTCTACATGGAACAACCTGAAGGATTCTCATTAACAGATAAACATGACTATGTGTGTAGATTAAAGAAAGCCTTATATGGTCTGAAACAAGATCCTCATGCATGGTATTCAAGGCTGGACAAATACTTGCAAAAACAAGGGTTCAAGAAAGGAGGAGTAGACAACAATTTGTACATAAAGGCTAATGAAAATGAACTCTTAATTGTAGTAGTGTATGTAGATGACATTATGTTTGGTAGCAACAAAGATGAGTTAGCAAAAGGATTTGCTAAAAAATGAAATCAAAATTTGAGATGTCTATGATTGGAGAGCTCACCTTCTATTTAGGACTTCAAATTCAACAAAAGAACACAGTTATATTCATTTCGCAAGAAAAATAC
Source organism: Pinus albicaulis (assembly GCA_034641835.2). Taxonomy (NCBI): domain Eukaryota; kingdom Viridiplantae; phylum Streptophyta; class Pinopsida; order Pinales; family Pinaceae; genus Pinus; species Pinus albicaulis. The sequence goes on from CM076576.1 coordinate 141,909,244, forward strand.
TTAAGATAAATGTTGAAAAGGTTTCAAATGGAAGACTGCAAACCTGTGTCAACTCCCATGATCACTTGATGCAAACTTTGTGCTAATGATGGATCTGCAGATGTAGATCAAAAACTTTACAGATCCATGATAGGAAGTCTGATATACCTAACTGCTTCTAGACTAGACATTATGTTGGCAGTAGGTCTTGTGGCAAGATATCAAGCAGCACCAAAACAAAATCACTTACTTGTAATCAAGAGAATATTTAGATATCTGCAAGGAACCGCACATTATGGCCTATGGTATCCAAAAGGAAAAGCTTCACATTGGAAGCATACACAGATGCAGATTGGGCCAGATGTGTGGATGATAGGAAAAGCATAAGTGGAGGTGCATTTTATTTGGGAAAAATTCTGGTGGCATGGCTAAGCAAGAAGCAAACTTCTATCTCTCTATCTACATCAGAAGCAGAATACATAGCAGCAGCATCATGTTGCACACAAGTAATGTGGATGAAACAAACTCTCCAAGACCTGAAGGTAAGCATTGATGAACCCATTTCCATCAAATGTGACAATGCAAGTGCAATAAGTATATCAAAAAATCTTGTACTTCATTAAAAAACAAACCACATCCCAATAAAGTACCACTTCCTCAGAGAACAAGTAGCACAGAAATTGGTGGAGTTGGAATACGTACCAACAAAGGAACAAACAGCAGACATATTCACAAAACCTCTTGCTAAAGAACCATTTGAATATCTAAGAGACAAACTAGGGGTAGTGTTTGCAGATGTTACTCTCTGATATGATTGTAAAATAAACAAACAAAACAAAAAATAATAATAATAAGTGCTTCATACAAGAAACTGGATCAATGCAGAAGACAAGTGATAGTCAATATCAGACAAGAAACCATCATTCCAGGGGGAGAGCAGTCAATAAATTGTCATAAAAGGGCTAGAACAATGGAGCAGTGCATGGAATAGGTCCTCAAGATCAGAGGAAATGAAAAGATCGAAACTAAATTTTTAAATGTGCAACCCTTTGTTATTGATATCAAAGAGGGATGAAAAGCAGGAAAAAGAAGAAAGGGTCTTCTAAAAAGCAAGCCGAGGAAGTCCTGGAGAAAGCATTGGAGTATTTCCATCAATGCCAAAGGGGGAGACCATTGGAAATATTTTCATTGATGGCAAAGGAGCACAAAGGACCAGCACCAAGACAAGGGAGTAGATCAGATTAAGATGGAATTGTTGTAGAGAAAGAAAGGAAAGTGGTAGAGGCTACAAGAGGAGGGTTTAGACAGGAAGTAGTTTTTTTTGAACAGTTAGGGTTTTTTTTTGTAAGCCTACGAGCAAATTAGACATAAATGCCACTGATTATAATATCAGGCCAGAAAAGAACTCCAATGTAAATATTTACTGTTAATATAGATAACAGGTTCCAAATTCATATGTTATATACATTGAATGCTTGATTCAGTTTTAACTCGTGTGAAATTCAGGGTTTGGCACAATATATGTGTGCAGATGAATCAGACATATTTAAAGGAATTCCAAGATTGTGAGTTTAAATATTTGAACATTCAACTTGAAATTTAATTCTAGATGGATAAAATATGATTTAGCATCGATCACAGAATGGATCGATGCCTTTAAACAGAAATTTATCCATTCAAATTGATGTCAATTTCTCATAGTGTAGATACAGAGTTCCTAGTTGAATTAAGCAACAGGAAGTTGAATGATTTGTAACTAACCTAATGAATTAATGGTGAACCAGAAGTGATGGAACCATGAATTGATAAAATAGTGGAGAACGTGCAAGAGTAAAGTGGAACCAAGAACTGAGATGGCATGGAAACGGGAAGAGAAGGCACAGTAGAAGGATAAATTTGAAGAGTGGAACTATGAGCCAATAGCGAAGATGGAATAGTGAAGCGGTTTCACAAAACAACAATGGTTTTATCACACTGCTTTTAGGAGGGTAAGAAGTAAAGGTTAAATGAACGTGATAGCGTTAAGAGGGAGACACGTCGCAAAGAAATACCAACTATTTCACGTTAGTTTGGAAGGATAATTTGTCAGGCTTAATTTTATGCGATATCCATCCGATCAAAGGAGGTAAAGATCTAACGGTGTTTGCATCAGAATTTGTGCAGAGGTTAATGGAAGGTGTGGACCTGACAGTGAAAAAGGTACGTTTAAAATAACATAGGTTTAAAACCTTAAACATCGTGTTTGATGGAATGCGACTGCCATTGGATGGGAAGTGGATAGATCACGGGCAAAGATACATTGAAAATTTTTGTGGGACCCAACATATATATGTTGGTAATTATTTTTAACCAAATTATAATTCAAATTATATAGAGAGGATGTTTATCATGGTTTATGACCATAGTTTGTTTTGAAAGGTGAGATTGACCGTCGAGAAATATGTGGGCCCGGATATATTGCTATGTTGATACCTTGTGTTTAAACCAAAGTATGGAAGGAAATTTATATTGTATTTATGACTTATGTTAAGTCGAGTAATAAACCTTGAGAATTTGTGATGGATGGAGGACCATCGGATTGAGAGACGGAGTGCGATGATTGTCAGATCTGATGTAGATTAAATCAACAGTTGAGATTAGAATAGTCAACAGAGTGAACTGACATGTCTGATCGTCAGTGTACAACTGTGGGTTCAAATAAATATGATGTCTACATTGTTTTAACCAAGGTAAGAATTTTATTTAAGCACGTTGACATATTGCAAAATCCATAAGTCGGAAGTATAATTAAATGTTTTAATTATATGGATAAGTATATGGTTTATAACCAAAGGTCAAGAGAAGACGGAAAGGTAAGTTGGTAAATGTGGCCCCAAAAGTTTATATATTAATATTGTGTTGACACTTTCGGTTTTAACATGTTTTGATTATTGCGGATAAAATATGGGTTTATACCCACAGCAGATATAAGGAGATAATTTCTTGCATAAAGGGATTTTGATTTTTCGCATCAAGATATGTGAATGAGAGTTTAAACCTTGGTTTAAGAAAAGGTTTCATTATATTTGGAATGGAAAATTCCTAGGAATAAATGAGATACGCATTTGATATATGCAAAGTGTGGGTAAATTCAGCACAAAAGGCACAGGTAACAGAAGAAACAGGGCAGTTATATAGCAGAACGGGAATATAACAACAGAAATTGAAAAGACAGTGACAGCAGTTGAAAGGACAAATGCTCAGCAAGGGCTGAGTGAGATATAATTGTTGTAACTATAAATGTAAATGAATTAATTATTTTTATTGTATGTGATGCAAAGGCAAGTCTCCGAAGGAAAAAAAAAACCTCCCCTGTGATACTGAATTGAGTACATAGTATTGTAACATCCTATAGTGCTGAGCTAGAAAATGAGAAGGTGGAATGCAAAGAGTCATACCTGTTAATTTCATATTCCCATATGCAATGCAAACAACTATGAGGGGATCTCTATAAATTATGTTATAGTAATATTCTTAAGAAGGTCATAGAGTGATCAGCATAAGGGAAGAGAGTGGAAGAAGAAGAAGGAGAAAAAAAAGAAGTTGTAAAGATCCAGAGATGAGATAAGGTAGATATGAAGGTTGGAGGACAGTAGTGAAGAAGGAATAGAACAGAGCTGATATCCAAGTAAACCAGCATGTGTTTTCATAGGTGTGTGAGGAACTTGGCACTTCCATATCAAGTTGTGGCTTGATAGATGTCCATTTGTAGCTGGCTGAGGTAGGAGCCTCCTGTAGGCTGGAGCCTATAGAAAATTAGTGGTGAGAGGGAGTTGGAGCTTCCTTGCAAGTTGTAGCTTGCAGAATTGAGGTGGTAGCCTCCTGTAGGTTGAAACCTATAGAAAATAAGTGGTGAGAGGGAGTTGGAGCTTGCCTTTGCATCACAACAATAATAAGATGTGGTTTTCTCCCTTATGGGTTTCCACTTATATCTGTTGTCCATGTGAATGATGATTATGTGTTGATGTTCTATAATTTATATGCTTAACACTTGCTGCACACATATTAATGTTGTTGTTTCATTATATATTAAGTAGAACCATGAAATGAATATGTAAATAAATGCAAAAGAAAGTGTAAAATACCATGAAGTGTTAAACTGATTCACCCCCCCCCCCCTCTCAGCTTAACTAAGGGTCCAACAAAAACCCTCTGAACCAACCAATAATGAAAGTTGACAAAGAGGCGAGGAATCCACCAGGGTCAAATGGAAACCAAGGCATTGCATGAATCCTAGGTATGCTAATGTAAGCTGAAGTCGAACACAAGGGAAACCACTCAGTCAAAGACCCATGGTGTTGATCAAATGTTGAGGATAAGGTCACCTATCAATGATGTGAATAGGGTCAGGGTGTGGCTCTAGGTTTACTCTCAGAGCAATTTGTCGAATTCGATAAGAGACAAAACCGCCGACAAGAAGTCAATGGAGACCTTCTCAAACCAGCACGAGAAAAGGACGAAAGAACTGATGTGATAGAACAAGATTCTAACAGACTGGGATGGCCGAGTAAAATATTAGTTAAGAGACACTGCAGAAACGCTGACTCCTAAGCCTACACAAATTGCAGCATGGGTGACAAGTGCTAGCGAGGAAATAACTAAGAAGCCCATGTAAAGGATGGCTCTACCATCACATCATGATTTAAAAATCGGCGAGTGAAATTGGTTAAATATTCATAATATGATGGACTCGACCCTATGGCAAGATTTCATAATGGAGGCTAGTATGCATAAGTGAAATGGAAATTGAATTCCCTAACCTATATGCTAGTTCATAATCAAATACCTGCCATGACAGGTCAGCGGTCATGGATTCAAAGAAAAAATGGAATCATCTCAAAATCACTGGAATGGAACTGAAAATAACTTATCCCAACACTTACAAGCTAAAAGGTTAAACAGTCGTGAACAAATTCAAAAAATAACCACAAATGAAATTTGCGAAATATTTTGAATTCCGTGCATAAATAGGCCTTTTGGACTCACATTTGGTCATTTCTGCAGTGAAGAAATTGTGAAAGTGCTCTGGAGAAAAAAATCTCCTTCTTGCAAATGGAGCAATCACCCACCAAGTCGATCCAAATATTTTAGGTAAGCCTCATACTCAGCTTGTTTATTAATTTCTTTATCATTTCAAGAAAATTTTTGGGTTTTTCACCATAGAAATATACGTTTTTTTCCTGAAACCCTCTGCGTATATGCGGGTTCATAATGAAAAAGTCACATGTTCACATGATTGTGTCCGAATGGACTCTCTATACGCAGAGATAAATTTTAAAATTGGTTTCTAAATGGATTTTTTATGAAATAATGCAAAATGACTATGAGCTAGAGGGAGAGAGAGCATAGTACAATTGATAATGAGGTTATGCAGGATCAAGTATCCTTGGATATTCTCCGAGGATGTGGATTATTAAATTTCTTCAAAATTCCAAATATGAAAACTAACACAAGATTGCTCAAGATGTTAGTGAATTTTTGGGATCCGGATGAAGATTGTTTCATGATTGATCAAATGCGAGTAAGGATAGAAATCTAAGACATTTATTTCATAATTGGACTCTCTTGGAGAGGGGTACTAATAAATATGTAGGGCAAGCCCACAGGAGGGTTAAATGTTAAGGACTATATTCAAGTTTAGTGTGCTAAGGGAACTAAGAAGGTGGGGAAGTAGATCCCAATTAGACATGTGAAATATATGCACATGAATAGTATTATTTTCACCATTGTGAGGGTAGCCAAATCAGCTTCCTTACACCAAGATTCATGAGGAAGCATGAGTCTGTCAGTGGATTGCTTGACCACGCTATATGATTGGTGCACAACCTTATTGGAAAATTTGGAGAAACAACTGACTTCAATCTGGAAAAGTAAAACAAATAATTTTGGTTATGGTACCATTCTCTGCACTTTCTTCTTTGAGAGAGATCCAGGGCTTCACTCCAAGATGATCTCTACCATCAGCAGCCCTTGTGATCCACGGATAGCTAGGTGGGAAGATCTGATGAAGAGACTAGGGGGTAGTGAGGTCCCCTAGACTACTTGGGATGATGAGTTCTTCCTTTGGTGGGGGGGGGGGGAATTCATCACAATAGAGGACTATCCCTATATTGGGATGGATTTCAAAAGGAGATCCAGATTTGGTCCTTCAACTTGGTGCAGCATGGGGGGTGATTGGTAAGATCGCACAGTGATTTTTTATTTTATTATTTTTTTGATTTTTCAATTATATGAAAATGAAAAATATTTTTGTTTAGGACAATATGACTTACAAATTTTTATGGATCATGATGTAGACATGGGACCAGTGAGACCTGAGGGTTTCCCAAGGCATATAGGTGCCGTAGAAGAAAAGTTGAGGATGTCATAGAAGACCCAGGGAGAACCCTCCATGCGATACATAGAAACTTGGAGAGTTTGACTCACCAATTACCTATGGCTACCATAGAGGATCTCTCAGAGGTATACAAAGACGAGTGGTTGGAGTACCACGTGACTGGCTATGGGTGTTCTGCCATGTGGCAACAACTATAGTTTTCTTCTAGAACACCTATCCTGGGCAGGGCCCACAAGGATAGATTTTATTTGATCGGATGACTATAATATTTTTTTATGATGAACATGATCGGGCATAAGCCCTAATTTTGTAGGACATGATTGTCCAATTTTTGTATATTTTCAACACAACTATGATATATATATATCTATATATATATATATATATATATATATATATATACACCGATTTTATATGATGTGATTGTTCCAAACGTACAATGATGAATGATGTTTTTGATTTTTTAAAGTGTTGAATGATTAATATGCCAATCAATTGCTTGATTAGCTAATGAGTCTATAAACCAATTATCTAAACGAGAAATGTGAATGAATGTAACATATTTAAATTAACGTTGTAACAAACGCACTCTCCAAAAAAATCAATGTAAAAATGGGTCTCTGACATGATAGGTGTTATTTAATTGTGAAACCACCAGTTGTGAATCCAAGTATACTAATAACGAATCAACACCAAGAGATATTTCCTCCAAGAGTAGGTTGACCACTTCCGTTTACTCTGCCACATTGTTTGAAGCAGGACCAATGCATACACCCCTTAAGACTAGCAACTAACTGGATGGATAGTGATTTACCCAAGCCGCAAATGAAGATTCTAGATATGTCTACTAGCACCATTGGCAAAGCCAAAATTAATCATCTCATCCAAAAACACGTTCCAAAGCAGATCAAAATCATCTAAGTCACATCAAAAATTGATAAATATACATGTACAAAAAATACAATATATACAAACGAAGCAAATGCTAGGCAAAATCCTAGGCATAATACTTCTTCAGATATAGCCCATTTCTGGGCTCTGCCAGCTCATTTCCGTCGAAATAAAGCTCCCATTTTCAAGACCTTTTTAACAATAAAAGGGCCATACCACATGGATTTGAATTTTCTTGCTCCCAAGGCATCTTTGTATTGGGCATAAACCAAAACAAGGTCAACTTCAGAGAAAAACCTAGGTTTGACCGCCTTATCGTACTAAACCTTCACTCTTTTCTTATGAGCCTCATTCATCGTAGCTGTATCTTGGCACTTCTCATTGAGATGTTCTAGATGGACAAGGCATTCTTCAATGGGAAATATTGATTCCAGCCCATAAACTAGTTGGAATGGAGTGAATCCAGTTGCATTCTTCACAGACATCTGGTATGCCAAAAGTGCATGATACAACATGACGTGCCAATTGGATATGGATTTATCAATTTTCCATTGAAGGATAACCTTTAAGGACTTATTTAAGGCTTCAACCTACCCATTTTCTTGAGGATAATATGGAGATGAATGCTCCTGCTAAAAACCCAATTTGAGATCCAATTAAACCATCATGGTGTTCTAAAAATGACTACCATAGTCAGTGACAATATCTTTGGGGATACCAAAGCGAGAAATCACTTGGTTGAACAGAAACAGGTTTTTTGTTTCACCATCATTCGCAAAAGTAGGCATAGCCTCAGCTCACTTCATAAATTAGTCTACTGCTATAATAATGTACTTACGACCCTTTGCCGAAGGCGGGTTACAAGTAGTATAATCAATACCCCACTTTGTGAATGAACCGATAGTGACAACACGAAAGAGCGGAGATGGATGAGCGCACATCATTCGAGTATAAACTTGATCAGGATGACATCTAGGGCCAAAAATATCATGCACTCAAACTATTTTTGGGTGTAGCAAGCCCAGCTAAATGACCACCACAAGCTCCACTTTGAAAATCATTTTAACACAACCTTAGCTTCTTTGAGATTCAAGTAACATTTAAGGATCAAATCGACCCCATGACGATATAGAGTGTCATAGATAATAAGATAGCTTTTTTCTAAGTGACGCAACTCTCAGCGCTCATCTTTCAAAAATGTTAAGGAAAACTTCAAAGTATGGAGATAAACAATGAGATCTCCATACCAAAGATCCTGTGAAGAAATGAGGAAAATATGTTCATCAGGGAATGAATATTCATAAAAAATCTATTCTCCATAGGGAAACTCAGATATCAACTGCACAAATACAAAATATTTCTTGGATTTGGCAGAAAAAAATTCGAGATCAAACTCTTGCAAAATGACAATCCATCGATTATATTTTCCCCTAATCACTCGCCTATTGAGAACAAATTGAAATGGATTAACTGCTACAAAAACATAAGTTTTGCGAAGAAGGATATAATTCCTGAGCCGCTAGATAGCATGGATAGCTACTAAAGCTAATTTCTCAATGGGATAATACCAGAGTTCAGGACCCAGCAGGCCTTGACTAAGGTAGTATACAACATGCTCACAAAGAGCATCATCTTCCTGAACCAGAACCATACCGATAGTAGATTATGCTGCAGCGAGATACAAAATGAAGTCTCTGCTATAATAAGGTGGATGCAATAAGGGAGCAGAGGTCAATGTATTTCTCAAATCATCAAACGAGTGTTGAGAAAAGTCATCCCAAAAGAATGGAACTCCTTTCTTTAACAACCTCATAAATCATTTCGTCACCTCGGCATAATTATGGATAAATCTCCTTAAGGAATTTTCTTTACCTTATAGACTTTGAAGCTGACGAATAGAAGACGGGGGAGGCAACTGAAGTATTGCCTCAACCTTGAAGGGGTCTACCCGAATCCCTTCTGTAGACATGATGAATCCCAAAAACCGACCGGATGTGATGGCGAAAATGCACTTATTAGGCTTCAACCGAATTTTATAATAATGACACCATTCAAAATCTTGTCGAGGGTGTGAAGGATGGTCAATTATATTTCGATAACGAGCAACTAAATCATCCAAATATGCTTCAATAATATGTTTGATGTCATGGAAAGCATAAGACATGGCCCGATGGAAAATAACCCTAGCATTTTTAAGGCAAAAAGGCATCTTTTTGTATGCAAATGTACCCTAGGGGCAAATAAAAGTAGTCTTATGTTGATCTTCGGGATGGATAGTAATCTAATTGTATCCAGAGAAACCATCCATGAAGGAGAAAACCTTATTCCCCGCACACTCATCAATAATATGATCAATAAATGGTGTGGGGTAATTATCTTTTGGACATGATTTAATCAAATCCCTTAAATTAATGCAAACCCAGATCGTTCCTTGTTTATTTTCCACGGGCATTGGATTAGAAACCCATTCAGTTAACATAAAGGGGTATATAAAACCCACCTTTAGTAGTTTCTCAGCCTCGGCCTTGACAGCTGCTACCTTCCTAGGGTTGACCAGACGAAGCTTCTACTGTATAGGCTTAGCATTTTCGTAAGCCTTTATCTCACGCTGAAAAATAGATGGATCTATTCCAAGCATTTCCTCATAAGACCAAGCAAACACATCCCGAAATTCTCTAAAGAGATCAGTGTGATTATGAATCTCTTCAGGGGAACATTCAGCTCCAATGAAGACATTCTCAATAAAATTGGGATCTCTGGAGATGTTCGCTGGGGTAGTAGTAGAAATGGGAACCATGTTCCGTTCAACAAAAACTTGTGCTAGAGCTAAGCAGTTTAAGATCGGGTGAACAGGACTAGAAGACTGAGGGCTAGACAATATTTTTTCAACTTCTCGCAAGTATGGTAGAAAATAGGGCTGATGATGCAAATCATCCCACTGTATTTCTACACCATTCATTGCTTCAACGATAGCCTCTTCAGATGAAAGAGTGGTATCAAGGCAATCCTAAGCAAAAGAAGAACTAAGAGTCCAAGTCGGAGCCAAATCTCCATCCAATTCCTCTAGTGAAAGAGAAACTGGAACAGAGTCTACAGAGTCAACAATAGATTGATAGGCAATCTCAGCTGCATACATAGGGAATTCCATTCCACCCACTTTACCTTCCTCTAATGTGCAGGTAGAAAAGGCAAGGTCCAAGGGTCCAAAAAATAATGTGTTCGAAAGAACTCTCTTTAAGTAGGAACCCTAGAGGATGAGATAGCATGAATATGAATTGAAGGAGGCGGAAGACCAAAAGTACCCATCAACGATGTATACATTCCAACCCCCAAATTATCAACAGGTTGCTTGGTATCATTCACCAAGGGTACAATAGAGTCAGTAGATGCATTTGGATCTACATGAGAACATTCTATCTTGTATAAATTATACAACAAGCATGCATATCATGGATTCAATCCGACCTAAAAATTTACTAAAGCTAGATATTGAATCACTTCTACAAATCAAGTGCGGAAATTAAAACACAATCGCCAATCACATGAAGCAAATAAATCAATCAAACCACAACACAGGTAATTTCCCAGGGAAACCTTGCTACTGAAAACCCCACTATCTTCTATTGTATTTTTAGCATGGATACATGAAACAATTACATACAACTCTTCTCACAAGAGCCCTCCTGTACTTATCTAATTGTCTCACACTGTCCTGGAAAAAATTGACCAACAATTAGCCAATTCTCAACCTCTAAACATCCTTCCTTTCTTGCGCAATTCAAGTGGAACAGAATCCCTATTCTTTAGGAATTTTTTTCTTCCTTGACTGTGCAAGGATCATGGACAATCCAATGGGTGTTTGGTTGCATGAGTGCAACCCAATAATCCTACAACTGATAGTCAACATCCCTTTCACCTAGATCTCAACCAGGTCTCCACTGGAACTAACATGCATGCAGCTAATAATAGTAAATCCTCAGTTGCATGTGAGATCACTGATTGTGAACTAAATAATATTTAACTCACTTGATCTCTCACTAGTGTATCTAATAGTTATAACTAGAAAAACTAACTTTAACTCACTTAATTGAGTTAAACTGACTATAACTTGCATTAAATAATGCACCACTACACTTCTAACTTTGCTACAACTAGAATTACTCTGTATGCCTCACCAACTACCCTCAACTCGAAATTCATGAGTTAACTCAGTTCATCACACTTAGTTAACTATTGTCCATCTTAATTAAGGGATAACTAAAATAGACATGCACCAAATTTAACCCACACTAGTGTAGGTGTTGCTAAGACCTGTGGTCCCACACCAGTGTAGGTGTTGTTTGGACTTCCTGGTCCTACACTAGTGTAGGTGCTGAAATTTCTTGTTGAACTTCAACACTCCCTCTCAACAAGAAAGGGATTATCCTTCACCCCAACCTTGTCTCTATGGTATTTGAATTTTCTCTTGGTAGGCACCTTCGTCAAAATTTCTGCATCCTAATCTTCCCTGGGAATGTGTTGAAGTAGAATTATGCGCCTCTGCACACAATCTCTGAGATGGTGGTACCGAATATATATGTGCTTGGATCTATCATGAAACACAAGATTAAACAATATTTTAATGCAACTCTGATTATCACAATGTACCACTATCGGATCCATCTGACAACCAAACAAACCAACCAAGATATTTCTCATCCAGATAGCCTAACATGCAGCTTGACTTGCTGCCGTGTACTCTGCCTCCGCTAAATTGAGTGTCACAAATCGTTGCTTCCTATTGTACCAAGAAACTACTATCAATCCTATGCTGAAGATCCCTCCTAATGTGCTCTTTCTCTCTTATGGACTGCCTGCCCAATCTGTATCCATGAAGCCTTGAAGCTTCACTCCCTCTCTTCCTCGGTACCATAATCCATACTCTGATGTTCCCCTCAGGTATCTCAAGACATGATTCCCCGCCTTCCAAAAGAGCTTGGTAGGCTTAACCATATCTTGACTCAGTTGGTTAAATACGTAGAAAATGTATGGTCTGGTGTTCACTAATTACATTAGTGAACCAACTAACTGCCTGTAGAAATTAGTATCCACTCCCTCTCCTAAAGTAGCATCCTCTTTCCTCCAATTTCTTGGATGAGGAGTGTCCATGGGTTTACAACTCTCCATGTGAAACTTACCCAATATCTCTTTGGCACACTTTCCATGAGAAACAAAAAGTTCACCATCCCACTGCCATATTTCCAAGCCAAGGAAATAATGAAGGAGTCCCATTTCCTTCATTTCGAACTCCCTTGCAATATCCTCCTTGCATGAGTGTATCAGCTTCTCATCACCAGTCAAAATTAGATCATCAACATAAAGTACAATAATCAATAGCTTCCCCTCAACCACAATCTTGTACAGGTTTGCATCAGCTTCACTTTTGGTGAAGCCCAGTCTGGTGAAATAGATGTCAATCCAAGTGTACCAAGCCCGAGGTGCTTGATTCAGCCCATACAGTGCTCTATTGAGTCAAAACACATGTGAATCACCGTCAAAGATCTCAAAATCTTCTAGCTACTTTATGTACACTTCTTCCTCAATAAATCCATTGAGAAACATAGTTTTCACATCCATCTGATGAATGTGCCACCCCATCCGCGTTGAGAGTGAAAGGATGGATCTAATGGAAGAGTACCTTGCAACTGGTGCAAAACTCGCATCATAATCGATCCCCTCAATCTTTGAGAATCCTCGGGCCACAAATCTGGCCTTGTATTTCTCCACACTCCTATCAACAACTTGATTTACCTTGTAGATCCATTTAGATCCAACCAGTGATTTTCCGACTGGTCTTGGGACAATCTTCCATGCACTTTTATTACCAATGGAGTCATACTCCTCCACCATTGCATCAACCCAAATTGGTTGTTGCACTGCCTCCTAAAAGGAAGATGGTTTTGTCACAATACATTTGCTCATAAGAGCCATGTATCCAGTACACCTGTCTGGATATTGTCTTTGTTTGTGATGTGAAGTAGGGGCTCCTACATTCTCTGTAGCATCAAGTCTCAATCTATCAGCTTATATGGTGTGCCTTCTACCATTTTATATGGATGGATCTGCATGAGTTTTTTCTACCACTCCATGATCCTCCGCATGTGGTTGATCCACATCTTGAGGCTCATCCTTAGGAACCATGAGTTCCTCCTCTACATGCAAATCCAACTCCCTATCAAGGGAAAATCACATGGCTTTCTCCTCATCAAATTTTATATCCCGTCGCACAACAGTCATTGTACTGTTTGGAAAAAATACCTGATAGTTGTGGGGAGTTTCAGTGCACCCCAAAAAAATCCCAATCTCAGTTGTTGGTTCTAGCTTCTTCCTAGCGTCTTTGGTCACATGCACATAAACAGATGAGCCAAAAATCTTAAAATGTGAAACATCAGGTTTCTTACCAGTGAAAGCCTCTTCTGGTGTACTCATGCCAAGTATCCTATGAGGAAAACGATTCTACACAAATACTGTTATGTTGCATGCCTCCACCCAAAGATGCATCGATAGGCACTGATCATGCAACATCGCTCTTGTTGCACCCACAATTGTTATGTTCTTTCTTTCTGCAACCCCGTTCTACTATGGGTTATGAGGTGCTATCAGTTCTCTCTTAATTCCTTCTTTGCTGTAGAAGTTCTTGAATTGTTGGAGATGTATTCACCACCATTGTCGCTTCTAAGAGCCTTCACTTGCTTCCTCATGTATTTCTCCACCAGTGCTTTGAAATCAAGAAACTTTGAGAACGTCTGATCTTTCTTTTGCATGAAGTAGATCCAGCACTTCCGAGAAAATTCGTCAACAAATATCACATAGTACTTATTTTTTGTTGTTAAAGCAAAAGTGAATGGTCCACACACATATGTGTGAACTCTCTCAAAAATCCCCGAGGCTCGGTTCTCCTTCTCATGAAAGGTGGACTTTACATATTTTCCCATATTACATCCCTTACATGTGCCTAACTACGCAAGTGTACCCTTGGGAAGAGCTGTGGAAATCTGTTGCATGACTTTTAAGGCTCTATGGTGAAGATGGCTCAATCTCTTGTCCCATAACTCGCCCTCATCCTCGCTCACCACTTGGTCCGCCTTACCCATAAATGTTGCGCAACCATCTACATCCGGCTTATAGAGATTCTTAACTCTAATTATAATATTCTTAGCTTGTCCTGTTGTTTTATGTCGCAGGAAAGCTTTTCCTTCACTGAAAACAACATCATAGCCTCTATCCTCTAACATTGCAATTGAGACCAAAATTTTCGTCAAGCATGGTACATGCGTTACATATTTTAATTGAAAGGGTTTACCTGACTGTCTCTCTAAGGTAATGGTACCAATCCCAGTAGCACTGTACCACCCTTCATCACCAATTTCGATATGTATCTGTAGGTCCTTCTCAAAGCTACTGAAAATTTCCTTGTCTCCTGTCATGTGAAAGGATGCACCACTATCCAAATACCACACTGATCCCATTACACTTGACACCATGCATGCAATGAGAGAGAATTCAAGCTCAGATTGCAAGGCCAAAGCCTCACCGGCTACATATCCTGAATCCTTCTTGTTCTTCTTCTTTTGTGGAAAGTTAGTAGCATAATTCTCGTGCTCGTGACAGTGAAAATACTTCACTCTGGACATGTCGTGCTTCTTGACATCTTTGGACTCGGATTTGGAATGGAACTTCTTTTCTTTCCCCTTCTTCGCCTTCGTATCCAAAGCACAATCTTCTTCATCTTCATTGTTAGATGAAGATCCATCTCTGGTATTCCATCTAAACTCCTTCTGCACCAAATCCAACCACAGTCGTTCCCAATCTGGAAGCTTTTCCCTTCCATTGACAGAGTCTTAATAACTATCCCAACTCTTGGGAAGTCCTAGGAGAGATAGACTCACCAAATCATCATCAGCGACAGTAATGCCAACGCTCCCCAGCTCATCCCGACATTGGACAAACTTTGTTAAATATTTTGGCATGGAGTCGCCTTTCTCCATCTTGATCTTCCTGAGTTTATCTTTCAGTGCCAATTTCCTATGGTCACTGCTGCTCTTAAATATATTTTTAAAATCCTTCCACATTGCATATGGTGTGGCTTTACCATGGAGACTTGAAACAATGTGGTCTCGTACTCCCTCCAGTAAGATCCTCCTCTCCTTTGCCACTTTCTTTTTCCATGCATCAAGACTTGCATCATCTGTCATAGCGGGTTTGATAACATCATTGTCAATGAATTCCTTCAAGCCATTGTCTTCAAGTACTGCCTCCATCCTGTCTTTCCATGCAATATAGTTAGAGTTTCCCTCGAGTGCATACTCCAATTTCAAGCCATTGAAAGCCATTTCGATCTTGAATCAGTTGTAGCACCACAAAATTCTTCTGCAAATTTGAATTATATCGAGTCACAAACTCAGGTCCTCCTCCACTATTGTGAGTTCATGTGCTCTGATACCATGTAGAAATTATACAACAAGCATGTATATCATGGATTCAATCTGATCTAAAAATTTACTAAAGCTAGATATTGAATCACTTCTACAAATCAATTTTGGAAATTAAAACGCAATCGGCAATCACATGAAGCAAAGAAGAATCAAACAAACCACAACACAGATAATTTCCCAGGGAAATCTTGCTACTCAAAACCCCACTATCTTCTATTGTATATTCAGCATGGATACATGAAACATTTACATACAACTCTTCTCACAAGATCCCTCTTGTACTCAGATAATGTTGGAAACACGATTGCCGTTAGACCAAAACCCATAGGCATTAGTCTCTACTACAGTCGCCAGAGTTGGGATCCATGAGAGACGGTTAGTCCATGTCGTGAAACACACGGGGAGCGTTGAACCCAATCTACAACAATCTCCCCCCCCCAACGCGAGCCGGGTGAGTTTCGAACTTGAGACCTATCGCTCTGATACCAATTGTTGGAAACACAATTGTCGTTAGACCAAAACCCGCAGGCATTAGTCTCTGCTACAATCGACAGAGTTAGGATCCACAAGAGGCAGTTATTCCATATCATGAAACACACAGGGAGCGTTTAACCCAATTTCCAATAGATAATTGTCTCACACTGTCCTGGAAACAACTGACCAACACTTAGCCAATTCTCAGCCTCTAAACAGCCTGCTTGCCTTGCACAATTCATGTGGAATGCAATCCATATTATTTAGGAATTTTTGCATTCCTTGACTGCGCAAGGATCATCGGAAATCCAATGGGTGTTTGGTTGCATGAGTGCAACCCAATAATCCTACAATTGATAGTTAACATCTCTTTCACCTAGATCTCAACTGGGTCTCCACTAGAACTAACATGCATGAAACTAATAATAGTAAATCTTCAGTTGCATGTGAGATCACTGATTGTGAATTAAATAATATTTAATTCACTTAATCTCTCACTAGTGTATCTAATAGTTACAACTAGTACAACTGAATTTAAATCACTTAACTAAGTTAAACCAATTACAACCTGCATTAAATAATGCACAATTGCACTTTGAACTCTGTTACAACTAGAATTACTCTGCATGCCTCACCAACTATCCTCAACTCGTAATTCATGAGTTAATTGAGTTTATCACACTCAGTTAACTATTACAAGTTATTTTGATATTAGATTACATTTTATTTTCCATCTTAATTAAGGGATAACTAAAATAGACATGCACCAAATTTAGGCCACACCAGTGTAGGTGCAGCTAAGACCTATGGTCCCACACTAGTGTAGGTGCTGCTTGGACCTCCTGGTCCCACACTAGTGTAGGTGCTGAAATTTCTTGTTGAACTTCAACACATCTGATCAACGGTGAAAATTCTCCATTCTTAGTGAAAACACAAGATTTGAAATGATGATGACGAAATAGCATCCATCTCATAAATATAGTTCCACCCCAACAGAAGGTTGTAGTCTAAATTTTTATCAACTATCTCGACGTCACTATTGACAGTTTTACCCCCAACACAGATGGGTAAAGCTAGAACAATGCCATGTGGCCTGTGAGAATGACCATCAAATGCAGTAAGAAGAGTAGGTGAAGAGAAAGTTGAAGGGGATCCAATAAATTTCCAACATGAGATCGACATAACACATGTGGAAGCACCCTCATCGACTATTATTTGAAAAATATTGATCTTCCGATATGTAGACTTAATATGAAAAGCCATGTCATGAGGAAGTCTCTTCTTAAAATTCGACATGTCAAATGTGATCATAAGAGAGTTTTTTGGATCAACAGCCCCAATGGCAATGAGAAATGCACTCCTTTGTGCTGGGAACAACTGGAGTACCTTTAACACAAACATGGCACGAGGACTTTGAGCCAGATCTTCTACAATGGATTAGTTCTGGGCATCCTTGGTATTAGGATTAATCGTTGTATGCTCCGTAGACCCTTTCAGAATTAGAGGTATAGGTTTAAGTATAGGCCTCTCTATATGAAGTGGCTCAGAATTACTAGGATCACCCTTAGCTTTTGAAGACTCAACTTCACCATAATCATGAGATCTCATAGCGATATCAGCGTGAGAACTCATCATATATACATTTGAAGAATTTTCCCCTTCCTACTTTCCCTCTGTGGGAACTCCAGTATTAGCATTCGCGTCAGAAAGAAGCTGCTACCCTGGGGGAAAATGGTTTGTCAGTACAGCCTGGGAACTAGAGGAACACTGCTGATGTAACAAGCACTGAGCATCCTAAATTTTTGGGCAGAGGTGAGTAAGATGGTCTCCAATGCATAACTTGCATGGAAACTTAACCTTCTTCTTATTGTCCCTCTTACCCTCTCCAACACTATCGTTGGATCTGTTCACAATACCCTTCCCATCCTTGTCTTTATTATTATTATTCTGTCCCTTCTTCTTCCCATTGGATTGTTGATTTCCTTTTGGGTTAGAAGCCTGAATAGAATTAATATTAAAGGGTTGAGAAGGAGTCAACACTGACTGCGTAGACTGACTAGAAGGAGCATATTGTAAATACAATTGTTACAATTGATTTAGTAGGTTAGCTGTGCCACTATCAATCGAACCGATAAGCCCGTCAGCATGAGGACCTGGCTTCGTTTTTGCTAAATCTAGCTTGGAATGAGAAGCATCTGGAAAAATATTATTAAGGACCCCAGACTGAGAATAGATCAGTTCTAACTACTGAGCCCTAAAGATAGAATGTTCCTCATAAAATACCCCAGAAAGGGATACATCCTTCGAGATTTCTGGTTGTAAGGATTTATGAAACCATTCGAGAAGGAGCTCATTGAAAATCTAGGCTTTTATAAGCCTTTTCCTTCTGCTCCATTATGAATATGATCATAAATTTAAGTTTCCTTTTCCTGCTGGAAATTGGCCAAGAGATCAGTCCTGACATCATAATGAACAGGCAACTAGAAATGGTTCAAAAACATAGTAGCCAACTCGCTAAAAGTAGAAAAACTACCCCCTATCAGCTCAATGTACCATTTTTCATCGTTTCCAATTAGGGTGCGCTGAAATAGCCTCAACCTAATCGATTCATCGATAAGGGAATTCGACGAACACCCTAAGTGGAAAGTGGTAACATGGTCAGTTGGATCCTTGTCGGTCTTCCCTTCAAATTTTAGAATGTTTGAGGGAATTTTAGTAGGAACTGGAGGCCAACCTGAACCATATCGAATAGGATCATTTGTAAATTTTGATAAATCCGGAAATTTTAAAGTTTCTAGGAAAGGTAAGCGTGGAGGAGCTTGAGAATTCCATCCCCCAAAGGAATGATTCCCAACATTTTGAAAATAATACCCTAGTTTTATTGAGGCACCAAGTTGCTAGATATTGTTCGTAGAAAAGGCTAAGCCATAAGGAAAACATTGTGGCCCAGAAGAATTTGGATAAGGACCCCCTCCCATCATAGGATTACCATAAACATGGATATTTCCTCTAATCGAAGTGTTAAATGAAGAATAAAACCCTTGGTAAGGGTTCCAATCTTTGGCGAATGGAGAGAAACCCTGAGAAGCATCTACGGAACAGAAAGGTAGATTCCCTTGCTGACTAGAGAAAAACTAATTCCCAACTCCCAACCCTGTAAAAGAAGGGTTCCAGCCTAAAAAAACATTAGAGATTTGACCTTCGAGGAAGGGATTAAAAACTTGACTTTGAGAGGTGAAAGGAAAATATCCTAAGGAAGGGTTTGAATGAGGAATATGACCACTTCTAAAGGGGACACCCTAAAAAGAATCTGACCCACTAGCCATGGAAGGCATAGGTGCGGAGGCAACAGAAGCAACAGTGAAGGAAACAGAAGGAATATCACTAGATGGAATTAAAAAAGAAAATGGACCAGAATAGGAAGAAAATGCTTGGGTGTCCCCACTCGTAGATGGAATAGAGGCAGAGCCAAACATAGAAGCACTGGAAGTGATAGTTGAAATAGAAACAGTACCCCCTCTTTCAACTGAAAGAGGAGTATGCACACTAGCAGTGCTCATAGCCGAATTTTTGTTCCCAACCGTGGTCATCGAAAGAAAGGGATAAGGATGGGGCCTAGCTGGTCTCTGAGACAAAGGCCCGACGTACAAAATAACATCCAAAAAACTGGCAGGAAGAGGACAGGAAGGAGTACCTAGAGGTTCAGAAACCTCTTCAAATTCAACTTCTTCTGCTGGAAAAAAGACTCTAGAGATGATTTGAGTACTCCTCTCTATAATACCACTAGTACTAGGACCACCCACAGAAACAAAATCCCCAGTCAGAGGATCACTCTCTGATGCGTTTGAAACTACTGGATGAAAATCACCCACATAATTTCTCCTATGCCTTCTTGAAGAAGGATTGGTACTTGCAGGAGAAAGCCCATGAAGCCTCCTCAATCAACGAGGCGATCATTCAACCACTTTTAATAATTATGACATTAACTAGACTCAAAAAATGAAGAAGTTATGGCAATCTAGGAGCAAAGAGAACACTCTATAAAAATTCCCTAAGATACAAAAATCAAGCAACCTTCAAGTATTTCCGCTCCAAGTGATGAGGACCAAATACCAAAATACAAGAAAGTGAATATTTACGCCCCATTCCTACCAGCGAAGGTAACAGAAACAACTACGTTGACCTCCCGACAAAATCCTTTGTCGGTGCAAGTACCCGAGCTTCGCAAGGGCACCCTCCAGAAGTACTAATGAAAGTGATACAACACCTGCCTAAGGTATCATGGGTATTCCCCCCCCCCGTAGTCACTTGTGTGATACCTAGGAAAGACAACTAAGGGCACCAGTCCGTATCGGTAGCCGGGCGGAATGGTCTTCAGTCAAGATTTAGCAAATAGGAGAGGGGGTATCTCTCTTCTTTGCCTTCACTATCCCTCGCGCTTAACTCTCTGGAGGTAGATATTTGCCAATCCACTTAACGGATTTGGATTTCACTCATTTATCAACTTTCTATGTTTTATATTTTTGAGTGGCCTTGGAGACTTAACTCTCCACTCACCTATTCCAAGGCCCTATGACCTAGACTAGTTGGTGTATAATTAATCACAACACAAAAACTTCTAGTTCATTTTAGTTAATTGCTTGATTTTAAATGGCTGTGACTTGAGTCACGGGTAGATGGAGATGCAACCTATGATGTTTTCGATGCAAAAGAGAAATCAATAGAAAACCTACTACATGAATATGAATTTTTTTCATTTAAATGAAAAGAGATTTCTACTTGGGTTCTACGAAGCAACTAATAAAGAAGAAATACTTCTTTTTTCTTTTCAATATCACTCTTCACTCACTTCAAAAACTACCAAAAAGACTAGAATGCTTAACAGTGTTGTCGGAGCAGGGTCTCCCAAAGGCTATAAATTTTGTCCAATAACATTTTTGTATAATTTTGTATTGTTTAGTCTAACACAGGGGTTTTTGGGTGGGTCAAAGCCCCTAACACATTGTAAATGGGTCAAGGGTAGACCAAGAGTCCGCAAACCATGTTTTGCGAACCATTGGATGCGTAGTCTAAGTCGTTATAAAAAGATGAGCCTTTTTTAAGTCATAGGTAGGAATGAATAGAGATTGATGCGAAGTACGAACTATTAGATCTGTGGTAGGGTTGTTTGGGTTAGGACTCCTACTGGCTGTGTGCGCAGAGATCCTCTGTCCTGCTATGTGCAGACCTTGTTGGCTATGTGCGTAGGTGGTAATTTGGGGAATGTAAGAGGAGTTTTGGGTAATGATATAGATGTGCAGAAGTATTGTGGATATATGATGTTATCTAGATCTTTCCTGTTATGTTGGATGCGTACTTTAGTTATATGATGATGTATATGTTAGTAAGTTCTGAGCCTGATAGTAACTATATGTGTTTTTTATTATAGCTGATAGTACGCACATGGATGCGAACCTGTTATTTAGATCTGATAAATTGTATTCTGGTCATTTATTGAAACTCTTGTGAATGACCTCTGGCTGTATAGATCTAATAGTTGCGGACCGGCTTGACTTACCTGCTCTCTCCCAGGGTGCGGAAACCTGGTTCCAGCACCCTCCCATACTACTTTGCATGAGACTTTGGCCTGCGCAAGCAGTTCACTGCCAAAAGGGCTAGTAGTATAGGGTTTTTTTGGCAAAACTTAACCTCCGAACCTAGGTCAGGACCCCTCGAGCCAACAAATAGTTCTATTTCTAGGACCAGGAGCATTTTGAGAGAGATCGGGTAATGCCAAGGCCATATTGGAAACTTGAGAGAAAATAAATCGATGAATGGTTTGAAAAACAAGTTCAGGAATTCGCAGTAAAATAAAACCACAGTAAGAATTTGACCATCGAAGAGTGGAAGAATAAGTATATTTTCACAGATATCTTCTTTGTAACATTTGTGATCGATCTCCAGGAGTGGCTCGCAAGGTTGGTCAAGTTTCAAAAGTGTTGGAAAGACGAGCGGGTCACACAGTGGAGCCCAGAATGGATCCTGTAGCTAGAAAAGACCGAAAACACCATTACTCACATAGTAGATCACTGGGTGGACAGTGTGATAGGAGGATTTGTGACAGAATTTGCATTCGATCAATTTGTATTCTACTCAGAAGCAGAGCGGAGGTTCTTCAAGGGTTTCCGAGGTAAGTTTTTGAAAATTTTTCCATTACTGATTAAGATCTTGTTGTGTGAAAAAAGCATTTTGTGTAGCCATACAGAGTGAATGAGCTCCGACCAGAGTGAGGGCACAACGCGCAGTGGTAATTACTACAGAACTAACCAAGAAGGGGACCGATCTATCTACAGTCAAGTAAGGAATTTTGCTATGCATAGCCTTTTGTCGATGCCACCGTCAAACCCTCAGAGGGGTAAAAACTTACCTCCACCCTCACCAGAAGATGATATGGTTGTGCACATGACGCTACCTACCTTCAAAGGCATGGGTGATGAGGACATGGATCGGTTCCGGTTTGTCACAGGATCAGTATGGACTGCGCAAAACGTAGTAAGTGATGCAATGAAGCGGGCACAGTTATCCCTTGCTTTTGAGGTCCGAGCCCTGGACTGGTACATGGGATGCATTGACCAACATGCGAATGTAAATATCGAGGAAAATAAGAATGCGTTAAAACAACAGTTCAAGAAACCTAAGTCCTACTCTCAGATAGTAAATGATTTGAAGGATTTCATGCAAGGACCATCTGATTATATATGGAAAGCAGATCAATGATTAAAGAAAGTGATCAGAGAAGGATGATTCCAGTATGATGACAGGAAACACACGGAACGATTCAATTTTATGTTGTTCCCCACCTACGCATACCTATGGGTCATCAAGCCATTGAAACACAGGAGAAGGCGTTGGAGGTTGCCATGAAACTGGAAGTATTGCCAAGATATGATACCCAGTTAGGAGTACAGTAGATACAAGGCCAACTAGAGGAAATGCACATGGATATCCAAAACCTGCGCAAGGAGCGAGGGATGGAGGCCAGCCCCGAAAGATGGTGCATACGATGTAGGGTAAATGGCCACAGCAAAGATAACTCTCTGCTCCTTGCAGACTACATACAGGTCGGGGGACCTAGCTCGCTGCCCTCTAGGGAAGCTGTGGAAACAAGTGGGCTAACGCTATGGTGCGATCACTGCCGTGTTATCGGGCTACATGATACCAACCATTGCCCCCGCCTTGCCGCATATATCCCATAAGTAAAACAATAGTGGTGTAGGTTTTGTAGGTCTTTAGGACATGACGAATAGAACTGTCGAACGTATGATCTGATGATCGACCGGGGAAATATATATAGGGTACAGTCAGACCCCTCATCACCTAGATCCCCCGCAGGTATAATAGGATCCCGGATAGGAGTAGGGGAGGGGGACGAGGGGGAAGCGCAGGCAGGGGTAGAGGCTAATTAATATGCTATAATGGTGGGGAAATATGTCACTTTGCGACGGACTGCACGAACCCAACTCGGAAATCCTGCAAATATTGCAGACCATTGGACCATGTGATCAAGGACTGCCTGACTCCGATGGCCAAGGTACAGTAAAAGCAACAGACTCCTATGCAGAATGTACAACGAGTGAAGGCAGAACCTCGTGAAGAGGGACCAAGCATTAATATAATAACACGCAGCGGTATGGCCACTAGAGGATGGGCAGGAAAAGCTGAGACAGAGTCTCTGATCCATAAAGCAGCTACTAAACTGGAAGGTGTGGGCTTACAGAAGGAGAAGGGGACCTCTATCGTAGACCGACAAGACTATTCTCAAAACAAAACATCGGCTCCAAAAAGTGGAATTGAGGATGAGGTCAAACCATTCTTACAGGTGTGCATGAATTTTTTGCGGAATCAGCAGGCTGTAGAAAGCCTCGAAGCCCTACTTGACAATTACGCAGGGAAAGCAGACCTAGTCATGAAGATTAAGGATGTGCACAAAATTTATGAGTAGAAGAGACACATGGGCCGAGAGATGTGATTAACTGCACATATTGGTGATTATGAAATGGATCAGGTAATTCTAGACCTAGGATCAGATGTGATTGTCCTACCTAAACATACTTGGCAACGAATGGGAGAACCTAAATTGGAATGGTCTAATATCCAGCTACGCATGGCTAATTAAAAAAATATCATACCATTGGGGAGATTGTCAAAGATGGTCGTAGATATCGTTAGGGCTAAGGTATGAGCTGACTTTGAATTCATTCAGATTGTAGAAGATGTGGACCCTTACCTAGCACTCCTAGGATTTGATTGGGCCATTGATATGGGTGGAATTATCAACTTAAAGAAATGAGGCATGGTGTTTGAAAGAGAGGGAACTCGAGTGATTGTACCACTAGACCCTGTAGAAGGAGAAAGGTACACCGAGCCAATGCGTGAAGAAGAAGGCATGGATCACATCTATAAGTTAACTGCGAAGGACGAAGACTGGATCAACCCTACGGCCGACGGTATGCCTTACTAGGAGAAGGACAACGAATGCTTCTCTGACTCCGACGAAGAATTAGAAGAGTAGAAAAACTGACTGCATGAAATATCTACACTGCATTGCCTACGAATTACTAGGGACTTCCAGTATATATCTTTCGAGGTAAGAGAATTACCCCGCTTTGATGGCTCTGGTAGTATAAAGGAATTTTTGCGAATGTTCTAAGCTGAGGTTCCCTGAGAACGAAGGCTATGGGCTCTTAACCTAGCTCTGCATGCAACACCTGCGAAGTGGTGGGATACACATAAGGAGGCATCCCAGGAATGGGATAAATGTTGGGATATGATGGTACTTCGATTTTAACCTCCGACTAATGTGCACGTCAAGATATTCCAAGGCACAGGAAATCTGCGCGAACATTTGTTTGCTTGGATGGAGCGATGGTGCAATCGTACTACAGAAGAATGGGTTCACTTGTTTATTCACGCCTTGGGACCAGTTCCCACTGCCTAATATCTCGATGTAGAGCTACATCAGTGTACCTTCCAGTGGAAAACCATACGAGACGAATTCTTGGGGACATTTGGGTTAACGGGAGGATTGGAGGTGCTTGAGGAAGGTCTGCAGACTCTCGACACCGTTGTGATTGGTGAATCTAGCCCCGACGCAATAAGAGGAGGACCCACATGGGAAACATAGATTCAGGATAATGTCGAGCTCCAAAAGGACACCATGGAATATTACGATGCAGATCCGCCCAAGGTCTCGATCATAGCATCAAGATGGGAATGCACAGTTGCGGGACCTTCAATACATAAGTTAGCTAATACGAAACCACTAAAACCACGAAGCGTTAACATCAATACGGAAGTATCACCCAAGTGGGTTACGATTGGGAACTATTGGGATGAAGGGACAGTAGGCAAGACTACGGAACTAATAATGTGGTATCCAAATAAGTGTTCAGGACCTAAGGAGGTCACAGGGAACTTGGGCGATATGCATGTCACTCTCAACTCAGATGCGCAGTCGAAAGAACAACGGCCTTGTTGGGGTTCCCATGTTTTGGCCAGATTGGCAAGACCAAAAGATGAGACAACATCAGAACCACTTTTAGACTTCAGGATCTAGCCCTCCTGGGTCCAGAGAGGGATCTCTCTATATAAGCAAAGGTTTTATATCTTTGAAGCTCAAAGTTGAGATATTTGGCTAGTTAAAGGCATGGGGTTTGTTTGTTTGATTTTTAGTTTGGTTGTTGGGAATCAGGAAAGAAGGGTTCAATATAAGCCAAGGATGAGAAAAGACGATTTTAGGCAAAGGAGGGATGATTCAGAGAACATCGAGACCATTGGTCAATGGAGTCAGGAAAGGGTTTACTTGCTATTCAATATGCAGGCTTTCAGTTGGGCTAGTCATCTAAAGCATTGGATCTTAAAGATGATGGTGTGGCATGAAATGGTAAGAGAGAAAGTGAAAGCAAGGAACCTCCAAGGTGACCCTTCAGTGATCAGATCCAGGGATAGGACATGTCATTCGACTACCTGTGACCCAACACCTAAAAGGTTAACTCTTCAGACAAGGAAACATAAAATATTTAAACACAAAGGCGAAAATCTGAGATCAGAGAGAGACTTTGAACTCTCAATGCTTTGGCATCTATCTTAAGGGAACTTAGGAAGGTTCAATTAATTGAAAGGATCTTAGAGAGACAGAGACAAAGTTCTAAACTCCCAGTATCCCAATTCATTCAATTAAAACCCACCAAGCACATCTAAGAACTGATTCATTAACTCATACATCAGCTAGCAGTATATTGGACCACTACACTGGTTAAATTAGCTTGAAATCAATCCTCAGATAACACATACAACAGAAAAACATTGATGGCAGGGAGAGCAGAAACATAGGGTACCTAACAAGGGTAAATCCTATGCCAGATTTCTGCTGCGTGCCAAAAGAAATGAAATGTAATGAACTAAAAAGGAAAACATAAACAGAGACAGAAAAACATCACCGCTGCTTTAAATCAGGATTCAAAGAAATGTGCTTGTCATATTAAAGAGCAACACCAATTAAGTACAACATTACCAATAGCTTAATATTCAGTCTACAAACATCTTCCTCAACCTATCTTACAACTTTACATAGAGAACATGTCTCAAGAGAAACAGCTTGCAATTCACAGATATTCGATCAACAACCTTTACAATGAGTTTCTTCATGAATTTTATAGCTGAAAAAGAGGTTGAGGAGGTAGATGGAAAACTAAATGTAACATTAAAACTCAGAAGAGAAAGAGGGCCGAGGCCCCATTCTGTTTTAATTTCTGGGCATTTATCTTCAGTACTCTTTGGATGAAAGAGTGGTCTTCGTCAGGCTGTAATTTACTCTAGGTATGTCTTTGATGTACTTGTTGTAATATCTCTGCAATACTTTGGTGAACTGAACAAAAACATATCAATGACTTTGGGTCTGCCATACTATGTAACAAACGCTTCTGATAGCACAGGACTATTGTCAGGGCTGAAATTTCCTCAGGAACACGGTATAGAAAGAACATAGTATGGGCACTTCGTCCTTTCATGGGTAGGAACATTATGCTGATGGTGACACTGATATATATCGTTTTGTGTGCCCTAGGCCTTCTGTGTGATTTATTAGGTCTTCGATCAGGTACCTTGCCTTTAAATTATTGGATTAAGGTTCACGATCTTCAATTACAGGCCTTAAACTCTCTGCTTTCTCACTGATACTATTTATCGCTCCATGATTGCCTCTGTCTGCGAAATCTATGCTTTAATGGCTCTAGAAAGGTCTTATAGAGTTTAAATTTGTTCTTTTAATGAGAATCATGTCATAACACCTTCCCAGGCCCTTTCTCCATAATCTCAGTCCCTAAAAATAGTATTTTCCTGCGTTTCTGTGCCACTGTATCAGTGAATGTGAATATGCGGTTGGGGAATGAACGGGGAACGTGAGAGCACTCGCGATGGTCGTTGGATAACTGGGAAATAAACGGTGAAAAACACTCTCGATACTCATTTATTCAATTATGATAAGCGTTTTATGCCTTGGCACCTGGTCTCGGCGCTGGGTTACGTGGGGGGGGAACAGTTCTGGGGCTGAGCCGAAAAGGGGCTAGGCCTGATATATGTTGAAGTTGAGTTTTCGGCCCTTTTTAATGCAATTTAAGGCCAGGGAAAGGTTTCGGTAAAGGGAGAAGGGGGTTTTTTAACCAAACAAGGGGTGTGTATATGCTTTAAAGGAGATGTTGGGATGGTTTAGAGGAAGTAGGGGAGGGAAAAGGAGGGGAAAACAGTGGCTAAGTGAGGATGAAATGAGGGAAAGGCCTTTGGGCGTTATTTTTTGCCACAGAGAGGCTTATTAACTTGGAAATATCAGTGGAAATTTACCAAAGGGTAGAGGGTATGAAGAGGCTTTCAAGGATGATGTGTTTTAAGGAGAAATGCATTCCTTGAAGGCTCAAAAAACAATTTAGCCCCCTGTTGCTTGTCAAAAAATTCATAGGGGGCTAACAGTGGCTCCACATGGGGATGGCTTCTTCTTGAAGGAGTTAAGAATTCGAGAAATGATCTTTGGAGTAGGCCAGATGCCTGGTGCTTGAGCCATTCATTTTCTTTCTTGGATCAGCTGCCACAAATCATGAAGTCATCAAATCAGCAGAAAAATTCTCCCAAACAATCTACCTACCCATCCTATAATCCTAACATTTTTTCTTCCAGGGTGCATTTGGACTAGCAAACCCCTTACATCATTTATTTTTTACAAACAGGAAAATAAACCTATTCTATTTCTACCCTTATTGCTCCATGAGACCAGATTAAACTGTTTGCCTCATATGTTTCTCTACCTAATCTAATATCTGCTGGGATTAAACTATCCAGCAGATTTCTTCTCTACATTCTACAACAGAAATTTAAAAACAGTAAAAATAGGATTAGACAGTCTAGTTTTCTGTGGATCCAAGGCATAAAGACGATTTCACATGGACAGGAATTTGCATAAAACTGAAAACAAAATCTTGAAGGCTTGAAAGCTGAAACTTTGAAGCATCCTCCTTTTCTTTGTGACTCAAGTTCTGATCTTGTTAGAGTCACTTTCTCTTTTACATTTCAGCTCTGGTTTTGGGCATGTTAGAGCTGATCCTTTCTTCTTTATTTGCTGGTCCAGATCTTGGGCATGTTAGAACCAGCTGTGTTACTTCTTTTGGCTCAAGTTTTGATCATATTAGAGCCAATATTTTTCACCTCAGAGGTTCATGTTTTGAGCATGTCTGGACCTCTCCTTTCTCTCTGTTTTCGAAACATTTTTCTCTTTTTCTTGAAAACATAACACAACAATGGTATTTACAATGGAAATGGAAATTGGAAATTGGAAATCAGCAGTAGTAGTGTTTGAGCATCCTGCCATTGACAGGACCCCCAAACAGCTCTGTACCATCTAGTTCTTGTAGAAAAAAGGCATTTGGACCCACAATGGCCTATATGATGTAAGGACCTTGCCACAAACTGTCAAATTTGCCATGCTTTCCTTTGTCCTCTCTCCTTGAGTCCCATTTCATAACTTTATCTCTGATTTTGAAGTCACAAGATTTTGTTCTTTTATCAAATAACTTCCTTATATTTTCCTGAACCTTTAGAGCTCTGTTGTAGACCTCTTCTCTTGTTTGTTGGAGATGGATTGTTTGATTTATCCTCCTTACCATGTTGTCTTCTCCTGTCTGAATCTATTGGACAAGTTTAATCACTGGTACCCCAAGGCTGGTAGGAAACAATGCTTCTGTTCCATAGACAAGCTGATATGGTGACATACCAATGGATTTCTTCGTTGTAAGCTATTGGCCCACAGAGCATGCACCAACTTGTTATGCCATGACTTTTTGTTCTCTTCCAACAACTTTTTGATAATGGTCACCAAGCTCTTGTTTGATGATTCAGCTAACCCATTACCTTGTGGGTAATAAGCAATTGAATGACCAAGTGCTATTTGATACATGTGACAAAAATCAACCATTTTCTTGGATCCAAATGTAGCAGCGTTATCAGCAATTATTTTTTTGGGCAGCCAAACCGAGAGAGGATGTGGTCTTCTAGGAACCTAATGATGACAAAATCTGTGGCATTCCTAGAGGGTATGGCCTCTATCCACTTAGTGAATTAGTCTGTGGCTGTCAGGATCCACTTGTGTTGTGCAGAAGAAGCAGGGTGTATTTCTCCTATGAAATCCAGGCCCCATTGCATAAATGGAACTTCAACAGTGATGGGTTGTAAAGGTAGAGGGAGGAGATTTCTTTTGCCTTCAAAAATCTGGCATTTATGGCAGGCAATTATCATCTTATGGATGTCATTGAAAAGTGTAGGCCAATAATAGCCAGCTCTGAGTATTTTGTTATCAGTGGCCTTCCAGTTCAGGTGGCCTCCACACTCTCCTGCATGGAACTCCTATTTAATCCTCTCAGCTTCAGTTTCAGGCAAACATTTAAGCAATAAGCCATTTGTATTTTTCCAGTATAAACATTCATTCAGAATGCAATAGTTTCTGGCTTTTAGCTTTAGGAACCTGGCCTTGGTCTTTGATAGTTTAGGAGGAGCATTGAGGTTTGTGAGCACATACAAAATGTCAGAATACCATGGAGAGTTCTGAAACTTCTCCCCAACAGTGGGATCATGCAATCCCTCCTGCTCATCCCAGGCATCTATCATGTTTATGTCAAGGGCTTGTAAATTTGATTCAGCCATTAGTTGAGCTAAGCCCTGACCTTTGATCAGTTTTTTGGGTTTTATCTCAAGGTCATATTCTAAGATCACAACAATCCATTCGCCCCCCTTCCCATCTGGGTCTTGGGACAAAATGTCTTTGACCACTATGCTTGGCACATAGGCTATGGTGTGGGAATGCAGTATGTACACCCTGAAGTCTTTCAAGGCCTTCACCAAGGCATAGGCCTGTTTTTCCATTATGTTGTATTTCAAGGGTGCATTTCTCAGAGCTTTGCTGTAGAAAGTGATGGGATGTTCCATTCCCTCTGGATTTTTCTATAGTAAAACTGCAGCCACTGTATGCTCAGAGGAAAATGAAAACATCAGGAAGTCCTTTGAGAAATCTGGGCTGATTAGGACAGGAGCCTGGGTGAGTGCAAGTTTAACAGATTCAAAATATTTTTTGGCCTCAACATTCCACTTAACCCCTACACCCTTTTTCAACATATTATTCATATTCCTGAGGTGCTCAGCTAAGTTGGGAATAAACATCCTTAAGAAGTTTATTTTCCCAATGAAGGACTGTAATTCTTTAATGTTTCTCGAGTGTGTTATTTGCAGTATTCCCTCAACTCTCTGTGGGTCTATCCTAATCCCCTTCTCAAATATAATGTGGCCGAGAAGCTTACCTTCTTGCAGCCCAAATACAGTCTTTTTAGGATTCAACGACAGACCAAACCTTCTACATTTTTCAAACACTCTTGTTGTAGAGGTAAATCCCCTCTATAGACAAAGGCGATCCCTACTAGCCCAGATCAGGTCTAGCAACAATCAAATCACGCTACAACGCAAGCTCCTAATGGCAAAAACCAAAGTGCGATACGAGGCTTACCATGAGTCCAACGTTGTTGTCGTTGCAGAGAGGATAGTGCTCTTGATCCCTTGCTCTGACAGGTCACAATTCTACCACTTGACGTAATCGAACACCTGCACATACAAGAAACATGATGAACATACAAGCGTAAAACCGAATAATTTCAATTATGTGTCAGTCAGAGAGGACACAACTCATAAAGAATCATAAAAAATATGAGTGGAACTATAATCGTAGTCACTTATATTAATCATACAAAGGAAAATACAACCTGGCTCCGACGCTGAATTCTCCTTCGGCGGGTCGTCAGCGGAATACGTCTCGGTAAAGCTTGTCGGGAATAGGGACAAGCCTCTCTCTTCGATCACCAATCTCCTTGCTATTGATTTGGCTCTATGAGGGCTATTACAACATTCTTAGGCTATGAAGGCTCTTGGAGACTCAACCATTCAGCCCCCTCATCAATGGAAGATGTCCATATTTATAGAGGAGAGGAGGAGGTTCGGATCCCTACAATAGTGGAAGGGAGGCCTTATCCCTTGGGAGGTTCCCCATAAGGTGGAAAGAAGAAGCCAAAGGAGGAAGGCCATGGTTATTCAGTCAAAACCACTCCTCATGACTCATCCACGAAGTTGTCGTAATCGAAACTTCGCCTCTTTTTTTAAAAAAATTTCCATAAGCAAATTGGCGCAGGTGCTTAATTGGGACAGAGCACCAATTGGCGCGGGCTCAGTGTTAATTTTCCCCCATTGGCGCGAGGACACAATGGGCTACCAGCACCAAGGCAAAAACAGGTGTTTTTAGGGGTCTTCTCAGGAAATGATCAACATAAGTAATGTTGTCCTCATGGAAAGGGATACAATAATGGTATTTGCAAGGCATGACACTGCATATTGGTCACAGAAACGACCCTCCAATGGGCGATATGGGGATTGCAGGGACGGTGACAAATTACTGTGTAATAGATGCCCCCTAAAGCATGAGGCCCGAGAGAGAGAGAGGGGTGAAATGCTTTACGAGAATGTGTCCAATTGAAAACACTGCCATCGAAGAACCTGTTTAAAGAAGTACAACTGATATCTCAAATACATGATATATGTGGTATGGGCACAGCCATCCATAACAGATTATATAGTAATCAAGATACAAGGTACGGAAACAGCCATCCAGTGAATGAGTCATGTAACTAATCATAATAATCCACAAAATCGCAACCTGGATTCCAATAGAAAAAATCCAGGGTCTTGCGCTCCATCCCGACTCGAACAAAGTACAAGTTCAAGCATGTGAATATGTGAGCTGAAGTCGAACATGCAAGAACATCGTCTGATTACCAGCCAATGATGAAAGCTTTTAACAGATGCGAGAGGAACCACCAATAATGAAAATGGTTTTCAAGGTACTACAGGTACAATCCACGGTATGTGAATCAGTGAGCTGGCGTCGAACACCTGCGGAATCATCCGATCGAAGGCCAATGATGGAAGCCTTGCGTCGAATGCTAAGAACCTGCCATTGAGGCATGCAGGCTCCAAGGTACCAAAAGGGAGTCTCTAGATCAGCTTCCCGGATAATGAGCTGGAGTCGACAGGAAGTGACCTTGATCAAAGGCGGGCCATAGTGTTTCCCACATCATCAACACGAGGCATAGGAACACAATGTTGTGAATCAGGATCAGATGAGAATCAGAGGAAGGTTGCAACTGCAGAGGTCAAATTCTCTTGAACATATCGGCGGCACGATAGTGGATTGGCAGTATTTGACATCAACAGATCAGAGGTCATGATGATGAGGAAAAGAGCAGATGAGAGGTCAAAAGGGATTACCCAAACCCACAGAGGCAAGCACAAAACGAGATGAGATGTCCCCAACCCGACATGAATGCAAACAAGTGCCATGTTCAAGAGCGACATACTGCTGACGCGACGACGATAGTGGTTCCATTTTTCCCCACCATTTCTGGCGAGTACCTTGTTAGTGTCACTCTAGTCATACTGCCATCAGTGATCAAAATTTCTCTTTTGCATTTGCATATTAGGAGTCCCATAATAATCAATTTCGCCATTCCGTTAGGTCATGGATTCATTGATGGTAGTAATTTGTTACCAGTTTTCCCTAATGAGGTACTTGCTAATTTTCCTTCCTATGATCTTCAGTCATTTGTCACTTTCATTCTCAAAATCATATTAGTAGGTCATAGGATGGGTCTCATTAGTCTCTAAGGTCTCGCCATGGTCAAATTAATGAGTCAAGTGTCAAATAAAGATCAACGAAGTCATGAGGAAGTCAATAAATACAAAGTCATAGCACCAGGAAGATCAAAGATATAATTTGTTTGGTTTGATGCAAGCTTCACCTCAAAACCATGTTTTGAGGTGAAGACATGATACTTTAACTTTCAGCCACAATTCAGAAGCTGTTATCTCCAAAAAGTGATGTCTCTGACTTCAGAGAAGATTTTCATAGTATGTTCAGTGCCAAATCATCTTCAAAGCAGATCCATCAGCTAGAGCCTGGAGAGAGCTTTCCAACGGTATACTACACTCTCAAAACTGGCTTCGGGATTGAATTTTGTGCTTAAGTGAAGTAAAAGCCCTCTATTCCCTAAGCCCCACCTATTTCCCATGTTTCCCCTTTAAATTTATGTTCAAATCCCTTTAAAAACCCCTTCCTTCCCCCTTCTGATTATAATATCGCATTGTAAATCATTTAATAAAATATGCGATTTTATTACCCAACCACTTCCCCTCCATGCCTTTGGACTTTATAATAAAAAACTTCATATTACAAAGTCCCTCCCCTTAAACACTTCTCCGACCAATACCCCACAAAAATTTATAACAAAGTTATATCATATATATAAACCCCACCACTTTAGCGCAAAATCGCAAGATCGCAAGTTTAGAGATTCAAGTGTCTTGTTGATGTGGAATTTGCGATGTGCGATGTGTGATCATCGCAAAATTCCCATCGCAAATTCCCATCGCAAAATTCCCGTCGCAAAATTCCCGTCGCAAAATTCCCATCGAAAATTCCCATCGCAAAATTCCCATCGCAAATTCCCATCGCAAATTCCCATCGCAAAATTCCCATCGCAAAATTCCCTCGCAAAATTCCATCGCAAAATTCCCCTCGCAAATTCCCATCGCAAATTCCAATATTGCGATTGCGATTTTATCCCCGTGCCCACCATACAGCACTTACTCCCCATTATAATATAAAGGCTCTTTCCCCTTTGTAAGTCCCAAAATCGCATTTTATTACATTTATTAAAGGACTTCCCATGGTTTAATCCAACCGCATCGAAAGTTTTATTTTGTATATATTTTCCCGCTCCTCGAATCCGATTGCGATTAAGATGCTAGTCCCGCCTCCTCTCCCTTCCTTCTTATTCACTATTTCCCTTCACATAAGGCATTATTTTAGTTTATTCCAGTTTACTGCAATGACATCTTATTAAAAGCCAGTTATTCAAAAGGAATAATGGAAAGCAAAGCGACAGCCAGAGGCTGAGACCCAAATTGTAACAATCACATCTTCAGTTACGTTGTAGAGAAATCTACGTTACAATTTTTTGCCTTCTCACTGGCCCGATGTAATGCAGCTCTTCCTTTACGAAGAGACTGTTGGCTTTGGGCCTTCTATCTTCAGTTGTGATTTCTCCCCTTCCATCGATTTGTATTCCGGCAAAATTCGTCTATTTATTGTAAATTCTAATTATTTGCAAGGCGGGAAAGTCTGAGGTTTGAAAACTCAGAAGTAGGGGAATAGTGTGGCAGTGAGCTTTGTGCTCCGTTGTACAGTTTGGCAGGGAATTAAATAAAGTGACGCAGCTCTGATTTATGGGATTCATGTGGTATGAGTTTTAGCATATGTTTCTCCTTTATGTTTCATATGTACATTGTTATGTTACACCATTCATTCATTAACATCTCCAGTTGAATGTCTTCAAGTTAGAAAGGTAGAATCCATTTTATATGCTCTGCCTTGGGGAATCATTCATACTCTGTGTATTTTCTTCTGTTTGAAAAGGATTCATTTATTATACCCTTTTCAGCTTCTCAACAGTCTTTCCATCTCATCTTATTTAGACTTGATTGCTAAACCTCCTGCCTATCTTGCCCTATGAAATATTCTGTATCCCGATTTAATTCCTCAGTTCATACTATCCTCTTGTCCCATACATCCCTGAAATTTCAGTAATTCATCAAAACTCTTTTTCCCATTTATATACCTAGGCTAAAATCAATTCATTACCATTTTATTGAATATCTATTCTACGGAGAGAGCCCTCTCCTGTCCTTGTAGGGCTAGCTACAAGGCTAAGAGTGGTTTATTTGTTACCCTGATTTGGCCTTTTTCAGCCCGAGGTTCAGATTGGGTGCTAAAATCTCTGTCGACCATACTAGGGAAGCAATTACAAACTTTTGCGTAGAAGATTTATCACCCCAGTAATATATTTCTTGCAAAGTCTCGATGATGATATTTCTAAATTTTCTAGGCTGATATAAATATTGTATAGTAGTAAGTTGACCACACTGGCTTCAAGAAGATATACAAGGGATAATCCTGATCCAAATCCTCCCCTTGTGTTCGAAAATCCGAATCTTATCCCAAGAATAGTCAGAAGACAAGAGGGATCACCAAGTCCTACACCTATTTTCAGGTCCCATACTTGGCCCAGTGAATGTTTTTTTGTAGAGGAGATTTCTTTTGATGAGAATTTTGAGCTTTCTTTGTTTAGAAGTAAGTCTAAAACTGCACTTGAAGACACGGTTTTAGATCCGGAGTTTCTTGTAGATATTGAAGTTCAGAGAGAAAATTCTTCCATTGATGACTACATTTTGAATTCGCCTCAGTCCATCACTGCAACTTATATTCCTGAGCCTTCAGAATCATCAGGCGCAGCATTACATCCTCCTGATTCATCAGCATTCCCATCAATCAATTCCCAGTTTTCATCTCCTCCATCAACACCTACCTCAAATTCCAGCATTACAAACGCTGTGGTAAATCCTCCCAGAAATATGGCTGCCTGGTATGCACCCTTGGTTTTACCTCAGGTTCTCAATGATATGCCTGGTGATTATCAGAGTAAAATTTCTATCTTTGATGCCACTCAGGGCATTACAGCCCAGCAGCATGTTGACAAGATGAATGACTTTTTTTACTTGCATGAAGTGGAAGAAGAGAATGTAGCAACCAAGTTGTTTGTTCAAAGCTTCGGAGGTGAAGTGAGAAAGTGGTTCAGAGCTTTACCAACAGGCTCTATTCACACTTTGCAAGAGTTACACACACAGTTCCTAGACTGGTGGGAGGTGAAAAGGAAACCACACCAAATTCTGTCTGAATATGAGAATATGAAAAGAAATGTGGGTGAAACTGTGCAAGACTATTGTTTAAGATTCAATGCTGCATACAATGCTATTCCGGCCAACCTCAAACCACCCGTGGATTCAGCTATGCTAAAGTTTCTGGACGGTTTTGATGCCGATATGGCATATCAGCTGCATGAAATATATCCACCGTCTCTTGAAGAAATGCAAAAAATAGCAGTAAGCATTGAAGATAATCTGCTGACCAGAAGAGCTCAAGCTAGAACCGAAAATAAAGTCGTGGTGAAAGAGGAAGCCTCCACTTCGGACAGCAGAATGGACACTCTAATTTGTACAATGGAAAAGATGGTTGAGTGTTTGACGATTTTCGATAGACCCGAAACTCAAATAAGAAATCCAAATTTTAGAGGACAGCAGCAAACGCAATTCAGACTTAAACAGAGAGAACAAAGAGCGCAGGACCAAGTGGCACCACAACAGCCAATTAAAACACCGTTACAGCAAAACTACGTGCAAGGGACTGACTCAGATGACGATGGTCCTCTGTTTGAAACCAATCATTTTTTCACAGCTGATGGTGCACCCATTTTCCTCACAGAAGACGAAGAATACATAGTGGCGACTCCAGACATTCAAGGGGATGAAAATTTCATTTTGGCCAATGACGTGGTGTTAGAAAAGGAATCTGATGACTACCAGAGAGGTTATATGAACGCACTGTCAGCCCAGCAAGGGAAGTATTCTCTAAGGAACAGAAACGTCACCATCAGCCCCATTCAAAGGAGAAAATAACTACAAATGAAGGACGAGGCAGAGAAGAAAGGAAAAGAGACGGCCAATCCTGCATCCAGCAAAGCACCCACAGCTGAGAACGCCGCAAAAGAAAAAGGCCAGCAGAACGTAGCGAGAGAACAAATGGAGAAGAAATACCCTCCTATTAAAGAGGTAGAAAAAGCTCCCTCCTTTAATTTAGAAAATGAAATTTCCAAGTTGAAAGTGTCCGTGCCCTTGACCGAGTTGGTAAAGAATAGTGTATATAAAAATCAAGTGTCTAAAGTCTTGAAAATTGACCCTCTTTCTGATATGGTTAATGTGGAGGATGACTACCCCGAACTTATTTTTGGTCCAGCCACACAAGAGTCTGAAGAAAATGAAGTTACCCCCTTTTACCTCAGTCTTCGGTTACATGAGTTTATCTTGCATAATGCCATGTTAGACTCTGGGGCCTCCCATAATTTAATGCCCAAAGCTGTCATGGAGAAGTTAGGCCTTGATGTTACTAGAAAATACCATGATTTGTACTCTTTTGATTCAAGTAGGGTCCACTATATTGGTCTCATCAAAGATTTAGTAGTGTCTTTAGATCAAATCCCAGCCAAAAATTTCTTGATGGATGTAGTTGTTGCTGATGTCCCACCAAGGTTTGGAATGCTCCTATCTAGGTCTAGGGGTGCCAAACTTAAGGGGACCATACAGCTTGATTTCTCCTATGCCACAATCCCTGTGTTTGGCCAGTTGAGAAAGTTATATATGGAAAAGAAAATGAAATACATGATCACTAGCAAAGACAAGCCAGTAAATCATCCCATCAATGAAGTACACACAGATTTAGAGTATTTTGTCTTATATTCAGATGGTGGTTTAAATGATGAGGATGTTCAGTTGGTACAAGTGGAGGAGATACCTGAGATTTTAGAAAATTTCAGAGAAATCCTCAAACAGGAAAAATACAAAGCAGCTAGTACTTCTAAGCCTTCTGCCTGCCTGTAGCAAATGGATAATGAACAACCAGAAATCAGCCAAGGCAAAGAAGAGAAACAAACAAATTTTCAGCATCTACAAGAAGAAGAAGAAGGTCTGTGGAGTATGGATTTTGATGGAGTTGTTGGTAAGGATGGAGCTGACATTGGAATATGGATTAGGAGTCCTATTTTTAAACCTGAGAAGGTCCCTAGTAATGTTATAGTATGTGCTTACAAGTTGGCTTTTGAATGCTCTAACAATGAAGAAGAGTATGAAGCTCTGATTGCAGGCCTCAAAATCTTGAAGAAGTTGAAGGCAAAAATAATTTATGTGTATGGTGACTCTGAGTTAATAATCAAGCAGGTGAAAGGAGAGTACCAAGCTAAACATCCAAGACTAAGGGCATACAGAAATGCAGTTCTGGACATTTTGAAGACATTCCTAGAGTACACTTTGACAGCAGTTCCCAGGATGCAGAATCTTATTGTTGATTCTCTTGCAACTACTGCAAGTAACCTGAAAATTTCGATGAACTCCAGCAACAAATTCGAAATCCATGTCAAACATAGGCCTGCTGTTCCGGATAATTTGAGGTATTGGCAAGTATTTTGGGATGATAATGAGATAAATGCATTTTTGCAGGGTGATGGAAAATTCAAGGACACTCTCATAGAAGGTGAGTATGTTGTGGATGATTAAGAAATGGAAACAAACCAGATGGACATATTGCAGCTGAAAGATAATGTAATTCCTAGAGGTCTCATACCTCTAGAGGAGCTGTTTGATCAGGACGATGTTGCAAAGAAGCCAAGCTTGGTGCCCACAGAGAAAGGAGTTGAAGATGTGGATCTTGAAACACTTGATCAGCCCAATTTCGTGAAATTGTCAAAGACATTGTCCCCTGAAGCGAAGGATAAGTATGTGAAGTTGCTTTCCGAATTTTTTGATGTATTTGCATGGGATTATTCAGATTTGAAAGTGTATGATAGGAACATAATCCAGCATACTATTCCTATCAAGCCAGATCAAAAGCCATTCAGACAGAAGCTTAGAAGAATCAATCCGAAGCTGCTGCCATCCATTGAAAAAGAGGTAAATAGATTATACAAAGCTGGTATCATAGTCCCCATTAGATTTTCTGACTGGATTTCAAATTTGGTCTTGGTACGTAAGAAGACTGGAGAAATAAGGTTGTGCATAGATTTTCGTAATTTGAATAAGGCTTCCTTAAACGATAATTATCCACTTCCGAAAATGGACCATATTCTGCAGAGAGTAGTTGGAGCATCCAGGATGTCATTACTTGATGGCTACTCAGGCTACAACCAAATCTTGGTGCATGAGAAGGACCAAGATAAAACTGCCTTCACAACACCCTGGGGAACCTTCCAGTATGTCAAAATGCCTTTCGGACTGAAGAATGGAGGAGCTACTTTCCAACGTGCAATGGAAATCGCCTTTGCAAATGAAAAAGATGTTTTTCTAGTCGTCTATTTGGATGATTTGACAGTGTTTTCAGGATCAGATGATGAGAATTTGTACCATTTGAGAGTTGTTTTTTAGCGATGCAGAATGTTCAGAATTTCTCTCAATCCCAAGAAGTGCCTCTTCGCCATGGATGAAGGCAAGCTACTGGGACATATCATCTCCAAAGATGGTATTCGCATCGATCCAGCTAGAGTGGAGGCAATCCAGCTCATAGACCTGCCACGAAAAAAGAAGGAGATCCAAGAATTCAATGGTAAGATGAACTTCTTACGTCGATTTATACCCAATCTGGCTGAGCATTTGAGGGAAATGACTAATACGTTAAAGAAAGACAACACTGTTAAATGGAGTGAGGAGGCTATCAAATCATTCAATCTGGTAAAGTTTGCTTTGTCCAATGCCCTAGTTTTCATCAGTCCTGACTACACTCAAGACTTTATCATATTTTTGTCTGCATATGAGCATACTTTAGCGGCTGTTTTAATGCAAAAGAGAGATCAGATCGAAAAGCCAATTGCCTTTTTCAGTAGAACTATTAGAGACGCTACTTTGAGGTATAATATCATTGAAAAATAGGCATTGGCCCTTATCAAAGCATTGAAGGATTTTAGGGTCTATATTATGCATTCACATACTATAGCATATGTCCCAAACACAGCAGTGAAGGAGGTGTTGATGCAAACTAATCCAGAAGGTCGAAGAGGTAAGTGGATAGCAGCCATGTTGGAGTATGATCTGGAGATCAAAGGCCAAGGATTGGCGAAATTGATGGCCCAATCAAATCTGCACGCCTTAGATATAAACCTTATAACAGCAGTGGCAGAAGAGGAAGATGAAGGTTTGTTGGTTCCAAGTGCAGACATTTTTATACAGTCCCCGTGGTATTCAAATATCTTCTATATCCTTCAGCATTTGTCTCCTCCTACGGGCATGTCCAAAAGCAAAGGTAGATCTCTAAAGCTAAAATCTGAAAAATACTGCATTTTAGACAGCACTCTGTATTGGAAAGATCCAGGAGGCGTTCTGCTCAATTGTTTGGTTGAAGAAGAATCGCAGAAGGTAATGCACGAGTTTCATAAACGTGACTACGGCGGTCACTTGTTTTGGAAGACTACAGCTAACAAGATATTGAGAGCAGGATATTATTGGCCCACATTATTTTCTGATTTATATAATACAGTGATGAAATGTCACGAATGCCAAATCTTCCAAGGGAAGAAGAAATTGCTTCCACTTCCTTTGAAACCAGTTTCATTGAACACACCCTTTCAGCAGTGGGGGCTCGATTTTATAGGGGAGATTCATCCTGCGTCCTCAGCACAGCACCGATGAATCTTGACAGGGACAGATTACTTTACTAAATGGATCGAGGTCGTCCCAGCCAAGCAAGAAACAGACGCGGTAATCATTCAATTCTTGGAATCGAATATTCTATCTCGTTTTGGCTGCCCCTGTAAAATCGTAA
Source organism: Pinus albicaulis (assembly GCA_034641835.2). NCBI lineage: Eukaryota > Viridiplantae > Streptophyta > Pinopsida > Pinales > Pinaceae > Pinus > Pinus albicaulis. Next base: position 141,950,528 of record CM076576.1, read on the forward strand.
CAGACAATGCAGAAACATTCAAATCTAAGAAAATGATCGACTTTTGTGACAAATAAAACATCGCGTTGGGCCATTCGACAGCTTATTATCCACAAGGAAATGGCCTAGCTGAGTCATCTAACAAATCATTAGTGAATATAATTAAAAAAATGCTGGAGGCAAACAAAAGAAATTGGCACCGAAAGCTCATCAACGCGCTATGGGCAGACAGAGTTAGAAGTAAAAGATCAATAGGTATGTCACCATTTGAGCTGGTTTATGGTACTGACGTTGTCTTTCCTACATCCCTTACAGTCCCAGTTATGAAATTATTGCAAGAAGTTGGCAGCGAGGACAATGACAATCAGCGAAGAATCAATCAAATGATCCACCTTCAGCAAACAAGAGAGGAAGTGTCACAGAACGTTATTCAGTTGCAGGAGAAAATTAAAAAGATCTATGACAGGAAGACAAAGGCAGAAAATTTTCAGCTGGATGATATAGTGTTGAAATGGGATGCCAGAAATGAAGACAAAGGGAAGCATGGTAAGTTCGACAATCTGTGGAAAGGACCATACAGGATCTCAGCTTACAGAGGATAGAATGCCTTCTTGCTTTCAGAAATGGATGGCCAAAACTGTCCTGGAGGAGCAGTAAATGGTAGGCTTTTGAAGCACTACCATTGTTGAAAACAAAGGATCAGGATATATGTCATCATCATTGTATATACCATGTTATGTTTATCAGAGTTCAGAGTACACAGTCATTGAAGTTTGGGGCCCGAAGTGAAGGCTATAAAACTTTAATGATATGTGTATGGTTTGGTTTATTTCAGTTTTTCAGTCTTAGTCTTGAGTCAGTGTCAGTATGCATTGTGTCAGTTTTTCAATATTTTTGACTCCATGCCCAATGGATAAGGCTACTTGGTCTACGGTGTTCTTGGCACCTCCAAGGAGCTACCATCCCCATTGGATCCAATGTTAGTGTCACTCTAGTCATACTGCCATCAGTGATCAAAATTGCTCTTTTGCATTTGCATATTAGGAGTCCCATAATAATCAATTTCGCCATTCCGTTAGGTCATGGATTCATTGATGGTAGTAATTTGTTACCAGTTTTTCCTCATGAGGTACTCGCTGATTTTCCTTCCTATGATCTTCAGTCATTTTTCACTTTCATTCTCTAAATTATATTAGTAGGTCATAGGATGGGTCTCATTAGTCTCTAAGGTCTCGCCATGGTCAAATTAATGAGTCAAGTGGCAAATAAATATCAGCGAAGTCACGAGGAAGTCAATAAATACAAAGTCATAGCACCAGGAAGATCAAAGATATCATTTGTTTGGTTTGATGCAAGCTTCACCTCAAAACCATGTTTTGAGGTGAAGACATGATACTTTGCCTTTCAGCCACAATTCAGAAGCTGTTATCTCCACAAAGTGATGTCTCTGCCTTCAGAGAAGTTTTCCGCAGTATGTTCAACGCCAAATCATCTTCAAAGCAGATCCATCAGAAAGATCCCGGAAATAGCTTTCCAACGGTATACTACACTCTCAAAACTGGCTTCTGGATTGAATTTTGTGCTTAAGTGAAGTAAAAGCCCTCTATTCCCTAAGCCCCACCTATTTCCCATGTTTCCCCTTTAACTTTATGTTCAAATCCCTTTAAAAAACCCTTCCTTCCCCCTTCCGATTATAATATCGCATTGTAAATCATTTAATAAAATATGCGATTTTATTACCCAACCACTTCCCCTCCATGCCTTTGGACTTTATAATAAAAAACTTCATATTACAAAGTCCCTCCCCTTAAACACTTCTCCGACCAATACCCCACAAAACTTTATAACAAAGTTATATCATATATATAAACCCCAACACTTTAGCGCAAAATTGCAAGATCGCAAGTTTAGAGATTCAAGTGTCTTGTTGATGTGGAATTTGCGATGTGCGATGTGCGATCATCGCAAAATTCCCATCACAAAATTCCCGTCGCAAAATTCCCGTCGCAAAATCCCCGTCGCAAAATCCCCATCGTAAATTCCCATCGCAACATTCCCATCGCAAATTCCCATCGCAAATTCCCATCGAAAAATTCCCATCGCAAATTCCCCTCGCAAAATTCCCCTCGCAAATTCCCATCGCAAAATTCCCATCGCAAATTCCAATATTGCGATTGCGATTTTATCCCCGGGCCCACCATACAGCACTTACTCCCCATTATAATATAAAGGCCCTTTCCCCTTTGTAAGTCCCAAAATCGCATTTTATTACATTTATTAAAGGACTTCCCATGGTTTAATCCAACCACATTGAAAGTCTTATTTTGTATATATTTTCCCGCTCCCCGATCCCGATTGCGATTAAGATGCTGGTCCCGCCTCCTCTCCCTTCCTTCTTATTCACTATTTCCCTTCACGTAAGGCATTATTTCAGTTTATTCCAGTTTACTGCAATGGCATCTTATTAAAAGCCAGTTATTCAAAAGGAATAATGGAAAGCAAAGCGACAGCCAGAGGCCGAGACCCAAATTGTAACAGTCACATCTTCAGTTACGTTGTAGAGAAATCTACGTTACAATTTTTTTCCTTCTCACTGGCCAGATGTAATGCAGCTCTTCCTTTACGAAGAGACTGTTGGCTTTTGGCCTTCTATCTTCAGTTGTGATTTCTCCCCTTCCATCGATTTGTATTCCGGAAAAATTTGTATATTTATTGTAAATTCTAATTATTTGCAAAAGAGAGAGGTCTGAGGTCTGAAAACTCAGAAGTAGGGGAATAGTGTGGCAGTGAGCTCTGCGCTCCGTTGTACAATTTGGCAGGGAATTAAATAAAGTGATGCAGCTCTGATTTATGGGATTCATGTGGTATGATTTTTAGCATATGTTTCTCCTTTATGTTTCATATGTACATTGTTATGTTACACCATTCATTCATTAACATCTCCAGTTGAATGTTTTCAAGTTAGAAAGGTAGAATCCATTTTATATGCTCTGCCTTGGGAAATCATTCATACTCTGTGTATTTTCTTTTGTTTGAAAAGGATTCATTTATTATGCCCTTTTCAGCTTCTCAACAGTCTTTCCATTTCATCTTATTTAGACTTGATTGCTAAACCTCCTGCCTATCTTGCCCTATGAAATATTCTATATCCCGATTTAATTCCTCAGTTCATACTGTCCTCTTGTCCCATACATCCCTGAAATTTCAGTGATTCATAAAAACTCTTTTTCCCATTTATATACCTAGCCTAAAATCAGCTCATTACCATTTTATTGAATATCTATTCTACGGAGAGAGCCCTCTCCTGTCCTTGTAGGGATAGCTACAAGGCTGAGCGTGGTTTAGTTGTTACCCTGATTTTTCCTTTTCCAGCCTGAGGTTCAGATTGGGTGCTAACATACCCCAATTATTTTTTTAAAACAAGATTGAAGGGGATAACATGTGCTTGTAATATAAGTTCGTCCTTCGGACAAATCCGTCCTAGTACATTTAACGAGCCTGTTGTAGCCACTACAACACCACCCAAAATTTTGGGTATATTTAAAATTTCGGGTTCCCCCTTTGCTCGCCTAAGTGTTAAAGTATTTCACCTGACCTGCAGTCAACGACATCCCACCAACCTATCTCTAACCCCTCACAATTTGTCTCATCACCATGACTTGATGTTGTCGCTGCAATCACGCCATATGTGGGAGGGATCATCTAGCGCACGCTCGAACATTCTTACTGCAGTCGCGCTATGTGTAATGAGATTGCCATGCATATGTTTGAATGAAAACCTTTTGTGTATTGACGAATAAAAGCCTTCCCAATGTAGGTCATTAAGCATGTGTTCGAATACTTCTCTTAAAATTGTTAGTTTCATATGTTTTACTTGTGGTCGCCATTATCAAAGAATAATTATGATGTCGTAATGTTCCACATAGGTCGACCCCTCGGGTGACAAACTCCTCAGTCGTGTCACGACATCAAGGGTAATAAATTGGGCTCAACGACGAGGCCAAAGTTGCGGAACAGGGGAGGATCAGGAGCAAGTGATCAGTACTATTAAAAGACGGATGGTGTGATGCACGTCGATAAAAAAAAAAACCCTCTATGTCACTAATGCAAAGGATTCCTTCACTAGAGGGCAGCAGATGCTTAAAACGCTCCGTTTGAAAATGTATAGACCCAGCATTATATCATCTAAATGTTGATGGTGTATGCAAAGGAACATATTTCGCCACTTCGACAAATCTAGCCTAAAGTATAGCCCGGTGAACATAGCCGACTCAGGAGATATCCCTAGAGAATGAAAATCTCATATGGGTGTGGCAAGTCGACGGCGGAGTTTCAAATATGGCAACGCACCTTTGAGGAAGCAACATCTGTTAATCTTGAGATACATACGGCGGCATTATTTAGGCTGCAAGGATTACGTCTGGAGGAATGAAAAGGCCTTAAAACCCTACTCTTCTTTGCTTTTGAAAGTTTTCTAAACAAGACCATAAGAAACGGGGAATTTCAAATTGAACCTAAAGGGTCATGTTGAAATGCATACACATTTGGTAGCCGGGTAGAAAGGTCAATATGAAAAGGGCTATCAATGTGGCTTGAGAAGTATAGTTCGACTCTCGATCTTTCAAAATGAGAAGCTTTCGAATTATGAGGAAAAGTAAATGATCAAATTAAAACTAGGGTCGGAAGCACATGGTTTTAAAACCATAAGTTATCTTGAAGAAAAACTCAATGATAACATTATAAGGGGCGCAAGGTGATGTTGTATATATTAATGCAAGGTGCAAGACCATGTAGGTTCCAAAATATATAAAATGGGAAACATTAAATCGTAATTAATGGTCAAAGGTTCTTTTTAAAACATAGCACATTGCATGGGCGCCAAGTTCGGTGGTTTCGAGCAAATACATACTTTTGGTCATCCAAAGTTGTGGTGCGGATTGCAGTATTCTTCAAACCATATAAGGTTACAAAATGGGCGCCGAGCATACATGCATGATGATCGTATTATATAGTAAGGCGTTTGGAGCAAATGTTCGATAGTTACGTTGCATTGAGCCAAAAGTAAATGTTTATACATGGCGGTCAACGTTTCAACCTATGTTAAAATGCCTTGGGTGAATATATAATAGTCAGGTTTTATATTCAAAACGAGGAGCGGGCGCAAAGGTTCAGCAAATGTTCGGTCAACTTTACGTTGAAACCCGGTGCAGAATGATATGAAGACACGTTGCATGGAGTCATACATTCGACATGTTCGTCGCGTGGAACCAAATGGAAACGTTTTATACGTGGCGGTGAACGTTTCAAACTTAAACCTTTTAACGTTGATACATGGAGCGAAGTGCTGCAGCCATGTTCTAGCGCTGCATGGACACGTAATATGGTGCAAAGGTGCGGTGGCATGTTATAACAAATATAGTGTGATGATGATAATCTATGTTTTGAGCGCTGCGAGAATAATGTGTTGGAGGAGCGAGTCATATCAACTAAACAAAGAGAAGGCGTTACATGGCTGTTGTCGACTTACGCAAAAGCTTTGGGGCAGATATATAATATGCCATGGTCTAAAGTCGCGTTTACGTGCATAGAACCGAACGTGCAATGTTACGTTGCATAGAGCCAACGTAAAATTTTGTACATATACGTGGTGGTCAAACTCTCCGAATAAAGCGTGGAGCAGAGTGCTATGAGTATAGTGGCATGTTTAAATTGAAAATCAGTAACCGTTTCAAATTCGTATAGCAGGGCGGAGCAAAATATAGAAACATTACAAATGGCTCAGATATGTCTGTGGCAAGATTTTTTCCAGATATTTTGGAGAGAGAAATAGAAACCATCCAGACGAGGGAGCAGGTTCAACGTCCTCGTCCAGCTGTTTCCGGCCTTTCGTTTGCATTCCAATATAGAATGGCTGTTGGTGGAGAAAGTTTCCCTAGTGCCGAGCAGCGCCTCCCTAGAATGCATTTACGATATGTACTAACTTCCATATCAATGTCTTTTTCTCCGCGCATGACACCACGTGGACTGTCTCGTTAATGCAGTGTCTCGATGAAGGCAAGCAACGTTTGCTGTCATCCAGCGTGAATGAGATAATAGTAATGGCAACATAATCTCGTCAAGACTGCATGAGCATGGGTGCAGCTGTGTCAGCTTTGTCATTGTCGTAGGATGCACTAGGAAAGGGGAAACACTCAATCAAACCAGCGTAGTAATAGCTATGAGACGTTTTTCAGCAGTGGAAAATCCCTCGATACAGCAGATGAGAAATGCTCTGTTGTAAGCGCAAGAGTCCCACCTTGAAAATTATGACGAAAATGCTGATTCAAGGAGGCTTAAGGTTCGATGTTAAATCAGTCCAGCAGATCAATGTTATTAGATTTCCTTTGAAAGGCTCGATTTGTTAACATCATGTGAATATAGCATAGCAATGGCGTTGGTCTGCTTATAACCTGACTTGCCACCACGAAGACAAGCTGTTCGAAGGGCAAGAGAGTTGTCGGAGTGCGTTCCTTCTTACAGCTTCACTAAGGAGCAGCGCCCTCACCTTATTTATCATGACAGCATGCAGACTCATCAACCCCATTTCGAAGGGGCGTTCCCTCAGTAAGATCTTAGCACAAACTTTCGGGCATGATGAAAGTATCATTAGAGCCCAACATAGTTTTCATTATGGAGAACACAAGCAGCATGTTGCCCAAATCAACAGTTCCGTTCCATTGGGAGGAAATAGAGCATTTCCCATCCAGCGAGAGAATTGATATAGTGATGGCATATGTGTTAGTTATTCCTAGCCCCCTACTAAAATCAAAAGCTGGGAACCAGAAACGCATCACATGCAGTGGGAGATGGCACAAGAAAAAGCCCTTTTCCTCATTAATGGGTTGTCACTACAAACACTCGGATCCCAAGAGAACTTGATAAGGACCACGCTGCGACATAAAAATTGACCACACAGGGGTCCAAAGTTTTCATTTTGCTTGTGTAATTAATTATGCCTCTTAACACTGTCATTTAAGCAATGAAGACATGTAACCTAATATATGTGATTGCAGGTGGAGGCTGTCGATGCGCACGATGAGTTGGAGTTTTCTCAGCAAGCAAGAGGACCGGTTTTCAAAGTACATGAGATGAAGAATACTACTACAAAATCTGCAGATCTGCTTGAAGTCGCAGGTCGTAGATTTCTTCAGGTCTCATATCTTCGATTATTTGCCTTTTACGACCCAGCGACCTAACGACCTAGTCGCAAGGTCGCAAGGTCGCACCTCTTTGGTTTTTCTACCTTTTGCGACCATGCGACCCAACGAACTAGTCGCAAGGTCGCAAGGTCGCATATCTTCGTTTTTCCACCTTTTACGACCCTGCGACCGAGCAACCTAGTCGCAAGGTCGCATACCTTCGGTTTTCGGCATTTTGTGACCCTACAACCTAGCGACCTAGTCGTAACGTCGCAAGGTCGCATATCTTCGTTTGTCCACCTTTTGCGACCCCGCGACCCAGCGACCTAGTCGCAAGGTCGCAAGGTCGCATACCTTCGGTTTTTTCACCTTTGCGACCTCGCGACCCAGCGATCTAGTCGCAAGGTCACATGGTCGCATTCTCTCATTTTATTACAACTTGAAACCCCGCAACAGCAGCCAGGTCGCAGGTCACAATAGCGGCTCAGGTCGCAGGTCACAAAAGGACTGGGTCGCAAGGCAGCCCAACGGTCAGGAAGATGAAAGGTCCAGGAAGCCCAAAGGGCAGGTTTTGTTTTATAAATACTCCTTCGGGAGCTTGTAAATAGGACTTTTGGTTTGGGACTCAAGCATAGTATATTTTATTACCAGAGGATTATACACTGAAACATTAATACAAGCATTTTGAAAATTCTCCTATGGGATCTGGTGTTGTCTTATGTATCAGCACTGTCGAATATTTTATTTTCAGTTTCTGAACATCCTAAGATTAAGGGAACTGTATTTTCAATTCATATCACAGTTGCATAACAATTTTCTAAGTATGTTAATGGTGGTTTAGTTTGTTTCACTTTCTTAGCTAATGTTGATGACTTTGTTTATCTGCGTTTGTGTTATCATTTAAACTTTTAGGAAGTGAAGGGTGTTCTTGTCGTGAGGAACTATTTGTCTTAAGGTTAGGAATCACAGTAAGCATGACCCTAACGAAGTGTTGCCATCGACACTTCCTTCGGTTTTCATGCTTTATTATTTCTCTTTGTTACTCATAGTGTCGCATGTACATTGGCCGAATAATCATATGTCTTGAATCAATTGATTAGGTGTCCCCCCACCGTTTTTACAGAGTTAACAGAGTTTAAGCGAGACCCAAAGCAAAGGAGAAAGCAAAGTAATGGGATTCCACACCCCGATTTCCCGGATCCCTATTCCAAATGCCTGCTGTCCAATTAGACCTTTTTTACCTGGGAGATCCCCCCGATTGCTGGTCGTGGCCGTATTTTCCCATCAACAGACCGCGCTAGAAGGAGGGGTGACCACTCCGACCTTACAGTTAATTCTAACGGTTATAGGGGGGGGCAGACGAGGTCGAGCCTTAGAGCCTGCAGTTAATCTCATATCTGTAATGGCTCGTTCCCAAATCATTCTCCCAAGATGTTTGTCGGAGTTTTGTGAACCTAGATACTTCATCCCCGATAAACTTATATATCACTTGTCCCAGTTAAAATTTGATGGTGAAAATGGGATACCCATAACCCAGCACCTTTTAGATTTCGACGACATTGGTGAGTGCTACGAAATTGAAAATGAACGTTTCATTTGTTTTCTTTTCTTCCTCACTCTCAAAGGTCGCGCTAAGCAATGGTGCTGCACTTTGCCAGAAGCTTCCATCCATTCATTTGAACAACTCGCCATTGAATTACAACAAGATTTTCACAGGTATGATTTTCATAACGTTTTACTAAAGATAAATGACATCAGAATGGAACCTCGGGAATCTTTAGATGAGTTTTCTATCAGATTCGTTCATTATTGTTTTGAGTTCCCTGAAAAGGATGTCGATTGGAGGTTGTTAAGAGAACAGTTCACGTATGTGATTCTCGTTTCCCTTGAAACATTTCAGTTAGCAACCAGACCTGAGCCTAGTGTTTCCTATGACAATCCGCAAGTCAACGGTTGTTCTAACTTTGAGTCTTTCACGTACCATGTCGAATTTGAACACCCCAGTGGCTCATTATCTATTTTTGCTGATGAAACCTACCCCGAGCCCACTCGATGTCTCCCTGGACTTAGTCCTAAATATGGTTCACATTCGGATTATGAATCTAGTTCACCTTCGGATTATGAATCTGGTTCACATGCAGATTATGAATCTAGTTCACATTCAGATTATGAATCTGGTTCACATTCGAATGATGAATCTGGTTCACATTCGGATTATGAATCTAGTTCACATTCGGATTATGAATCTGAACACCCCAGTGGCTCATTATCTCTTTTGATTCATGAAACCTACCTCAAGCCCACTCGATGTCTCCCTAGACACAAACCTAGATTTGATTCGCATATTGATTATGAATCGACCCCGACCCCGCATAAATTTGATTCCCTTGCAAGGCCTGCCAGATCTTTGTGTCCTCTGAATGACGCGGATGTGCTTTTTGACAAGCCTCGTATGGTTAACTCCCCTATGACTCAATCCCTTCGTTCATTACTCCCCGGTTGGTTTCCCGATCCCGCCACACCAGTAATTTCTTTGAGACATTCAAAATTTTCTTATACTGGTATTGGGGACAATCATAAGCACGCAGATGGTGTTTCGCGATCACAATTCAAAATCGATGAATCTTTCAGATTTGATCTTTCTCACTTGGAATCTTTAGACAGCCATAGGAGCAATTGGCTGTCTGGGAAACCTCAAGATGTCCTCTTTATTGATCCATCCCAGTCGGTAGCTCTTGGGGAGCCTGACATCCCAGGTACCCAACTCGACCACATCGATGGTTGTAGCGATCACTCCTTATCTGAAAGCATATTCAATCATACCGTTGAGGATTGTCACTCACATCTCATTTCGGACCATGTGGAGACACCAGCATTCGATGATTCGCTGTGGGAAGTTTCAAGTACCCATCAGAAAGTCGAAGCGCTTCAGCTTCTGCCAACCATTTCTAAGATGACGATCCCCAAATACCACACTACTCCCAGCATAACCGCGGTAAATCCACCCTACCCTGGCGAATCTAAAGAATCTGATATATCGATCTATCAATCTGTCAGCGTGCAAACATTTGACCAAATTGATACAAAGCCCACCGACATTTTGCAACTCACCACAATGCATGCTCACATCCATTCGCCTGTTGACCTCGCCCAACCATTAAAGTTGGGAAGCCCCCCGCTCGAAGGTCCAGAGTTTGTTCAAGGCGGTGAGGATTTGCAAACTACGCTAAAAGCAGATTCGGATCCTCATACCCTTGACCCAACCCAAGAGCAACCCCGAGCTAAGGTTTTCGGAACTAGGGTTTCTACGCTTGGATGCGCATGCATCTATGATTCACCTGGCACTTGCTTATTATTCCCATTCCATAAAAATGGTGGTCCTCAATACCATGATGAGATTGTCGGTCGACTCGACCAACCCTATCTGGTTGATGTACTTGAAAATAGGAAATGGCTCACCCAGCGCCCATCAAACCTAGGATTATGCATGAATGATTATGTGTCATTTATAAATGTTGAGTTTCAAGAACATATCACTGTGTATCAAGATGAGAGTGGGATTCATCTTGCACAATCTATTATGGCATTTTCTTTGGTAAGTATCTATGACCATCTCGCCGTTGCACCTGCTCCTCAGGTAAGTTTTGTTACTACTACACTTTTTTGGATATTGGCTCTGATCCTGATCATTGTTGTCGTTGCAGGTTGCAAATTAATGCGGTGGCTACACTGGAAAACTGATTTTACATAACCCGACCGCATCATTGGTTAAACTAGGGTTTAGGCGTAGGCTAGCTAGGAACTGTTAATAAATTTTTTGTTCAAAGTTTAATTAGGTTTACTTGCTAAATTTTACTTCATGATTTAAAAGTGTGTTTACTATTCTTGTTTACGATTAATAGCCTAGGCATCATCATGTATAATTGTTTTGCACTCATTGCTTTTCAGTTTGCTTGTTGCTGCATAAATAATTACTGCTTGTATTGCACCTCTTTCCCACCTACAACTGGTTAATCATTTTCCCACATGGCATTGCATTGCATCTTGAGCCTCGCTCATTACATTGCATCGTACACTCTCTTTCTCACATCATTTTTCATATCTCCTGCCACTTCATGAGCCCTCATTGAAACTTTACCATCTTGTGGTCTTGTTTGCCCCAGTTGCTGAAACAGTAACCCCATTGTTTTGCATGAGGTTGCGGTGGCTATCTCAAGAGGCAGCTTTCTCTTAGGACCAGTCATCGAAGTCGCATTCTCAACAAGATGCCTATGAGTCTAAACTTATTATCTGGGGAGATACGAGCCGGTTGATTGTGGGAGACCTAATGAGTTTGAAATGGCCCATACCCGTAAGCCTAAGCTTTGTGCCCAGCATAGTCTTGTACGTTTTAATGCTCTGTCTGTGTGTTTCGCCTATTGTGATGAATGGGATGTGAAGGTTCGGCACAAGGGCAAACCCAAATCAGGATATCTTTTGGTTTCTGTAACACGAGAAACAACCTCTCTTGCTCATAAAATAAGTCAGGATCCCTCATCCGCCCATGAAAAATAAGTGCCATGAGCACATGAAAATAAGTTCCACGAGCACATGAAAATAAGTGCTGTGAGCACATGAAACAAATAAGGGTAAAGGATCGAGAAAGGCTTCCTGTGCAGAGAGATAATGCAATGACTCCGCCGGGGTACTGACCAGGCTCGCTGGCAGCGGAGCAACGTTTGTGATTTCTTGAAGTGACTCCGTCGGGGTACTGTCCAGGCCTGCTGGCAGCGGAGCAACAACAGAATCTTACTTTAAAAATCCTGAGAATTATAAACCCAGCGCCTTACTCTTCACATCATCAACAAACTACTGGTGTCTGTGAGCCTTCTCTTTGATGTGTTTCTGATTAGCGGGACTTAGTTGAGGCACAAGGATTAGACATACCTGTAAAGGACCAAAGTAATACAAAGGATACCCACGGAACTTGTTCAATATTCCCTTGCATCATTATCTGGACTCAGACTATTGTGATGATATTGACAGAGATGTTGGATTCTACCAGTGGTTCGCCATTTGTTGTAGCCGCTACAACACCACCCAAAATTTTGGGTATATTTAAAATTTTGGGTTCCCCCTCTGCTCGCCTAGGCGTTAAAGTCTTTCACCTGACCTGCAGTCAACGACATCCCGCCAACCTATCTCTAACCCCTCACGATTTGTCTCATCACCATGACTTGATGTTGTCACTGCAATCATGCCATATGTGGGAGGGATCATCTAGCGCACGCTCGAACATTCTTATTGCAGTCGCACCATGTGTAATGAGATTGCCATGCATATGTTTGAACGGAAACCTTTTGTGTATTGACGAATAAAAGCCTTCCCAATGTAGGTCATTAAGCATGTGTTCGAATACTTCTCTTAAACTTTTTAGTTTCATATGTTTTATCTGTGGTCACCATTATCAAAGAATAATTATGATGTCGTAATGTTCCACGCAGGTCGACCCCTCGGGTGACAAACTCCTCAGTCGTGTCACAACATCAAGGGTAATAAATTGGGCTCAATGACGAGGCCAAAGTTGCGGAACAGGGGAGGATCAGGAGCAAGTGATCAATATTGTTAAAAGACGGATGGTGTGATGCACGTCGATTAAAAAAAAACCCTCTATGTCACTAATGCAAAGGCTTCCTTCACTAGAGGGCACCAGATGCTTAAAACGCTCCGTTTGAAAATGTATAGACCCTGCATTATATCATCTAAATGTTGATGGCGTATGAAAAGGAACATATTTCGCCACTTCGATGAATCTAGCCTGAAGTATAGCCCGGTGAACATAACCGACTCAGGAGATCTCCCTAGAGAATGACAATCTCATAAGGGTGTGGCAAGTCGACAGCAGAGTTTCAAATATGGCAACGCACCTTTGAGGAAGCAACATCTGTTAATCTTGAGATACATACGACGACATTATTTAGGCTGCAAGGAGTACGTGTGGAGGAATGAAAAGGCCTTAAAACCCTAGTCTTCTTTGCTTTTGAAAGTTGTCTAAACGAGACCATAAGAAACAGGGAATTTCAAATTGAACCTAAAGGGTCATGTTGAAATGCATACACCTTTGGTAGCCGGGTAGAAAGGTCAATATGAAAAGGGCTATCAATGTGGCTTGAGAAGTATAGTTCGACTCTCGATCTTTCAAAATGAGAAGCTTTCGAATTATGAGGAAAAGTAAATGATCAAATTAAAACTAGGGTCGGAAGCACATGGTTTTAAAACCATAAGTTATCTTGAAGCAAAACTCAATGATAAAATTATAAAGGGCGCAAGGTAATGTTGTATATATTAATGCAACGTGTAATACCATGTAGGTTCCAAAATATATAAAATGGGAAACATTACATCGTAATTAATGGTCAAAGGTTCTTTCTAAAACATAGCACGTTGCATGGGCGCCAAGTTCGGTGGTTGCGAGCAAATACATACTTTTGGTCATCCAAAGTCGTGGTGCGGATTGCAGTATTCTTCAAACCATATAAGGTTACAAAATGGGCGTCGAGCATACATGTATGATGATCGTATTATATAGTAAGGCGTTTGGAGAAAATGTTTGATAGTTATGTTGCATTGAGCCAAAAGTAAATGTTTATATGTGGCGGTCACCGTTTCAACCTATGTTAAAACGCCTTGGGTGAATATATAATAGTCAGTGTTTATATTCAAAACGAGGAGCGGGCGCAAAGGTTCAGCAAATGTTCAGTCAACTTTATGTTGAAACCCGGTGCAGAATGATATGAAGACACGTTGCATGGAGTCATACATTCGACATGTTCATCGCGTGGAACCAAATGGAAACATTTTATACGTGGCGGTGAATGTTTCAAACTTAAACCTTTTAACGTTGATACATGGAGTGAAGTGCTGCAGCCATGTTCTAGCGCTGCATGGACACGTAATATGGTGCAAAGGTGCGGTGGCATGTTATAACAACTATAGTGCGATGATGATAATCTATGTTTTGAGTGCTGCGAGAATAATGTGTTGGAGGAGCGAGTCAGATAAACTAAACAAAGAGAAGGCGTTACATGGCTACTGTCAACTTACGCAAAAGCTTTGGGGCAGATATATAATATGCCATGGTCTAAAGTCGCGTTTACGTGCATAGAACTGAACGTGCAATGTTACGTTGCATAGAGCCAATGTAAACGTTTATACATATACGTGGCGGTCAAACTCTCCAACTAAAGCGTGGAGAAAAGTGCTATGAGTATAGTGGCATGTTTAAATAAAAAATCAGTAACCATTTCAAAGTCGTATAGCAGGGCGGAGAAAACTATAGAAACATTACAAATGACTCAGATATGTCTGTGGCGAGATTTTATCCAGATATTTCGAAGAGAGAAATAGAAATGATCCAGACGAGGGAGCAGGTTTAACGTCCTCGTCTAGCTGTTTTCGGCCTTTCGTTTGCGTTCCAATATAGAATGGTTGTTGGTGAAGAAAGTTTCCCTAGTGCTGAGCAGCGCCTCCCCATAATGCATTTACGATATGTATTAACTGCCATATCAATGTCTTTTTCCCCGCGCATGACACCACGTGGACTGTCTCGTTAATGCAATGTCTCAATGAAGGCAGGCAGCATTTGTTGTCATCCAGCGTGAATGAGATAATAGTAATGGCAACATAATCTCATCCAGACTGCATGCGCATGGGTGCAGCTGTGTCAGCTCTGTCATTGCCGTAGGATGGACCGGGAAAGGGGAAACGCTCAATCAAACCAGCGCAGTAATAGCTATGAGACATTTTTCGGCAGTGGAAAATCCCTCGATACAGCAGATGAGAAATGCTCTGTTGCAAGTGCAAGAGTCCCACCTTGAAAATTATGACGAAAATGCTTATTCAAGGAGGCTTAAGGTTCGATGTTAAATCAGTCCAGCAGATCAATGTTATTAGATTTCCTTTGGAAGACTCGATTTGTTAACATCTTGTGAATATAGCATAGCAATGGCGCTGGTCTGCTTATAACCTGACTTTCCACCACGAAGACAAGTTGTTCGAAGGACAAGAGAGTTGTCGGAGTGCGTTCCTTCTTACAACTTCACTAAGGAGCAGTGCCCTCACCTTATTTATCATGACAGCATGCAGACTCATCAACCCCATTTCGAAGGGGCGTTCCCTCAGTAAGATCTTAGCACAAACTTTCGGACATGATGAAAGTATCATTGGAGCCCAACACAGTTTTCATTATGGAGAACACAAGCAGCATGTTTCCCAAATCAACAGTTCCGTTCCATTGGGAGGAAATAGAGCATTTCCCAGCAAACGAGAGAATTGATATACTGATGGCATATGTGTTAGTTATTCCTAGCCCCCTACTAAAATCAAAAGCTGGGAACCAGAAACGCATCACATGCAGTGGGAGATGGCACAAGCAAAAGCTCTTTGCCTAATTAATGGGTTGTCACTACAAACACTCGGATCCCAAGAGGACTTGATAAGGACCACGCTGCGACATAAAACTTGACCACACAGGGGTCCAAAGTTTTCATTTTTCTTGTGTAATTAATTGTGCCTCTTAACATTGTCATTTAAGCAATGAAGACATGTAACCTAAGATATGTGATTGCAGGTGGAGGCTGTCGATACGCACGATGAGTTGGAGTTTTCTCAGCAAGAAAAAGGACCGGTTTTCAAAGCACATGAGATGAAGAATACTGCTACAAAATCTGAAAATCTGCTTGAAGTCGCAGGTTGCAGATTTCTTCAGGTCGCATATCTTCGATTTTTTGCCTTTTGCGACCCAGCGACCTAGCGACCTAGCGACCTAGTCGCAGGGTCGCAAGGTTGCACCTCTTCGGTTTTTTTGCCTTTTGCGACCCTACGACCCAGCGACCTAGTTGCAAGGTCGCAAGGTTGCATATCTTCATTTTTCCACCTTTTGCGACCCTGCGACCTAGCGACCTAGTCGCAAGGTCGCAAGGTCGCATAACTTCGGTTTTCGTCCTTTTACGACCCTGCGACCCAGCGACCTAGTCACAAGGTCGTAAGGTCGCATATCTTTGTTTTTCCACCTTTTGCGACCGCGCGACCCAGCAACCTAGTCGCAAGGTCACAAGGTCGCATACCTTTGGTTTTTTCACCTTTGCGACGTCGCGACCCAGCGACCTAGTCGCAAGGTCGCAAGGTCGCATTCTCTAATTTTATTACAACTTGCGACCCCGCGACCCAGTCAGGTCGTAGGTCGCAACAGCGGCCAAGTCGCAGGTCGCAACAGCGGCTCAGGTCGCAGGTCGTAAAAGGACTGGATCGCAAGGCAGCCCAACGATCAAGAAGATGAAAGGTCCAGGAAGCCCAAAGGGCAGGTTTTGTTTTATAAATACTCCTTTGGGAGCTTGTAGAGGGGGACTTTTGGTTTGGGACTCAAGCAGAGTATATTGTATTACCAGAGGATTATACACTGAAACATTAATACAAGAATTTTGAAAATTCTCCTATGGGATCTGGTGTTGTCTTATGTATCAGCACTGTCGAGTATTTTATTTTCAGTTTCTGAACATCCTAAGATTAAGGGAACTGTATTTTCAATTCATATCACAGTTACATAACAGTTTTCTGAGTATGTTAATGGTGGTTGAGTTTGTTTCACTTTCTGAGCTAATGTTGATGACTTTGTTTATCTGCATTTGTGTTATCATTTAAACTTTTAGGAAGTGAAAGTTGTTCTCATCGTGAGGGACTATTTCTCTTGCGGTCAGAACTGTTTGCAAGAATGACCCTAATGAAGTGTTGCTATCGACACTTCCTTCAGTTTTCATGCTTTATTATTTCCTCTTGCTACTCATAGTGTTGCATGTACATTTAATGCATCAATCATATGTCTTGTATCAATTGATTAGGTGTGTACCCATTGTTTTATAGAGTTTAAGCGAGACCCAAAGCAAAGGAGAAATCAGTGGTAGTCAGACCCACACCCCGGACGGGATCCCTATTCCAAACGGTTCAAGGTCTAATTGGGACCTTTTACCGGGGAGATCCCCTGCTGTTGGCCGGGACAGATTTTTCCGTCAACAGAGCCCTAGGAAGGAGAAACTCGAATATCGTCATTACGATTGAATCCAATGTCATCAGGGTTTAACGAGTCTGAAAAAGGGAGAACTCGACATCTTTTCATGTTTAGAGAGTTTGAAAAGATAGGAGAAAATTAAACTCCAGCAGTCCCTTTTCGTAAATAGTTCCTCAGATCCGAAAAGGTAGAAACCTATGTCTGAGAAAACCTCCTAGTCACGATAGGCTAGGGTATTCCTTTTTAGTAAATAATCTATCCCAGCCCGAAAAAGGGGTAAACGTATACTGGGTAGATTTTGTTTCGCATCCACTTTAACGAGATCAAAACGACAAGCGACTCAGCAATATTTTCATTTTTAGAGAGTCAAAAAAGAGCTAAAAGGTGATTCCTCATGGAGGAACGAGTGGTATAAAGGGTAGCTACTGGTTCCATTAATGGTGGAACTGCTTAGAACAAGTAAAGTTTAAGAGGCTGGCTAACAAGACCACTCATCGCAGCGGTTCCTCAGGAACGGGTAAAACAACCAAGTGAAGGCATATGATCGGCCAAGCAGATAGTGACGATGGAGTGAGAAAACCAAGGATCATCTGGCAAAAACAGGCTGATAAAATGGCAATCGCAAGAGGTAAAATGGGAATGGTTTCATTTTTACACAAGATTGAAATCAGGAATCTCTTCTTGAAGTTGGTTTCATTTTTACACAAGCTTGAAACAAAGATAAAATGTGCTTGAAACCGGTTTCATTTTTACACAAGCTTGAAATGAAAACAAACTATGCTTGAAAAATTTAAGCATGCCCCTAGCATGGTGACTCAATTCGAGGTACATGCCCCCCAAGCTTCAATCCATATGAACACCAGATGGAGTGAAGGTTCAAACCACGAGATCATAGAAAGACTCGACTGGGATTTTACGAGATTGTATCAAAGGCTCGAATTGAACGGGAATGTGTTTCATTGTTTTAACGAGGTTGACACATTAAAATAACTATCCTCAGAAGAGCTTGTTTCATTTTTTAACAAGCTTGTCACAAGAAAACGAACTCTGCTCCAACAACCTTGTTTCATTTTTTAAGACGCTTGACACAAGACAAGGAACTATGCTCCGGGGAGACTTCATCATAATGAATAAGAAGTCATAGCTTCCAAGAGTTCCGCATTTGATGGAAGGAAAACATCTCGGAAATCAGGACCCAATGCCCCTAGCACACTATGCACGATGGAATCATCACTGAGTACAGGCACGAGGTAGGTAGCCACATAGCTGACCTGCGGTGGGGCAAATACAACGGGTGGATAAAAAATAGGAAGGGATGATGGTGAGCCAGTTGCCACATTAGGACCAAAGAACGAAATCTGATCAATGGTCACGATTCGTCCTTCATGTGGAAAACAAACCACACGGAAAAGGGAGGAGACAAGCGCTCCCATGGCATAGGTGTAATCGCGCCCCAAAATCAGATTGAAATCCAAGGGACCTGGAACAACCATCACGTCCATATGGACGGCTTTACCTCCCAAAGTAATAGGTAACCTTGGAAGGATCCCTAACGGTTGACTACTTCTTCTGTTAAAAGCCAACAAATTCTGCGTAAGAAGCGTAAGCGGCGGCGAACCGAAAGCTTGCCAGGTAGTTGAGGACAAAATAATAATAGACGCGCCTTCGTCTATAATGGTGCTGGGTACGACCAGACCAAAGGCCTGTACCATTATCTCGAAAGGCACATAAGACGGAAGGTGGTATCCTACAAATCGATTCCAATCAAAGGAAGCGACCAAACTACTTGGAGGGGCTACCATCGAACCGAGAAGGTCTTCCCCTGGTGTTACGATAGGAGAAGGAGCATCCTCCACGACCTCCATCACAGATTTGGGAGGGGTATCCTCCAATATCTCTATCACAGGAGGTGGAGGAACATCTTCTTGCAGTGTAGGGACAGGAGAATCTTTCTCCAAGTCCGAAGAATCTGAAGAGACCAGAAGGACATGAGGGGTGTGAGATCCGCTCTCCACGAAAAAGACCTGGTGCACCATAGACGGAGCCAACTCAACCAATCCCACGAACAATGGTTGGTCGGGAACGGATTCCTGAATTTGAATTTCCGGGGGAGCGGGATTGACCAAGGATGACTCTTGACCAACCGTAGAATCAACTGGTGGAGGACTCAAAGAAAGCCCCTTGTAACCAGTCGGAAGGCATGGTGCAGAAGCAGTCGAGTTGTCCAAAAATCGCTTGGCTTCATCCATATACGGACAAAGGTGAATGGCATGGTGCCCTTCACACAACTTACAGGGATTGGTGAGCTTACCCTGCTTCTTAGGAGCCTTACCAGCACCAGTTGAAGACGTGCCCCCAACCTGACTCCCTGAAGCTAGAGGCAACGACGGACAACCATTGGACCATACTTCGAGCACCTTGGGAATGCTAGGGCAATCTCGAAGAAGATGGTTTCACGTGCACAACATGCAAGGGAACTTGAATTTCCGTGGAGAGTTGGGAGGTTTATCAAGAGGAGGTATTTCAGAAGCAGTAGTGGCAGCTTTAGCCTCTCTCTTATTGGACTTATTCTTCTTTGTCTTCTTCTTCTTCTTCTTAGCCACCTGGTTACTCGAATCCATACTTTCACCAGGCAAAGTAGAAGAGGAGGACACAGAAACAGGAAAAGAAGGGGAGAGGTCCACCTTGGAATCAACATGATGTTGTTCAGGCAGAGGAATTGATTGAACAGTAGCTGAGACATTCGGGACCACAGAGGTTGAAAACAACCAAACAGGCAACCCAACAGTTAACCCAGGAAGGGACAACATTGCCATGTAAGGAGCACCAACATTCCCAAAAGGAGGAAAATGACCAGGATTCCCATCGGAGGGGATTCCTTGGTTGGTGAACTCTGGAAAAGTTGCCATCAAAACTCAAAACTGCACACGAGCTAAAATCCAAGGCACACAATCAAACGGCCAACAAGCAAATTCTAACAGGGCATGTGATCGCAAGTGATTTATTTTACCACATTGAAACTTAGAAAATTCACCATTTCATGTTTTAAGAGTCGAGAAACGGATGAAAGATGACTCTATCTCTTTCAGTTTTAAAGCAAGCGTGAAAGGACAAGTGCTTGGTGATATTTTAAAATTTAAGGAGTCAGATAAGATCAAAATGACTGCTCAGGAATACTAGGCAAAGGGTGTACCAAATAACCGTGAACTGCAATATACACCTTGGTTACAAAATGAAAGAGAAATCAACCAAGGACTTGATGTACGTGCAGGCAATCTCCCCGAATGTTGTGTTCGGTGTATCACGGGTATAGGGTGGTATACTCGGCTTCCTATGGATAAAGGATAGCAACCTAGTGGGGTCTCCCTTTGTATACGCGACGGTACGGGGAGTACAAGTCCGTACTAGTGTTGTCTAAAGCCAAGAGGCGAACGACAGCTACTAGGTTTAACGACGCCGGAACACATCTCTAGCCTAGACCTCTAAATATTTCGTTAATGTTTCAATGTTGCCTTAGTGTAAATTGAATAAATTTTAATGTTAATCTTCAATTATGTTTCAGTTTTTAGGCCCTAGCAAGTGTTATGTCTCAAAATCGCCTAAATGCACACTACATGCCACAGTATATCATTTCATTCGATGAAAGCTAATTACGAGAGAGTTAAGATCTTTTCACACAACAACAAAATGATCAGACAACAACCAATGACATCTCTAATGTAGCTAATGGAAACTAAAATCTTTTCTTTCAAAGTTACTAATCACTAATAATACAAAAAAGATTTAATTCGCACTAACTAATCCAAAGCAAAAGAGATTTTTTTGTATTTTCAATGTTTAAGAGCAAAATGCACTAAACAAAATGAAAAATATTGAGACAAGCAATTTGAGAAGTGATAGAAAAAGAGAAAAACAATCAAATTTCACTCAATGCAAACACACAATCAAACCTCAAATTGACAAAAAGTCCCTCAAACGAAAAGAGATCCCGAAGACTCAAATGAACCGTGTAATCTAGGCCCAGAACGAGACAAAGCGGAATTCAAATGAAGAGGAAGACAGTCACTCAAATAACACACTAAAACGATAGACAACCACCAAACGAATGCAGAGAAGAAATCACAAAGCTGACTGAACAGACAGAAACCAAAAACTCCCAAGGGAGGCTCGACACACAATAGCACCTACATGCCTTAGGGCTAGAATGTAAAATCGATAGAAAAGGGCAAACAACCAAAGGATAAAGGTTGCAGTTAGTAAAACAAGGCTCCAGAACACTCAGTCAGTCGAAGAAATGAAACCAAAATCACAGATCAAGCTCAGAAAGCTCAAAACCAAGCAAACCCTAGCACTTCACAGCACTGGCGCGACTGTCAAGCTGAAACTAGCGCCATAACGGGATTGGCGTGAGTAGTAAATTGGCAACTAGCGCCAATTGGCGCGAATGTCATGCTAATAAGTGTGCCAGTCAAGTTTGCTATGCAAAAATAAAAAATAAGCAATCCAAGAATCAGAACAGTGATGTTGGAGTTTAAACCAAAAGCCAAAGACACGAAAAGAGCCAGCGAAAAGAGCTGATCAAGCAAGCAAAGTCAAGAATCGACCGAAAGACAAGACAATAATCCAAGTGTTCAGTTCATAAACTAGACCGGAGATTGATTGAAGCAGCATTGATCTACTTTCGCTAATGCAGAGCAAGAGCGTTTTCGAAGGCTATCTGGCTAACTTCAGGGTCCGTCTATAGTTTATAAAGCAAACAACAAGCTAACTCCCCAGTGGAGTCACCAATTTATTGTAGAGGTAAATCCCCTCTGCGGACAGAGGCGATCCCTACTAGCCCAGATCGGCTCTAGCAACAATCAAATCACGCTACAACGCAAGCTCCTAATTGCAAAAACAAAAGTGCGATACGAGGCTTACCTTGAGTCCAACGCTGTTGTCGTTGCAAAGAGGATAGTGCTCTCGATCCCTTGCTCCGAGAGGTCACAATTCTACCACTTGACACGATCGAACACCTGCACATACAAGAAACACGATGAAAATACAAGCGTAAAACCGAATAATTGCAATTATGTGTCTGTCAGAGAGGACACAACTCATAAAGAAGCATAAACAATACGAGTGGAACTATAATTTTAGTCGCTTATATTAATCATACAAATGAAAATACAACCTGGCTCTGACGCTGAATTCTCCTTCGGCGGGTCGTCAGCGGAATACGTCTCTGTAAAGCTTGTCGAGAATATGGACAAGCCTCTCTCTTCGATCGCCAATCTCCTTGCTATTGATTTGTCTCTATGAGGACTATTGCAGCATTCTTTAGGCTATGAAGGCTCTTGGAGACTCAACCATTCAGCCCCTTCATCAATGGAATATGGCTATATTTATAGAGGAGAGGAGGAGGTTGGGATCCCTACAATAGTGGAAGGGAGGCCTTATCCCTTGGGAGGTTCCCCATAAGGTGGAAAGAAGAAGCCAAAGGAGGAAGGCCATGGTTATTCAGTCAAAACCACTCCTCATGACTCATCGACGAAGTTGTTGTAATTGAAACTTCGCCTCTTTTTTTAAAAAACTTTCCATAAGAAGATTGATGCGGGTGCTTAACTGGGACAGAGTGCCAATTGGTGCGGGCTCGGTGTTAATTTTCCCCCATTGGCGCGAGGACACAACGAGCTACCAGCGCCAAGGCAAAAACATGTGTTTTTATGGGTCTGTTCAGGAAATTATCAACAGAAGTAATGTTGTCCTCATGGAAATGGATACAATGATGGTATTTGCAAGGCATGACACTGCATATTGGTCACAGAAATGACCCTCCAATGGGCGAGATGGGGATTGCAGGGACGGTGACAAATTACTGTGTAACAACTCTCCTCAGATGTTTTAGGTGTTCTTCATCAGTCTTGGAATAGACTGTTATGTCATCCAGATAGATGACAATGAAGTGCCCTATTTCATCTGAAAAGGCTATGTCCATCTCTCGTTGCAAGGTGGCACCAACGTTCATCATTCCAAAGGGAAATTTTACATACATAAAATTGCCCCATGGAGTGGTAAAATTTGTCTTGATTTGGTCTTCTGGGAGTACTAAAACTTGGTTTTAACTTGAAAAAACATCTAACAGGGAGATCCTTTTCAAGCCTACTACCCTCTGAAGAATGTGTTCCATTTTTGGCAAAGGGTAATTGTCTTTGAGTGAGGCTCTGTTAAGGTTCCTGAAATATATGCACAATCTGATCTCACATGTTTTCTTTCTCACAGCTACAAGGTTTGAGACCCAATCAGAGAACCTCACAGGAACTATTATGCCTGCCTTATACATCTTCTTTATTTCCTTTTCCACTGCAGGCAATTGTTTTGGGTTTATTCTATGAATTTTTTGTCTGAAAGGTCTCTGGTTCTCTTTCAAAGGTATTTTGTGTTGTATGATGTTTGTGTCATAGGCCTTTAAGTCTTCATAGCTCCAAGCAAACACATCAATCAATTCTTTGAAAAAGTCAATATATTTCTTTTTCATGTTTGCAGGCAGGGACTTAGCCAATTTAATCATCTTAGGCTTATCTTCTGTGCCTATATTTCATTCCTCGACATCAGAGTCTAAGTGCTCTATGGTGGGATTTTTCGCTACATCATCGAAATCAAAAATATCCTCTAAAGGTGCTAGGCATCGAGGTATGTTCTTATCTTTGGCCTACAGTACCTCTACTTCCTCACTTTCTGCATTTTCACAATCTTCGTTTGGATTTCCAAGTTGTTCAGTCAAAATGTTTATTTTTATGTTACAGGGTGGTTCTTCCTTGTCTGAGGGTTCCTCACTTAGGCAGCTATCTTCAGATTTTGAATCTAAATCTGAGAATTCAAACTCGTTCTTGTCTGTCAGGAAATCTTCAATCTGCTTATCCCCCTCAAAAACCTGCCAATATGTTTCATTATCTAGCACTGCAGGCCTAAATTTGGTCTGAATGATGATTTTTTGATCACTGGGAGACTTGTGATATGAACTAGCTATGCAAGCTAATCCATTTGCAATTACATTCCAACTCCTAGGGATAAACACTAGTTCATATTCCACAAAGGTCTTCAATAAATCCATGGCATCATTCCTATACGCTCTCAACCTAGGGTGTTTAGCTGTATACTCACCGTTTACTTGTTTTATGACCAACTCAGAGTCTCCATGCACAGTTATCCTACGAGCTCCTAAAATTTTCAATAGATTCAAGCCTAGGATAAGAGCCTCATACTCTGCGATATTATTTGTGCATTTGAAGTTCAGATTAAAGGCATGGCTCTCTGCATAGTCACTCTCCGTGTTATGTATCCAGACTCCTGCTCCTGCAATCTTCCTAGTACAGGATCCATTGAAATTCATTTCCCACAAGGGTTCATTCTTGGGTTTACCATCATTTTCTTCCCCAATGTGGATCTCACTGGTCTGTTGATGGTTTTGCTCTCCCTGATGTGTATGGAATTCAGAGAGGTGACTAGTTAGCTTATTGCACTCTATTTCTTGTTTGCTCTGAATTTCTGTTTCAGCATACTATCCATATTTTTCTTCTTCATTTTCCTCTAAGTCTAGAGTGGCCATTAAGTTAAAATATATGGTCTCAACCCCTTTGTTTGTATCTCTGTTTTCTGATTCTGGCTCTCCCAAGGATTCATCATTGCAAAAGATAAAGGAATCTAGATCTGTGTGCACAGAATACAGAGGAGAGTTTTCAGGCTTTTCAGGGCTGCTGACCATGAATTTCATTTGTGCCTCTCTATATAGTCTCCTTAGTTGGCTAAAGACAAGGATTGTGGCATATGACCCATCCATCTGCATTGTACCTTGCAGCTTGGCTCCCCATGACCTAGATAGTAACATGCCATACTTAGGTGGTACATCTGCCACCACAACATCCATAACCATACATTTTGCAGGGATTTTGGTAAGGTTTACACACAAGTCTTTGATTAGGCCCAGTCATTTTACTCGGCTTGAGTCAAATGAATATAAATCTTTATAAGGGCGAGTTATCTCTAGGCCTAACTTTTCCATAACTACCTTAGGCATTAAGTTGTGTGATGCCCCAGAGTCATGCATTGCATTGTGAAGGATCTTGTCATGGATATTGAGACTGATATAAAAAGGTGGTACTACCCCTTCTTGAAACTTCCCTTCTATCTTTGGAAAAAACAAAAGGGCTGGTTGATCATCACTCAAATTGACAGTGTCACTGTTTTCCTCTAGATTTAATGCTTTCAAAATTTGGCCTTTATATACATCCTAAGTGGCCAGCTCAAAGAGTGGGACAGAGATTTTAATTTTTACAATCCCACTCTCCAAATTGAAAGTGGACTGACTCTTTGGAATGTTCAACTCTGTTTTGTTATTCAGTACCTTGGTGGTAGAATCACTATGTTGATTCTCATTATGTACAGTGCTTGTGACAGTTTTATCAGGAGCACTAACTGCAGTGCTAGTGCTGCTAGTTGGTTGATCTTGTTTATCAGTGTTTTGGTTGTCTTTTTCTTTGTTCTTTACAGAACTCTCAGCTGTTGATTTGTTACTTTTAGCAGTTACTTTAGAATTTTTCTCAGGCCTTTTCTTGATGGTAACCTCAGAAGCCTTTGGTTTGGAAGTGTCTAGGCTCTTTTTGCTTCTAAGTTCTTACTGTTCTCTGACCTGCATGATGGCATTTTCAAATCCTAGCCTGTAATCCTCAGATTCTAACCTTTCCTCATCCCAGTATGAGGATGAGGGCTGACCTTCCTCTATGGAACATTTTTTGATTGAGTTTTCTATTTCAAACATGTTTATTGTGGTTCCCTCAAACTCTTCTATGGTTCCCTCATCTTCATCAAGAAAGTTCTCTTGAAATGGGGGAATAATTTGTTGATGTGATTCTCTTTGCTATTTGGAGTAGTGTTGTTTCTCCTAAAGTTCTGGTTCTGGTTATGATTTTGATTTCTGTTTTAGGTACTAACTGTGACAACCATTTTTTCCATCATTTGTTGTATCTTTTCCATGTTTTTAGATAGACGGTCATAATTGGGATCAAATGCGGAAGCTACAGTGTCATCTCTATATGTTACCCTCTTCTCAGCTCTCAATCTTGCTTTTCTCTCAATCAAGTTAGCCTCTACACTTACTGCTCCTTTTTTCATGTCTTCCAGTGTGTTGTAATCCCTCTCCCTAAGCTGGTAGGCCATATCAGCATTAAAGCGTTTTGGATATTTCACTAAAGCCATACCTTGGGGAGGCTTCATATGTAGAGGAAGAGTGTTATAAATGCTATTAAACCTTGTAGATTAGTCATGGACACTCTCCCCTACGTTTATTTTCAGGTTCTTGTATTCTGCTAAGATTTGGAGAGGGTTGGCCTTAACTTCCCATTTGTTTATGAAAATATGATATAAAGCAGGAAGGTCTTGGATACTATTAGAAGGTAGGCCTTTAAACCATTTCTTCACATCACATCCTAAGCTCTGGGCAAAGATTCTCATTTTGACTGTATCATCATCTATCTCCATGTAGTCAAAAGAATCCTCCATCCTATCTACATGGTGTTGAGCTGTGGTAGAATCTTTTGCAATGAAGTGTGGGATTTTCGATTGGTAATCATTGGGTAAGGGCACTAGGGGCTGGGGTAACACCAGAGGTGCATACCAGGCTGCCATGATGATGTTATGAGGGAGTAAGGGGTCGGTTTGAGCAACTGGTATATGGATGACAAGGATATTAGGGCCAGCAGAGAACTGTTGAGCTGATTTAGGATGACTGAGTCCCAAGTTTTGAATGAAGTGAATATCAGGAGGTGTAGATGGAGGGGTTTCTCCGTCCCTAATGTGTTTACCACTTTGAGGTGGTGAACCAGGAAGCTCAAGGTCTGACTGGTCTAGAACACTGAATGACCTAGTTCTTGGCAATCTACTTGGTAGGTCTTGGCCAAGATGAGTGTCTGATAGAGCTGTAAAGTCTTCTTGTGTAGAGTTAGCTCTATGGATGTGTCTGGAATAGTTGTTCTTTTAGGTGTAGGAGACTTCTTGAGGATGCTCTCAGGGTTATCAACTATTCCAGGTGGGTTTGGGTTAGGATAAGCTCTTGTGTGAATGGTTCTTGAAGCTAGAATGTTGTTTTCCAACAAGGTAGCTTAACCCTACTTGTTGCTTCTATTGTGGTTGATGTTGTAATGGGCTCTGGTATCCCAGTGGAGTCTTATGTGAACCAAGATAATCAGCAGGCCTACTGATCACCAGTGGATTATTTTAACCATTTAGGAACTATGGAGTCGCTAGGTGGAAGGTTTAGGATGTTTCAAGAGGGTATACTGTCCAACACAGTTTTTCTGTAATGTCCTTTTTAGGGAAATCCTTAAAACACAGAAAAATCTAACCAGAGATGGAATGGGAGGGAATTTACCAGATATTTCACCTCTAAAAGAGGATGAGATCCAGAGGCTGTCTGGCCCTTTCCAGACTCTATCTAAGAGTGTGGGAGAAAACACAACAAGTGGTATAGAAGTTGATTTGCGAATAGGAGTGTTTAACTTCCAACCTAACCAGAGACTGTAGGTTTCTGAGGCTCTTGTGATGTAATAAGATGGAAAATACTCAGAAGATCCCCAGTGGAGTCACCATTATGTTAGTGACCACAATGGGAGACAGACAAATTTTTTTTTTCTGAATAAGGCTAATTCTATTAAAGTGAGAAATATTGTACAAATAGAGCTTGCATGCAAGTGATACTGAGAAGAAGGGGAGCCATAGGTGGAAGGATAACAACCCCGCTTCTGAATAACTATCATGGAATGAACAAGAGATAAAAAGGAGAGCAAAAAAACAAGAGCTAGACAAAAGTAACTACCCAGAGTGGGTGGAATCTGCTAGACGAAATTTTTTCCCTTTTTTCTTGCTTACTTTGACCCAGCCATTAGAACTTGGCTGGAATGTGACCATTTGTAAACTATTCTGCGTTGAGGGTGGAATATCTTTATCAGAATCAGAGGAAGAAGATTCATGTGATCGTTTCTCATAGATCAGAGGGGTAGAGGGATTTGCTGGAGTGACTGCGGGAGCGTCCATCGGAGTCTCAACATTCTCCCTATCTACTTCGATTTCTTCTTCATTCGAGCTAGAAGAGTCTGTGTCATCCATGGGGGGGGGGGGGGGGGGAGGAAGACAGGTATTCCAGCTCTTGGATTTGGGTTTGTGATTGAGATTCTTATTTTTGTCTTGAAGCTGGGAGCAAGTATTTTGGAGATGCCTCATTTGATGACAATGGCGACATCTAAAGGCTGTATTTTCATAGTCCAAAGTCTGTGTCCAATGGAAGTCCCCAAATTTGAGGTTGATCTGATCCGGCAATCCTTTTGCTGATGTCTATTTCCACACACAATCTATCGTAGGTGTAGAGTCCATTCTCCCTTCTTGTGGTGTCTGTGGCGAGATAGCGGCCTAAGGAATCTCCTATGGCTAAGAATACAGAGAAGTGCCATAGATGCGCCAAAAGGTTCGGAAGCCTGACCCAAATGGGGAGTTTGGTGATGAGAGTTGTAGAAGGGTCGAAATCTTGAAACCATGGGGTGATAAAAAGCCCATTCGTGCCCCAGAACCAGGGACCTCCTGTTAGGGCTCTCTGGTAATCTTCATTTGAATCGAAAGCCACAATGAAGAAGCCTTTTGAGCATAGGTAGATCTTTCTTTTGTTAGTCCAGTTGGAGTGGATCCAATGGTATAAATATACTATATGAGGCCATAGGCCATTAAATCTGTGCATATGATTGTGGATTCAACAAATGTTCGATAATGTTCGGCAAGCGTAGGATGAGAGAGTTCTATAGAAGGAATTTCCTCCAATTTTTCCACTAGAAATGGATTGAGAGCCATGGCTGGATGAGAAGCTTTCGAAGAGGTTTGAGGATGGACTGCAGCTTCATGGATAGCATCTTTGTAAGAGAATGAAGGCGCAGAGGAGGTCTGCCCAAAGGACCCTCCTCTTAGCCTCAAGGTTAAAATAGTGGAATAATCTCTTTGAATACAGTAAAAAGAGAGGGGAAAAAGGTCCTCTAACTATTTACCTTTATACAATAATCTCTGATATGAGGAGGGAATCCCCAACCGAAGTTTGAGCTTGTTTGAAATCTCCTGTACAATATCTATTGCACACACCCATTGCAACATTGTTTTGCCGGAGAGGAGAGTGATTTGGATCTGAAATGTAGGGTCTCCTATTGGCAGATCTGGCTGGTTCAAGAAGCGAGCCTAATTTTTACATGAGGAGGAAATGGAATCTAAGGGCACCCTTGCTTGGATCTCATAACCCTTGTGAACAAAGTTTTCTACAGCGCACTTTTTCCAGCTTCCTATTGCCCCACTTCTATGTAGAAATTTTTTTGCTTGGGAAAACCCTGATGTAGCCAAGACTCTTTAGAAAGCCCTCAATCCCTTGCCCTCAGCAGTGATGATGGCTACCCATAAAGGTGGAGGGTAATCCCAGATCTGAGCCTCAGCTGAAACCCTGATGACGGCAGCTAGAGCAGTGGTGGTGTAGCCGTCGGAACCTTCTTAAGAAATGTGTCAGAATCGTCAGCTTCCTCATATGCGCAGGTGGGATTAAACCTTGTTGCTGCGTCCAGAGCCGAGAATTTTTTCGAGTGGGTGAAACGGTGTTGCGTGTTGTGCATTTTCTGAGCGTAGAGACCCCAAGGGTTCACAGCATGGAAACTCGTAGAGCCTGCGCACTCTGCCTTGGTATCGGCGACTACAGAGCCCACCAGGGCCAAGGATCCGAAGGCGATGGAAGACATAGCGATTAGGCTTTTGCCACAGAAAGAGAGATTGAAAAAATACATCTCACCGAAGACAGACAAATGTTATCAGTTATAGACTCTCAGATTTGTTCCCCAGCGGAGTCGCCATTATGTTGGGGTTCCCATGTTTTGGCCAGATTGGTAAGACCAAAAGATGAGACAACATCAGAACCACTTTTAGACCTCAGGATCTAGCCCTCCTGGGTCTAGAGAGGGATCTCTCTATATAAGCAAAGGTTTTATATGTTTGAAGCTCAAAGTTGAGATATTAGTCTAGTTATAGGCATGGGGTTTGTTTGTTTGATTTTTAGTTTGGTTGTTGGGAATCAGGAAAGAATGGTTCAATATAAGCCAAGGATGAGCAAAGAGGATTTTAGGCAAAGGAGGGATGATTCAGAGAACATCGATACCATTGGGCAATGGAGTTAGGAAAGGGTTTACTTACTATTCAATATGCAGGCTTTCAATTTGGCTAGTCATCTAAAGCATTGGATCTTAAAGATGATAGTGTGGCATGAAATGGTAAGAGAGAAAGTGACAGCAAAGAACCTCCAAGGTGACCCTTCAGGGATCAGATCCAGGGATAGGACATGTCGTTGGACTACCTGTGACCCAACACCTAAAATGTTAACTCTTCAGACAAGGAAACATAAAAGATTTAAACACAAAGGTGAAAACCTGAGATCAGAGAGAGACTTTGAACTCTCAATGCTTTGGCATCCAGCTTAAGGGAACTTAGGAAGGTTCAATTAATTGAAAGGATCTTAGAGAGACAGAGACGGAGTTCTAGACTCCCAGTATCCCAATTCATTCAATTAAAACCCACCAAGCACATCTAAGAACTGATTCATTAACTCATACATCAACTAGCAGTATATTGGACCACTACACTAGTTAAATTAGCTTGAAATCAATCCTCAGATAATACATACAGCAGAAAAAAATTGATGGCAGGGAGAGCATAAACATAGGGTACCTAACAAGGGTAAATCCTATGCTATATTTCTGTTGCGTGCCAGAAGAAATGAAATGTAATGAACTAAAAAGGAAAACATAGACAGAGACAGAAAAAAATCACTGCTGCTTTAAATCAGGATCCAAAGAAATGTGCTTGTCATATTAAAGAGCAACACCAGTTAAGTACAACATTACCAATAGCCTGATATTCAGTCTGCAAACATCTTCCTCAACCTATCTTAACAATTTACACAAAGAACATGTCTCAGTAGAAACAGCTTGCAATTCACAGATATCCGATCAACAACCTTTAAAATGAGTTTCTTCATGAATTTTATAGCTGAAAAAGAGGCTGAGGAGGTAGATGGAAAACTAAATGTAGCATTAAAAATTGGAAGAGAAAGAGGGCCGAGGCCCCATTCTATTTTAAATTCTAGGCATTTATCTTCAGTACGCTTTGGATGAAAGAGTGGTCCTCGTCAGGCTGTAATTTACTCCAAGTATGTCTTTGATGTACTTGCTGTAATATCTCTGCAATACTCTGGTGAACTAAACAAAAACAGATCAATGACTTTGGGTCTGCCATACTGTGTAACAAATTCTTCTGATAGCATAGGACTGTTGTCAAAGCTGAAATTTCCTCAGGAACACGGTATAGAAAGAACACAGTATGGACACTTCGTCCTTTCACAGGTAGGAACATTCTGCTGATGGTGACACTGATATATATCATTTTGTGTGCCCTAGGCCTTATGTGTGATTTATGAGGTCTTCGATCTGGTACCTTGCCTTTAAATTATTGGATTAAGGCTCGCGATCTTCAATTACAGGCCTTAAACTATCTGCTTTCTCACTGATACTCTTTGCCGCTCCATGATTTCCTCTGTCTACGAAATTTGCGCTTTAATGGCTCTGGATAGGTGTTACAGAGTTTAACTCTGTTCTTTTAATGAGAAACATGTCATAACACCTTCCGAGGCCCTTTCTCCATAATCTCAGTCCCTGAAAATGGTCTTTTCCTGCGTTTCTGTGCCACTGTATCAGTGACTGTGAACAGTGGAGGTTTTCACCGCCCGTAACCCTACAAAACATGAAAACACATTAATAAATCCATGCATGGGGGGGCACACTGTGGATGACTATGAAAATGGTAACGTGGCACAGATGACGACGATGCATGCAGAGGATACTGTGGATGAACCCCGTGGAACAATGGGAGATGCACTTGGAAGACGGTGAGAAAGGAAGTTTTAAGGTAAAACATTAAACTTTGACCTTTGAATGAAATATATAGGACACGGACGAAAATGCGATGAGAACATGTGGAACGGGTGACGTGGCAGGACCAGTTCAATAGCGAGGTGTAAATCAAATCCGGACCGTCCGATCTCAGGAGGAGATTGACGGCTGTAAGTTCATCGGAGGGCGACAGATGGTGGGCCAGGGGTACTGTTTGCCTTGGTTATCGCCTGAGCATCTTCGGGGCGCGATGGTCGTCGGATGGCCTGCCCCAAATCGGACGGTGCATGCGCATATCGCGCCGGGTCCACAGCCGAACTTTAAAGCGCGATGAGAGTGGTTTCTCAACAGTGCTCGAGGACACGTGTTAGGCGGTGACGTTGATCATTGCGAAATGAAAAATACCGCCCACCTTCCAAAGGGGGTGCAATAGAAACCACTGGTTTTGAATAGTGCTCGTCTGTGGGGACCACCGGAGCAGATGAAATGCGAGCCATCGATCTATGGATCAGATCGACGGTGGATATGCGGTCGGGGAATGAACAGGGAACGTGAGAGCACTCACGATGGCCTTTGGATAACCGGGAAATCAACGTTGGAAAATGCTCCTAATACTCATTTATTCAATTATGATAAGTGCTTTATGCCTTAGCGCCTTGTCTCGGCGCTGGGTTACGTGGGGGAAAATGGTTCTGGGGCTGAGCCGAAAAGGGGCTAGGCTTGATATATGTTCAAATTGGGTTTTCGGCCCTTTTTAATGCAGTTTAAGGCTAGGGAAAGGTTTCGGTAAAGGGAAAAGGGGGTTTTTAAACCAAACAAGGGGTGTGTATATGCTTTAAAGGAGATGTTGGCATGGTTTAGAGGAACTAGGGGAGGGAAAAAGAGGGGAAAACAGTGGCTAAGTGAGGATGGAATGAGGGAAAGGCCTTTGGGCATTCTTTTTTACCACATAGAGGCTTATTAACTTGGAAATAGCAATGGAAATTTACCAAAGTGCAGAGGGTATGAAGAGGCTTTCAAGGATGATGTGCTTTCAGGAGAAATGCATTCCTTAAAGGCTCAAAAAACAATTTAGCCCCCTGTTGCTTGTCAAAAAATTCATAGGGGGCTAACAGGCCTTATCATATGCAGAGGGTGAGGGATGAGATTGGTAATACACTCATCACACCAATCACACAGGTAAATCCCGTGACTACGAAGCTGCTATGCGAGATCTTGGGACATATGGGCTACTACAGAAAATCCAGTCGGGGATACACACTGATCATTGAAATTTTGAAAGCACTTCTTATGCATGATATTTCATTCAATTGGGATGATTTGCACCAAAAG
Source organism: Pinus albicaulis (assembly GCA_034641835.2). Lineage (NCBI taxonomy): Eukaryota > Viridiplantae > Streptophyta > Pinopsida > Pinales > Pinaceae > Pinus > Pinus albicaulis. Next base: position 141,984,049 of record CM076576.1, read on the forward strand.
AGCTTTGAACAACTCAGGAACAGGGTGGTCGCTGCACCTATTCTCACTTCCCTCGATCAGGCGACGATATTTCATAGGGATACTTCAGGAATCGCCCATGAAGTAGGTCATACGGAGCTTGGCACCAGGGACAGTAATCACACAATTGCATGTGCTAGTCGGACAATATTAGGTGCGGAACGTGATTATACCACCGTGGAGAGGGAAGGGTTGGCCCTGACCTACGAGCTACAGAAGTATCAACGCCATCTATTAGGAAGCCACTATAAGATGATTACATATCATTGGGTTTTAGAGCGCCTGAGGAATATGACTATGTTGGGGGGGAAAGTCTGCAGGTGGCTACTGCTTCAAGAATATGATGTTGAAATCATCGTCAAGCTAGGAAAGTTGAGTACAGATCGGGATCACTTGTCCTAAATTGAGATGGGTGAGGAAGGATTTCCTGATATGTAGTTTTTCGCCAATAGGGTTGTGAATGCACGTTTTACCGAGATCTCTCCATTCCTTACCACAGGCATAGTACCTACTGAATATTCGGTATGAAAAAAGAAGGATTTGGTTCATCAAGTGGCAGACTTTATCAGTATCGCACCTCATAAACTACTGTGCAGCAATGGCTTAAAGCATGTAAACTACGCTCTCTTGGTCGAAGCCCACGAAGATATAACAGGGGGTCACTAAGCAAGTAAGACTACGACGCCAGAGGTCTTGAAGGTTGCACTATGGTAACACAAAATTTCAGTTGGAAGGAATCCTAGCGGAGTGAAGATGGTGCGCTGGGAATGCGGGAGGGTTGCTCGGAGCGCAGGGGTACGCTGGGATCGCAGGGGTATGCTGAGCACACCCCGGGTGCGACAACTAGTTGTTCAAATAGTAAAATCGAGTAAAAACAATAAATTACCATTGGATGGAGTGGACGACCAGTATTTAATGCACCGATTTTGGGAGATTTTTACTGTTTACTTGATGGTAAGTCCCATGCGAAGTCTACCCTACCGTTGGGTGGTACCCAAGGCTATAAAATAGGTGATATAGATCAGACGCAGGTTTCGTATTACTCGAATAGCTTGTACTTAGCCTGGTTTTCCTGGATGAAGTTGTGCTGTAAGAAATTATGTGCCTAGCATCTTGTTCATGTCTGAGTAGCCTTCCCCTTCTGACAATAGCAATCATGAGTTCATATTTCGCACTAGAATGACGACCATGAACCCTGCCGAACTCTCGAAGCCAGTAACCTCAGTAGACCAAGACACTGAGGAAGTGGTGGAGGTCAAATCCAAAGTTGAATAAATCCTCTCCACACCCAGCCCTTCCACCAGGAAATGAAAATAAAAATCTCAGGGCTCAAGTAAGCCCCCGAAGCCTATGAAATGGGCCGCAGGAAAGCCCTGTACCTCCTCACGAAATGTGAAATCCCCGCGGGCTGCTCAGGAGGACGCCTAACCCGCTGAGCTGATCAACTGGTTTCCCCCCTTCATGTGACCGCGCAGGACATTGACACGCATGCCAAAGAACCTCAATGGCTTGATCACCTACCTGCAAATGCCGCTGACCCTGGGGGAGGTCCCCATCATAGGTGAACCTTTTGGCCACCTTCACGAAGTTAAGTTCAAGGATCATGATTTGGCCAACTTTGAGGCCTTCCCTGAGCTAGCACTTGAGTTATACCTTGATACATTTCATGGCGCCGATGGGGTCAAAGTTGTCCCCCAACACTGGCTATGTGGTTTGGCGGAGTCCGGGCTCCTAAATCTGCTTAGGATGCCCCACTTTGGACACTACAATGTAACAGACCTGCTCTGATCAGGAGATCATGTCCAAGTTATGAAAATTTCTCAAAAATTAAAGTGTTCAAAATTGGTTTCAATATGAACGACTGAAAAGGTCTCATCGCTGCAATTCTGGTGCCACTAACAGTTCTCAAAACTGAGGTCGTATGAAAAAGTTATTGAGGTTTGAAATCTCTAGTAAACTCCAAAATTTAGTTAACCAAGTTTGACTTTTAAAATTTGGAAAAATTAAAAAAAGAATATTCCAAATAATATTTCAAGAATATTCCTTGGAATATTCCCCAAAATATTCCATTCGGGCCTATCAATGATTGACAAGTGTAAGAGGCTCATTGGAGGTTAATTTGACTATGCAAATTTGAACCAATTACGGGCTGCCACGTGGCAGGCCCGGAGGCTACCACGTGGCCCCTAGTTCGATGGTTAATAGTGTGTTATAAAAATTTTGAGGCCTTACGAGTTTTGAACACTGAACCACAGGTCGGGCAGAGCAGCACTTTACCGTTATGTCACACGAGTGTTTCTTAACACTATTGGAATATGAGGCATATTATGGTTTAAATTTGAATGTGGAAAAAGGGTTAAGGGCTATCCCATCCATATGTTTCAGGAGCCATGACCATGGCCTTAAGCCCGAAGGTTAACTCAACTGACCGCAAACAACAGGCATGTGGCCACCCTTTATGTTAGATTAAATGCGATGGTTGTTTCAGACGATTTTCTCTGTGGTTTGGGCGGCAGTCACCATGTGACTGCCCCACTCAAATGGATAAACTTAACATTAAATTTTACCACCAATTCTAGAGTATAACTTCCAAATTCGGAATGTTTGCCATTTTTAGCGTAGTTAATTGCAGTTACTCCACATTTAGTGGGGTTTTGGGGGAACATTGGGCAGTTTCTTTGGGAGGCCATAAATCTCTCATTATTGAACCAAATTGAGTGAAATTTTAGTCAATTTTGGGTATCTTCAACATTATGAGCAGTTTGGCATAGGTTTCAAGTAGAATAAAGGTGATCTTCAGCATTTTTTTCTTCGAGGAAGACGAAGGGATCATCAGGGCCACCATGAGGCAGAATCAGTTTGAGGCCTAGCCAGGGGAGCTAGAGTCCTTTTCCAGAATTCCAATAGTCTAAATTGGATATTTCAGATGTTTTGAATCTGATGAGATGATTTTAAGAGCCTTTATAGAATTTTGAATGCCTAAAATCTTCAGTAAAGTTCCAGGGGCCATTAGTGCCAGCTTTTGCCAACAACAGTGCAAGGCTTAGCCAGAGCTTCTTGAGACAATATGCAGTGAAATGATGGTAATTATTGACTTAAAACATCATTTTTAATCTATTTAAATAGGTTTTATAAAGTTTTGAAGACTTCTAGAGGTCAAAAACTCGGTAGAGAAGTTGTCATTGACTCAAGTGCCAAGGGGTGCCGATAGGTGATTGAGGTGAAACCGGAGTAGCCGGAGGCCATTTTTTATGAATGAAAAGTATATCTTGACTATTTCAGAAATTTTGGAACCAATGGAAGTGGTTTCAGAACATTTTGAGAACTTCTAGAGCTTGAGAAGCTAATGTGAAGTTTTGTGCAGCCCTGGGAAAATCGTGGAGGATAGCCTATTCTGGGAATGCAGTGCTCAATTTGAGCAATTCATCCATTGAAATTTGATGTATGATGTGTATTAGATACAGAAGGAGTGATATCAATGATAGAAATATAATTCTGAGGGATTTTTTGCAATTTATAAGCTCAGAATAGCTTAGTGCACTGACAGAAGGAATCGTGTCAACAAGAGCCTAAAGTTGTTTGTAGAGTTTGGACAGCCATTAGAGGGATATTGATGGTATTTTCAGCCCTTTGGATCATTGTTGTATTCTTTGGAGTTAAGTATTTACTTGTAAAAAAACTTACCATAATCCCAAAGAGTAGATTCAATATGACCAAGCTCAAAGGAGACGTAGCCCACAAGATTTCGGGTGAACTCCTAGATTAACTTTGTTGTTGTGTTGAAATGTTTATTTTCTGCATTATGTTGTTGTTATACATGTTAAATTTCAGCAAGAACAAATGAACTTAAGACACATAAACAGTAAAAATTCATACACCACTTTCAAGTAAATAATTCCGCAAAATTGTCAAGTACAAGCTAGATCATTTAATTTAAACTGAGTGGTAGGTTCTTGAAATAGATACAAGTTATCGAGACCATTTTCAGATCAGGCTCTCATGACAATTTCTTGCGCTAATTCATGACGGATGCTTGTTGATCTAGGACATGATCCCCATTGATGTTGTGCTCGTGCATCGAATTACTGGTCTCCCCATGAGCGGCACGAACCCCCTGGAGCACGTGCGTAAGAAATATGAGGGGGAGACTGTTGAGTTCGTGTGCCAAAAGTATCATGTGGACCGTAATACTCGGGTATTTATCATCAAGACCATTAGTAACCAAGGTACTCTGTTGGGCACCATGTTGTTAGCATGTAAAATGATGAGGAAGTGTCAGGTCACCTCCATTCCAGCCTATGTCATTCAGTTAACCGGCCAATGTGTGAAAGGGGTATGTTTTAATTGGGCACAGTATTTGTGCGATGAGTTTCTAACTAACGTTCGTGAGTCCCAGGAGCAGGGCTGTGCCTTTTTTTACTCTTGGTTGTTGTTTCTTATAGCATTAGTTTCCTGGGAAGCTCCTCCAGAGTCAATCCTCCATGAGATTACCCTGGACATGTGCAAAGGGGCTCGCTATGCACACTTATGGGATTCCATGGATCCACAATAGCTCGAGGACAACCAGGTGTTCTAGGTCCTCTTTCAGATTAGCACGACTGCAGCTATTAACTCTCGACCATGGTTGTCCCTTGCCGTATATGACAGATACAAGGGCATTGCTACATTTCAAGTCACTCTGCACAATGTTCAGATCAGAGCGCACAAGGAGAAAGTCTGGACTTCGCTTACTTACATGGTGATGGATGAAGAAATTGACAACGTCATTGTGCTTTGGCCCCCTAACTAGAAAATTGGCTTCAAAACGGGCGCGAAGGGCATTGGAAGCACCAGCATGTCCCGAGTCAAACCCCCTGTCGTCCTCCTAGATATTAGAGGTATTCCCAATAGTACCAAACAAGACACTGGTGCAGCCACCCAAAAGGATGCGCAACAATAAAAGGACGTCGAGACAGTGACCTAAATGGACTCACAAACCGGGTTGGGTATAGAAGGTCTAGATGTCGGTGGACCTGCCTCCCCCTGCGGCACGAAGCGCACAAGCAAGCCAATTAGAATGCCATTCAAAAAGCAGTGATCTCAGCGAGCGGAATGAGATGAAAAAACCACACTGACTGACGGAGACCTGGAACAAATTGCTAATGCAGTCACTCTAGCCACAGAGGATAGATGGTCCGCCTTAGTAGAGTAGCAACGGGCCACGGTCGACACAATTCAGGCTGAGCTGTGAGTGCTACAATTAAAGACAGACACATTGTAGATTAGTGCGACCTTGATACGCCCACCCTCTATCACCAGTAGTGCAACACTAGTTACATATGACAGTCGGCTCTATTATCTCCCTGGCACAGCTCTAGTGCTCAGTCCACTTGACCTGGGACTCCAAGTCCAGGCTAGTAAAAAATTCCAGCTGAACTTAGCTCGGCTACCCCATGAGGCCTTGCAAGGTCTCTACACCACTGTATTTTATGAAATCCACCATTGAGACCAGCAAGTGCACCAACAGCTCAGTGTAGCTGAGCAAACAATCATTGCAAAGGATGTTGAGGTGTGTCTCGCCACTGCGAAGCACACAAAGCTCGAAAACACAATTCACCAACTTTGCGCAGATGTTCCCGCAGAGATCCTGGCCTCAGCCACCTCTCAGGAAAAAATATAAAGACTGGTCGCAGCACTCAACACCTCCCGGGATGGAGTTCAGGTTGTTAAGACACGCATGGAGCAGTAGATCGCAGATCCGCAGGCTAAGTTACAGCTCGAAACACCTTCGTAGGTCCAGGCCCAGTGAACTGTACTGGTCATCGCGACCACTAATGTTATCACAGGGAATATCGTGCAGGGATCCCAGCTACTAGAGACCGCCATGCAGCTATGGACTAAGGTCTAGCGCGACCCAATCTTGAGAGGATAAACTAGGACCTGGGACAAAAAGAAGAGGAGTTGGAGACAATCGAAGCCACCTTGCCCACTTTGGTCACTACTCAGCGCTTGCAACAACTGTGCACCATCCAAGTGTTCCAGGAGGATATTGATGACCTTCGGAAAAATAAGAAGATCCTTGGTGACCGACTAAAGCCGTGGGCTACCGAAGCCCTCAAACTGTCACAGGATGTCGATGTTTCTATTAAGCAACTGAACCAAACTTTGGAGAGTGTTACCAGCGTGACTAAGGGACCACTATCAGAAAATTTGACATTGCACAGAATGAAACTTTCCAAAGTGAAGGCATGTTGCCTTTGTTAGCTGAGGCAATTAGAATATTGCAAGCACAGATCGAGGCCCCACCAACATAGTGACTCGGGACAAGTCACAAGATTTTGTTGAGGGATTTTTTGAGCAGGGTCTCCCAAAGGCTATGAATTTTGTCCATTTTTGTATAATTTTGTATTTTTTAGTCTAACACAGGGGTTTTGGGGTGGTTCAAATCCCCTAAGGCATTGCAAATGGGTCAAGGGTAGACCAAGAGTCCGCAAACCATGGTTTGCGGACCATTGGATCTATAGGCTAAATCACTATAAATAGATGAACCTTTTTTGAATCATAGGTAGGAATGAATAGAGATTGATGCAAAGTAAGAACTATTAGATCTGTGGTAGGGTTGTTTAGGTTAGGATTCCTGCTGGCTATGTGCATGAATATCCTCTGTCCTACAGTGTGCGGACCCTGCTGGTTCTGTGCACAAGTGGTAATTTGGGGAATGTACGAGGATTTTTGGGTAATGATATAGATGTGCAGAAGTATTGTGGATATCTGATGTTATTTGGATATGTCCTATTATGGTTGATGCAGACTTGAGTTATATGATGATGTATCTGTTAGTAAGCTGCGAACTGTCTGTGTTTATGGTAAATGTATCTGTGATTTGTTAATCTATTGTGAATATATTTTTCTGTGATTATCACTGATAGTATGCATGTGGATGTGAGCCTGTTATTTAGATTTGATAGTTGCGGACCGACTTGACTTACCTGCTCTCTCCCAAGGTGCAGAAACCTGGTTCCAACACCCTGCCATACTGCTTCGGGTGAGACTTTGGCCTGTGCAAGCAGGTCACTGCCGAAAAGGCCAGTAGTATAGGGGTTTGTTTGCAAACCTTAACCTCCAAACCTGGTTCAAGACCCCTCGAGCCAAAAGGTGCAACTAATGCAAAAAATACCAAGGATAGAGGAAAATCCTGGGACTTCTCACAAAGGGAAGAAAAAGAGAGTTTGTAAATAAGATTGGTTCAATCACTTTGACAAAAAAGTAGAGAAAAGCCCCAACAGGAACTTCTTTGCACACAAAAATTCCAAAACAAACATGATATAAAAGAGACAAATCCAAACAAAGACTCCTTTCGAAACCAAGAAATTGAACCAAAAATAGAAGCTAGAAAATTGCTCCAAAATGGATGAAAACTGCGAAAATAAAACCAAAGAAAAATCAACAGAAAACAAACATGTTTTTTGTCTTTTCACTTTTTAAGGAGACAAGAAAATTTCAATGAGACAAGCACAAAACTACCAATGGTCCCAAATCAAGAAATTGAGCCAATCAAAGCAACTTCCAATTGCATAAGCCAACTAACTCACTTTCGTAGCGGGACTCAAATGAATAAAGAGAAGTAACTGACTTAAGAAATTGATTCAAAATAGTCTTACAAACTTTCACCAAACAAAAACTTCAAGAAACCAAAGAAAGGAAACCTCAAGATTCACTAGAAAGTTGAAATCAAGAAGGAAAAAACCAAAAAGTGAAGCAATTCATAAGGAAAACATGAGAAAAATGACAAAGGCTCACTGTTATGAAAGGTAAGAACAACCAAGAACTTCATAAAGAAGTCCTGGTGCTACAGCTGCAATTGAAACTTCACCAAACAGGTAAAACCCTAGAATGACTAGGTATTCACTTGAAAAGGAGAGAAACTGACATACAACAAAAATAATCACAGTCCAGACACCTAAGAGGTTCCACAGGGATGACCAACAATAGGCAGGAAAGAATTACAGGGTCCAAAAATTAAAATTTTCAAATTTTACTGGGCATACGCGGATCCACTGTGTGAAACACGCATGTATACGTGATTGTACCAAAAGAAACACGAGTATACACGGGTCCCTTTGGAAGAAAAAATAGGTATACATGATTGTGTGCAAACGAGGTAGCGTATAGAAAATGCAATAAAGTGATGCAGGAGCATCGGGATTAGCCAGCAATGTGAAAACTTGTTCACATGTTGTGGATAAACAGGGTGAAATTCATTGACTGTTGGTCAAAATCAGTTTTACTGAGAAGGTTGGACTTCTCAAATAGTTTGTTATAATTTATTATTGTAATAAATGAGAGGCTATCTTATTTTATATTTAGAGATAGAGTTGTTAGCATAGGTGTGCATGAGAGCTAAGAGATAGAGGATTGTTGTTAGATCTCTAAAAAAATAGAAAATTGTTGTTAGATATTGTTAGAGAAATTATTTGAGTAATAAAAGGAAGAAAAAGTGTGATGAGCGAGAGGTTGGAGAGGCTTCGAGTGGAGTGAAAGCTCAGAGTGTGCATGTGAACTGTGTTTTGTGTAACAGAGGTCATTTCCTTGTGTAATCTGGCCTAAGGTCGAGACTCTGTTCTTCTGTATATTATGAATAAAATTAATGTTGTGTGCATCATCGTATGACGAGCCCGTGGAGGCTTGAGTGTTTACTTTTCCATGTATTTGAATGAAGTGGTTATGGCCCTGTGTTTTTATTCTTAACTATAAGAATTCCCGTGTTAAGGTAAATCTGGCATAGCTTGAGTCCGCAAGCGGAAAAGCCCATTAACACAGAGAATTGGTGCAAAAATAACGCTTCGTGGAACCTTTGAACAAATTTGAAATAATATATAGATTGATTTTGGGACTCATCGGGTCCGTGTAAACCCATCGTATCGGGCCGGAGATGTGTTCCCATATTGCATCAAGTTACAAAGGAGTGTGGACGTGAAGGATTGTAAAATTTTCTTTGAAGTGATATCAGGTCCGGTGGATATCACATCGCTTATGGGAAGCGACGTCCAACCACAGCGATTTGCAATCATCTATTGGCGTCACATCGAAACTATGGAAAATACCGATAGTTGGAGGCCCGCATTGCCGACCACTGATATTGCGAATTGATCTGCATCGTCCGATCGGCTAGATCTGGGGTTGTAGCGATACACATAAAATTGTTGGAAAAGGTGTTCAAACGTTGTTTTGAATGGTTTAAAGGGTATATTAGGACTCGAAAGAGAAAATAAATATTTGTACGCCTACTCAAACACTTTTGGTTCCGAAAGGAACAAGGACTGATTATTGGGTTGTAAAGATCCATTGTGGGCTTTATTTAAATCCATTGCTGCCGCTGCATCAATTTTTGGTATCGGAGCCAGAAGAAAGAGGTGTTTGCAGTGAATATTCCACTAAGAAGAGGAATTGGTCGAGGAAGACCAGAACCAAATGCAATTCTGTTAGAAGAAGTGCGGAATTTGCGTGCACGAATGGAGACAATGGAGACAGCCCAAAGAAGAGCGCCTGATGATGGAGCCGAGAGTTCTTCAGAAGAATCTGTTGCAGATGTGGAAGAAGTAGAAGAAGACAATGAAACTGCCAAAGTTCTCAAGATGCTGGCAAAAGTTGGAAGCAAACCCAATATGGAGATTCCTATGTATGAAGGGAGTCTGAATGCGGAGGAGCTTATGGATTGGATCAAATCCATAGATCAGTACTTTGACTATGAAGAGGTTGAGGAGAATAAGAGGGTGAAGTTTGCAGTCACTAGATTGAATGGTCATGCAGCCATCTGGTGGGACGAGGTACAGACATCAAGAACGAGGAAAGGGAAATCTAAGATCAAGAAATGGGATAAAATGGTAAGTAAACTGAAAGCCAAGTTTTTTCCTAAGGACTATCATTTGAATCTTTTTAAGCAATTGCAAAATTTGAAACAGAAAGGAATGTCTGTTAAGGAGTATACAGAAGAATTCTATAGATTAAGTATTAGAACAAGGCATGTAGAAGATGATGTGGAAAAAATAGCCAGATATATAAACGGGTTAAGGTATGAAATACAAGATGAGATTAGCTTGTTAAGTCTGAAAACTGTTGAGGATACCTATCAAGCAAGTCTGAAGGTAGAGGAGAAAATATTGAGGAAACAAAGTCAAAGGAACAGAGGAAAGAGCTCAGCGAGAGGTAGAGGAGCTGCCAGATACATAGGAACACAGCATCAGCATGAAACAGGAAGTTCAAGTGGCAGATCACCACAGAGGGGTGAATCTAGTAGAGGAAGATTCGCGCCCAGAGGAAGAGGGCGAAGGAGAGATGTTAGGTGTTATACCTGTGGAGAATGGGGACACATGTCATGGGACTGTCCTCATAAAAAATCAGCAAGCCAAAGGGGTGAAAATTTGACTGAGGCAGAGCCAGAACCACCTCGACTTGTGGAGAAAGAGGAACCACCTGAAGAAGGTGAATCACTGCTATTTAGAAGAACTTTGCTTAGAGCAAAAAAGGAGACTGGAGAACCTATGCAAAGGAAGAACTTGTTCAGAACCACATGTAAATCAAAGGGTAAGTGTTGTAAGGTCATACTTGACAGTGGGAGTACTAATAATATTGTGTCCACAGAGATGGTGGAAAAGCTTGGGTTAGCAAGGACGACACATCCTGCACCTTACAAAGTGTCTTGGTTACAGAAGGGCCATCAAGTCATTGTGACAGAGCAATGTAATGTGGAAATGCAGATCAGCACATACAAAGACTTGATCCTATGTGACATAATTCCCATGGATGTATGTCATATATTATTGGGGAGACCATGGCAATTTGATCGAAAAGCAATTCATGATGGAAGAAGGAACACATATACTGTTGAGCCTCAAATTTCTGCTTTCCTTCACCTCATTTTACCTCATTTTTCCCTTGTCCATTTCCATTTTAAACCCAATTGATCAATAAAAATAGTTAAAATTACTTCTAGAATGGTTTACATAACTGACTTGTTGAATTTTGTGATTGTTGCTAATGTTAAACATTTTGACCGAAACAGCCGGCGAATGCAGCATTCGTAGCTAACCGGCGACTATCTCTAGGCTTACCTTTATGTTTGCACTTATTCCAGGTGGCCTCTTGAGGAAAAACGCATATAAGATGATCCACGTCGTGCCTACATGGTGTGTTGCTCGTCATGGAAGAGGAAATGAAGTCTCGTGTACCTGCTATGCACGTGGGAACACATTTCAGGAAAGAAGACTCTACTAGATCAAGCATAGCCCAGTGTCTTTTCTCTTTTACGCAGCCACCTTAAAGACTCCTAAGATGATTTCGATTAGGAAGACATCATTCCTAAATTATTGTAATTATTGTTACTTGCATTTACTTTAAAAACTCTTGAATAGGCCGAGAGCTTAGTTAGAAATTTTGTGTAGATTTGCTGCTAGATTTTGGTGTAAAACTCTGTGTTACTTCTTTTAAGACACAGAGCATTATGTTCAGACTATTGCATTGTTAATGGAGCAGACAAAATTATTTTGAAGGCGTGATTTAATTGTGAAGTTGAATGCCGTCAAGTGGTAGAGGGCCCCTGCCCCTTGAACGGATTTCCTTAGCGTAAACTAGATAAGTTTTTCCTAGCTGTCTTTACGTTTTGCATATTGAATTAGTAGTTGTTGTGTTTTACATACTGTGGTCGTATTCGTTCCAGTTCTTCCATAAGAAGACATTCTTCCAACAGACCAAAATGATGAATGATTGATGACTATGGTATTGTAGGATATCAGTTAGATTTGTATTTGTTTTAGCTAGATACTGTAGCCATAATTCGTTCCAGTTCTTCCACAAGAAGACACTTTGCCAATAAATCAAAACGATGAATGTTTAATGACTATGGTACTGTAGGATAGGATTTGTATTTGTTTTAGCTAGCTACTGTAGCCATAATTCGTTCCAGTTCTTCCACAAGAAGACACTTTGCCAATAAATCAAAACAATGAATGTTTAATGAATAGGAGTTGTATCTGTAGGATAGGAGTTGTAGGTACTGTAGGATAGGAGTTGTATCTGTTTTTAACTAGAGACTGTAGTTATATTCATCATAGTTCTTTCACAAGAAGACATTTTTCCAATAAATCTTAACAATGAATGATGAATAGCTATAGTGTCATAGGAATTAGTTGTAGTTTTTAGTCTTCACTATCATAGTTGCACTTGTCCTAATCACTCTTCCATAAGAAGAAATTATTCCAAGACATCCTTAATAAGTTCAAGATATGACTGTGATGTGACAACTTAGTTTCATTTGCTTTCAGTTCATTGCTTTCAATTGCATACAAGTCCACAGTCAAAATTGTTCTACCTCTTCCACAAGAAGGAACTCTTCCAAAATATCCCTCATGATGAACAAACTAATTGTGTAACTTCATATAGGATAGTATTAATTAGACCTTGGCGCTCTCGAGTTTCATTTTGCATTTAATTCATGTCCAAATACTTCATTTCAAAGTTCGATGATGGCTTATGGGTTTAACATTTGCTCTAGTTTAGAAGCATCTTAAGCTCATGTTTAAATCAATTCATTGCATTCATATCTCATAGTCACACTGTCACCCTTTGCACAGTAGATCATTTTAGTTGATAGGATTCCTAAGGCAGCCTTCATTATTTACAAATATCTTTTTGTTCTGAAAATTATTAGTGATCCATAACTTTAGGAACAGAAAATAACATCATTACAAGGTCTGAAATATCTCTGCAAATTCCTCACTATAAACAGAGCTTTTCCTCAACAGAACTACCCTGAAAAGAAACCAATAACTCTTGAAGAATAGACTCTGACCTTCAATTGAAATTGCATAATAGAACTAGAAATTAGTCATGAATAGATGAGTTTAGAATAGAATGTTGCATCATGATTAGTGTCTGATTGTCTAGTTAGAAAATTTGCATATTTAAGTGATCATTTCTCAAAGTCTATTTTGTGTCATTTGTTTAAAAAGTCATCATCAAGCTCTTGTTTCTATTCAGTCATAGTTTAGATGTTGTTTCAGTGTTTTTGATTACATTTGCCATTCCATACATTAGGCTCAACTGTGTTTTTGACTACCACTATCTTTTCATTAGTTTTCTAGGCATTTTCATTGTAAACATAAAACTTCAAAAGACCAAAAACATCATAAATCAACATAAAAGACCAAAACATCACAAAACACTACACACAACACACTAGGAAACAAGCACCTAGGTACATATGGTACATTTCACTTCAACAGTTTACAAATCCTGGTTGACAATTAAATGAACTCAGTTTAGGAGACTAGATTGAGGCACAACATTTTGGCGCCGTTGCCGGGGAAGTGAAAACTAGGTAACCTTTGTTTCTTAGCATCCAAAAACAATTTTATGCGTAGGGAGAGAGATTCAAGAGGAATATTTATAAGCAGCAGAGGCAGAAGTTTGACATCTAGAACACCACTTGTTTCATCCAGATCCAGAACTAGTACACCTTCAACTCAAACCCATCTTCCATCCTTTACCGATCCTGGACTTCTAGAAGATCTAAGGTCACCTATTCCATTAGAGAAACCTTCCACTTCATCCACTGAACCTGCCATAGAAGAGGATCCAAAAACCTTTGTTGAGGATACAAACCTTTCTACTTCCACAGGAGAGTCAACCATGGCAGAAGAAGGAAGAGGAGGAGTTGTTAATGGAGAAAACACATTTGGAGGAGGTAGAGGAAGAGGTAGAGGAGAAGGAGGAAGAGGAGGTAGAGGTGCAGATGGAGGAAGAGGTAGAATAGGAAGCTCTTTTGGGTTCCCTATACTTGATGAAGAAACCAATACAACCATGAAAAACATTTCACCTTCTGCCCTTCCGAACTTCTATGGACTTAAAACTGAGGATCCTGAAACTTTCTTATTCGAATTTGAAGTACTGTGTAGGACTTATGACTACCTTCAAGATGCCCAAAAATTGAAATTATTTCCTTCAAATCTGAAAGGAGCATCATTGAAGTGGTTTATGAGCTTAAGCAGTAGTTCCATTAGGACATGGGAAGACATGAAACAAGCATTTCTAGAGAGATACTTGGATTATTGTATGCCGGCTAATCATAAGGAAGAAGTGTTCAAGATGTTACAAAAAGAAGATGAAAACTTAGAAGATTTGTTGGAAAGATTTAAATACAACATAAAAAGGGCACAAATGGAAAACCTAGATCAAGACACTTTAAAATCTCTTTTGTTGAAAACCATTAGGGATGAATGGTTGGATATCCTTAACATGATGGGAAAAGGGGATATATCACAACTCACATTACCTGAAATATCCGAGTTATGTATCAACCTTTCCAGAGGGAAATCCAAAACTGTCAAAGGTCCAAGAGATCCTGCTCTTGCAAGAGCAAGTAAATCTGCTTCTGGGACAGTAAGTAGATCAGAAATAGGACACATGCTTGATGATTTTAAATCCGACATCTTAGGGAGTCTTAGTGAACAAATAGACACCCTCAAGATACAAAACAAGCAAAAGGCTGAATCTGATGCCTTGGCAATCTTTTGTCCCAAATGTAGGAAGAAACATGCCTTGAGAGAGTGCCCTTTGGATGTAAAAGTTGTAGAAACTTGTGTTATTTGTTCTGAGAAACATGAGACCAAGAATTGTCCTTCTCTTCCTGGTCTCAAGGCTGTTTTTCAAGAAGAAACTCCTACAGATTCCACAGAATCTCTTAACTTTGTATCTAGAAGACCTTGGCAGGGATCTCAGACACGGGGATTTCATGATCAAATGTATAATCAACCTCCACCTTGGAATTCTTGGCAGCAACCTTGGCCCCAATTTCAAAATCAATCTCAAGCTTGGGCACAAGGATCATAAGGTCCCTATGGAAGATACTCTCCATATTATCAGTATCCACCATCCTATCCACCATATCCACAAAATTTTCCTCAAAATCTTCAACAAAATTTTCAACAAAATTCTCAACAACATCATCAGAACCAGCCTCATCAAAATCAACCAATTCCATTACCATTCCCTCAAAAATCCAATCAATTACCAGCTCAGCCCATACCAAACCCCAATAATAAGAATCCTCAGAATACATACATGATAGAAGGACAACAATTTCCAACTTATTTAATTACTCCTCGAGACCTTAGTGATGTTCAACTTAGGTCTGGAAGGATACTTGAGAAGAGGAAACCTTCTGTGATCATACAAGAACAAGATGATTCTGAGGAAGACTCCCTACGGGTTAATAAAAGTCTTGAGGAAGAAACATCCTTTCAAGGCCAAAACATTAAAAAACTGAAACAAAAAGATCCAATAAGCCCAACTCCAGTATTAGAGCAACCATCCACATCTACTTCTATACCTCCCTTTCCGGAAAGATTACAAATTGACAAAGGTGTAGAAAAACAACTAATGGTGCCTAATTATGATTTCTTGGATGAATTGAGAAATGTTTGCATTAAAATTCCATTATTGCAAGCCATCAAGGAAATCCCAATTTTAGCCAAAACAATAGAGGAGTTGAGTATGAAGACAACAAAGAAAAGAATAAGAGAAACCAAGAAAATTCAACTGGTAGGACAAATAGCAGATATTATGATGGGTAAGATTACTATTCCAAAGTACCTTGACCCAGAAAATCCAGTTGTCAAAATTCACATCAATGGAATTGAAATTCAAAACACACTCATTGACTTAGGAGCAGCAATAAATATCATGAGTAGACAAATCATGGACAAACTGAAACTTCCTAATCTTCTCTTTACACCCACACTATTACAACTAGCAGATAGATCTGTGATCAGACCAGATGGGGTAATAGAAGACATTCCAGTGTCCCTAGACTCTTGGGAGTACCCCGTGGATTTCATGATCCTTACACCCAAGAATAATCTAGGAGGCCATCCTGTTATACTAGGAAGACCTTGGTTAGCTACAGCTGATGCTTTTATTAGTTGTAGGTCCGGTGATATGTATATTTCTGATGGAAGTTCAACAAAGAAATTTACTTTATATCCTCCAGTTAGGACAATTACAGATCTAGATGACACTCAATGGATAGAGGATGAAGAATATTTGCAACCACTCTTCACAATTTCAGAAATTAGTGAAGATAATCAAATTCTGAATACTCTAGAAAATTTTGAATCTTCTCCAGAACACAAACAAGAATCATTTCAAGAGAAATCCAATATTGAGTTCTTGTCATCTAGACAGATGTCTCTTCATTCTATGGACAAATTTGGCAATTCTACAAGTGAAATTTTTCCAGGTAAAACCTTGAACATAAACAAAAATCTGGAAAAATCTCAACAAGAAGAACTAGTCAAAGTATTACAGAGACATTCTTCTGCATATGCATGGGAATACACCGACATGAAAGGGATAAGTCCCAAGACTTGTACTCATCACATCTATATAGAGGCAAATTGCAAACCAATCAGACAACCTCAAAGACGGATGAATCCAAATCTTAGGGAAATTGTCAAGGAAGAATTACAAAAATTGTTGAATGTTAACTTCATTTATCCTATTTCAGATAGTCAGTGGGTTTCCCCTTTAGTAATTGTACCTAAGAAAAATGGAAAATGGAGGGTGTGTGTTGACTACCGAGAACTGAATAAAGCTACTCTTAAAGACCATTTTCCTTTACCTTTCATAGATCAAGTATTAGATACACTAGCTGGCAAAAAGTACTTTTCATTCTTAGATGGGTTTAGTGGTTACAATCAAATCCAAGTAGCACTTGAAGACCAAAATAAAACCACATTTACCTGTCCATGGGGTACCTATGCTTACCGAGTATTGCCATTTGGATTATGCAATGCACCTGCAACATTCCAAAGGGCAGTATTAGGAATTTTTTCGGATCTAATACATGACTGTGTAGAGGTGTACATGGATGATTTCACAGTTTATGGGAATACATTTGAAGAGGCTTTAGAAAACCTGGAAAAAGTCTTAAAATGATGTCAAGAAGCAAACCTTTCACTTAGTCATGAAAAATGTTTTATGATGTTTACCGAAGGTATTGTTTTAGGGCACCACATTTCAGGGGATGGGATTAGAGTTGATGAGGCAAAAGTTGAAGTCATTTCTAACCTATCCATTCCAAGTTGTCAAAGAGATGTAAGAAGTTTTCTAGGATTTACGGGGTACTATCGGAGATTTATAGAAAACCTCACCAAAATAGCATCTCCTCTCTTCAAATTACTCACCAAAGATTGTGAATTTAAGTGGACTTCTGATTGCCAGTTAGCTTTTGAAACCCTGAAAACCAAAATTTCTCAAGCACCTATATTAAGGGGACCTAACTGGAAGTTACCTTTTCATATCTCGACAGATGCTTCCGATACAGCTCTGGGAGCAGTATTGGGACAGAAAGATTAAATTCCCTATGCCATCTATTATATCAGTAAAAATTTGACTCCTGCAGAGTTAAACTATACTGTAACTGAAAAAGAGTTTTTAGCTGTTGTTCATGCCATTAACAAATTTAGACACTATATAACAAGCTATGAAACTTTTATTCACACTGATCATTCTGCCATTAGATATTTAATGAATAAATCAATCACTAATGGTAGAGTTATAAGATGGTTGTTATTATTGCAAGAATTCAACATTACTATTCTAGATAGGCTTGGAAAACAAAACACTGTGGCTGACTTCCTGTCTAGAATTCAAAATATCAAAGATGACACTCCGGTTGAAGATCAATTTCCTGATGAATATCTTTTTGCAGTTTCTACTCAAACTCCATGGTTTGCCGATATTGCTAATTATTTAGTTTCAGGAAAGTTTCCTTCAATTATGAATACAAGGGATAAAAGAAAAATCATTAATGATAGTGCAAGATATTCATGGGTCGCTAATGAGTTGTACAAGACAGGTTCAGATTTGATCATTAGAAGGTGTGTTCGTGAAGATGAGATGCCTCAAATTCTCAAGGCATGTCATGATGAACCTTGTGGCGGACACTTTGCAGATAAGAGGACAGCCTATAAGATCCTTAATTTAGGATATTATTGGCCATCTTTGTTTAAAGATGCAAGGGAGTATGTCAAAAGGTGTGACAGTTGCCAAAGGGTAGGAAAACCTTCTCCTTCAGGTGAGATGCCATTACAACCTCAGGTACACATTGAACCTTTTGAAAAATGGGCCTTGGATTTTGTAGGACCTATTAGTCCTCCATCTAGACAAAAGAAATACATATTAGTTTGCACTGATTATGTTACTAAGTGGGTAGAAGCTAAACCATTACTTATTGCTAATGAATCATCTGTAGTTACTTTTCTTTTTGAGGATATTTTTACTCGTTTTGGTGTCCCAAGGGAAATACTTACAGATCAAGGAGCTCAATTTATATCAAGGCTAGTGGAGCAAATGATGGAGAAGTACAAAATCAGACATAGAACATCTACTCCTTATCATCCACAAGCAAATGGTCAAGTGGAATCCACTAACAAAGTCATTGAAGGTATCCTAACAAAGATTGTTCATCTACATAGAAGAGATTGGGTAGATAGGCTTCCTGAAGCCTTGTGGGCCTATAGAACTACATGGAGAAACACAACAGGCCATACTCCTTATGAGCTTGTTTATGGGAAGCAATTTTTGTTTCCTATAGAGTTCCAAATTCAAACATTCAAGATGGCAGCTCAGCTAGGACTTGATCTAACGGAGGCACAAAAGCATAGACTGGAGAAAATTAATGAATTGGATGAGATCAGACAAGATGCAGTTCAGAAAACAAGTCTAGTCCAACAGCAAAGGGCTAGATGGCATGACAAGTACATCAAAGAGAAGAAATTTAAAGAGGGTGATTGGGCTCTCTGGTTTGATTCAAAATTCAAGGATTTTCAAGGGAAATTTCAGACACATTGGCTTGGGCCATATGAAATTGTTCGAATTTTTGATAATGGGGCAATAAAAATCAGAACTATAGATGAAGAGGAGGTCACTTTTCTTGTGAATGGCCATAGACTGAAGCTATACCACAAGCCACTCTCAAGAGAAGAGTTTGTCAAGAAGTTCCAAGGAGACAATGATGTGAAGTTAATGAAGAAGAGTCTCTCTTCTTCATCAACTTGATTAAATTTTCTGAAGCCTTTCTCTTTTGAAAAAAAAAATAAAATAAATAAATAAAGGTATAAACATGAAAACCAATCACTGATTGGCATGTTTATACAGAAAAGATAGGGTGAAAATCAGAGTCTCTCTGACACTCTAACTTTTCCCATTTTTGTTTCTAAGCAGCTGTTATAAATCATAAGTTCAGTGCCATAGTACTTATGATTCATTTCATCTCATTCCATTCACTATCCATCCATACTTCATCTCATCCATCATTCACATCTCACTCCATTCCATTTCATTCATTTCACTCCATTCCATTTCATTCATTTCACTCCATCTTCCATTCACTTCATTCTCATGTCAAAACATAGAATTTGATATCTTGCTGCAAGAGAATAAAAATATGCCATGAATTGCAGTACAACCCTTATGTTCCTTCATTCCATGAACTGAATCCATTCTTATTTCATTATCCACTTCATAATCCATCATCCATTTCATCCATTTTCATAAACATTTCACCCATCTCCTAGAAACATTTCATTTTCATAATAAAAGTGTTCTACAGGGACATTCTGCAGCTCAGTGTACATTCTGTAGCTGATCGGCCTTTCTGCAGCCCGATAGTTTTTCACAGCTACAAATCCTGAAGACATCAACCAGCAGACATCAGAGTTACAACAAAGTGATCCAGATAATTCATGAATCAAAGACATCAAGAAAATAGTGAAAGATTCCTCCAAAGATGAGCAGAGAAGACAAAGGCTACACAAACATCAAGGGAAGAGGTAACAAATTTAAATTACGATGGCAATTCATGAAAATTTAGCATAGTTTAGTTGTGAAATTATTCAAAGAGTTGTTTTAATTATTTTATTGATCAAACACCAGACAAAACCCTCTATAGACTTTGTATTAAAACTTCCAATTCAAATTTCCTATCCAATAGCATTTGAGCGGTGGAACGGCCAAATCATTTGAAATTCCCACGACTCTTAACCAAGTTCTTTAATGATGAAGATTTTTCCTGCCGTCGTAAATCCTCCGTTGTCTCCTCAAATCATTAATGCATTCCTCCACCTCACTTCACCACTCTATGCCGTGACCATTTGCCATAACGTCATTCCGTAGCCAGTATTACATTCCGAAGGCAGAAGCATTATTATCATGAGGGACAGAACAGAAGAGGTACATTGCAAGCATAACGGTGTGAGAACTTACTGAACAGAGAGCATATCACTGAGAACAAAGTTCGGAGCATTGCACTGTCAACACAGAATTGTGGCCGTGAAGAGTTTAAAGCCTGTTGCTACCAGAAGACAGAGGTGCTAAAATTGAAGACTTTGCTACCAAAAACAGAGGTATGGTAGTAATTGAATTTTGAAGTCTGTTATTACCAAAGACAGAGGTGTGGTAGTGACTGGTTTTGAAGTTATTGTTATCCGAGACAGAGAGGCTGTAGTGTTGAATTTGAAGCATACCATTTGCTATTAGAGACAGAGGTTGAGTTTGAAGTCTGGTGTTACTAGAAACAGAAGTGTTTTTCAGTGATTGAGTTTGAAGTCTTCTATTACCAGAGACGGAGGTATTGCACAAAAAGAAATTTGAAATCATCTACCACTGTCTATCAGAGACACATTAGCCCGAAAATTGAAATTGCTTCCATATCATTCCAAGGTTCAACAGAAGTACATCAGTCCGAGGATTCGAAGGCATTTTCCAAGCAGAGGCATACAAACCAGAGATTTTTAAGACTGTAGCTATTTCAAAGGTATGTTCTTCCAAAATTGAAGCCATTTTTTTTTTAGAGATTGAAGCCATTTTAATCCGAAAGTAAAAGCCATTGTTTTGTGGATAGAGAAGAGTGTTAATTGATAGTGAAAAATCATGGGTTTCATCGTAAGGATTGAGCCTATAGGATAAAAATATTTAGAAGGTTATCCACAATGCAAGGAGATGCTACAACAAATAGGATGGCTCCAATTCTTGGAAAATTTTAATGGTTGCCATAAGGAAGTTACCAAAACATTTGCTAGATCATTCCAAGGCACTGAGGTTGAAATAGGAGATGTTAAGTTTATTGTTAATGAAGTTTTTATAGCAGAGGCTACAGGATTATCCAGAGCTGGGGAAAGATGGTTTAAAAATAGGGAATTCCATAATGACTCATGGAAACAAATCCTAAAATCACCAAACATGGATGTTAGTGTGTTCAAGAAGGGAATTCCCAGTACATCATTGAAGAGCAAATGGAGGAATATACTACTTCTTTTACAAAAAATTGTTACATGTGAGGGTAGGTATGGGACATTTTATGTCTACCATATGAGACTAATGTTGCATTTTCTAGGAGAAGATTTGAATTTACCATATTTCTTGTATCAAAGTCTGAAGAAAATGGCTTCCTGTGTTCAGAGAAGAGTTCAGTTTTTGGAAACAACCCCGTATCATCATGGGTTAGTAAAAATTTTAATTGAGCATCATCTATCTAAATCAAATGATACATGGGGTGATTTCTTAATAAGAAATCATTTTGAGGAAGCAAAAGAACTATCACCTGAACCACAAGCCACAAAGAGAAGTAGGAGATGGAGGACTCCAACAGGTAAAATTGACAAACCGGTTCAAGAAAGCAGTGAAGAAGTCATTCTGGAGAAGTTGAATAGAATCAAGAGTCAACTCAAGGCAGAGAAGGAAATCAAGGAATCTGTTATGGAAAAAGGGGAGGGTTCCTCTCAACTTAGGAGAAGCCACAGATTAAAAGGAAAACTGAAGAAAACATCAATCAAACAAACAGGGGTAATCAATATTGAAGATGAAGAAACATCTATGGAATAGTATGATGATGAAGATTTTTATGAAGGCACCCATGAGATTGATCCTGCTCAACAAGAAATCTATGATTATGTGGAAACTCTAGAGAGAACAGCTTCAGAAAGAGAAGAGAGAACCCCCAGTCCTCCACTAACTGAAATTGATATATTGAGGAGGGATAGGTATGAGTTGGAATTGTTGAATAGACACATCAAATATGAGAATGAAATTCTCAAAGATCAAATCAAGCTCAAGACTGACATGAACTCAACCTTATCCCTGCATATAGACAAAGTGGAGAGAACCAATGAGAAGATGAAGACAAGGAACAGAAAGTTGATTAGAGCACTCACAAACCTCAGGTTCAAACTTGTGATCAGAAAACCCAGAAGGCCTTTAGCATGCAGACAAAGGAAAAGAAGGGGATTAGATGTCCTTGCAGAAGCCTCAGAATTCATAGGATAATTTGCATGAGGACATGCAAAGAGACAACAGTGGGGGTATGTTGAGCCTCAAATTTGTGCTTTCCTTCACCTCATTTTACCTCATTTTTCCCTTGTCCATTTCCATTTTAAACCCAATTGATCAATACAAATAGTTAAAATTACTTCTAGAATGGTTTACATAACTGACTTGTTGAATTTTGTGATTGTTGCCATTGTTAAGCATTTTGACCGGAACTAGCTGCAGAATGCAGGCATTCTGTAGCTAACCGGCGATTCTGCAGCTACCTTTATGTTTGAGCATGTTCCAGGTGGCCTCTTGAGGAAAAACGCATATGGGCATGATCCACGCCGTGCCTACATGGTGTGTTGCTCGTCATGGAAGAGGAAATGAAGTCTGTGTACGGTTATGCACGTGGGAACACATTTTGTGAAAGAAGACTCCTACTAGGACCGTTACAGTCCAGGTGTCTTTTCTCTTTTACGCAGCCACCTTAAAGACTCCTAAGATGATTTGGATTAGGAAGACATCATTCCTAAATTATTGTAATTATTGTTACTTGCATTTACTTTAAAAACTCTTGAATAGGCCGAGAACTTAGTTAGAAATTTTGTGTAGATTTGCTGCTAGATTTTGGTGTAAACTCTGTGTTACGTCTTTTAAGACACAGAGCATTGTGTTCAGACTATTGCATTGTTAATGGAGCAGACAAAATTATCTTGAAGGCGTGATTTAATTGTGAAGTTGAATGCCGTCAAGTGGTAGAGGGCCCCTGCCCCTTGAACGGATTTCCTTAGCGTAAACTAGATAAGTTTTTCCTAGTTGTCTTTACGTTTTGCATATTGAATTAGTAGTTGCTGTGTTTTATATACTATGGTCGTATTCGTTCCAGTTCTTCCATAAGAAGACATTCTTCCAACAGACCAAAATGATGAATGATTGATGACTATGGTATTGTAGGATATCAGTTAGATTTGTATTTGTTTTAACTAGCTACTGTAGCCATAATTCGTTCCAGTTCTTCCACAAGAAGACACTTTGCCAATAAATCAAAACAATAAATGTTTAATGACTATGGTACTGTAGGATAGGATTTGTATTTATTTTAACTAGCTACTGCAGTCATAATTCGTTCCAGTTCTTCCACAAGAAGACACTTTGCCAATAAATCAAAACAATGAATGTTTAATGACTATGGTACTGTAGGATAGGAGTTGTATCTGTTTTTAACTAGAGACTGTAGTTATATTCATCATAGTTCTTTCACAAGAAGACATTTTTCCAATAAATCTTAACAACAATGATGAATAGCTATAGTGTCATAGGAATTAGTTGTAGTTTTTAGTCTTCACTATCATAGTTGCACTTGTCCTAATCACTCTTCCATAAGAAGAAATTCTTCCAAGATATCCTTAAGAAGTTCAAGATATGATTGTGATGTGACAACTTAGTTTCATTTGCTTTCAGTTCATTGCTTTCAATTGCATACAAGTCCACAGTCAAAATTGTTCTACCTCTTCCACAAGAAGGAACTCTTCCAAAATATCCCTCATGATGAACAAAATGATTGTGTAACTTCATAGGATAGTGCATGTTAATTAGAATGCTCCGGAGTTTCATTTTGCATTTAATTCATGTCCAGCTACTTCATTTCAAAGTTTGATGATGGCTTATGGTTTAACATTGCTCTAGTTTAGAAGCATCTTAAGCTCATGTTTAAATCAATTCATTGCATTCATATCTCATAGTCACACTGTCACCCTTTGCACAGTAGATCATTTTAGTTGATAGGATTCCTAAGACAGCCTTCATTATTTACAAATATCTTTTTGTTCTGAAAACTATCAGTGATCCATAACTTTAGGAACATAAAATAACATCATTACAAGGTCTGAAATATCTCTGCAAATTCCTCACTATAAACAGAGCTTTTCCTCAACAGAACTACCCTGAAAAGAAACCAATAACTCTTGAAGAATAGACTCTGACCTTCAATTGAAATTGCAGAATAGAACTAGAAATTAGTCATGAATAGATGAGTTTAGAATATAATGTTGCATCATGATTAGTGTCTGATTGTCTAGTTAGAAAATTTGCATATTTAAGTGATCATTTCTCAAAGTCTAGTTTGTGTCATTTGTTTAAAAAGTCATCATCAAGCTCTTGTTTCTATTCAGTCATAGTTTAGATGTTGTTTCATTGTTTTTGATTACATTTGCCATTCCATACATTAGGCTCAACTGTGTTTTTGACTACCACTCTCTTTTCATTAGTTTTCTAGGCATTTTCATTGTAAACATAAAACTTCAAAAGACCAAAAACATCATAAATCAACATAAAATACCAAAACATCACAAAACACTACACACAACGCACTAGGAAACAAGCACCTAGGTACATATGGTACATTTCACTTCAGCAGTTTACAAATCCTGGTTGACAATTAAATGAACTCAGTTTAGGAGACTAGATTGAGGCACAACATATACCATAGAGAAGGATGGAACTAAGCACACGTTGTTGCCAGTGAAGAATGATGTTGATAAAGGACTGCCTGAAAATAGTATCATGTTGATAAGTGGTAAAGAATTGCTACAGGAGGTCGACAAAAGCGAGGAGTTTCACTTCGCTATCGTAAGGAGGCCCAAGGTAATCTTAACCTCTAAACGATTTTCCTGAAGAAATTCAAGCTGTGTTAGATAATTTTATGGATATCATCGTGGATGAATTACCGAATGAATTACCACCGATTAGAAGTGTTAACCACCATATCAACTTAATACCAGGAGCAAGTCTACCCAATAAAGCTGCATATAGACTAACTCCCCAAGAAAACGCAGAGGTTGCAAGGCAAGTACAGGAACTGATGGACAAGGGGTTGATCATAGAGAGTCTGAGCCCGTGTGCTGTGCCAACAGTACTTAGTCCGAAGAAAGGAGGAGAATGGTGCATGTGCACAGATTCCAGAGCTATCAACAAGATAAAAATCAGGTACAGATTTCCTTTGCCCAGAATGGATGATTTAATGGACTGTTTAAGTGGATCCAGGTACTTTACTAAGATAGATTTTAAAAGTGGGTATCATCAGATCAGAATTCGGGAAGGCGATGAATGGAAAACGGCTTTCAAAACAAATAGTGGGCTGTATGAGTGGTTAGTGATGCCTTTTGGGCTCACTAATGCACCCAGTACATTCATGAGACTAATGAACGAGGTCTTGAAGGATTATGCAGGTAAATTTGTCATTGTTTACCTTGATGATATTCTGGTTTTTAGCCAAAGTAAAGAGGAGCATTTAGAACATCTGAAGTTAGTCTTGAAAACTCTATAGAAGGAAAAAAATACTAATCAATTTGAAGAAGTGTAGTTTTATGAAAGAGGAGCTGGTGTACTTAGGATTTTTGGTTTCCAAAGAGGGCTTGAAAATGGATCCGGAGAAGGTACAAGAAATCAGGAACTGGCCTACTCCCAGAAGTGTATTTGAGGTAAGAAGCTTCCATGGACTTGCTAGTTTTTACAAAAAGTTTATAAAAGGTTTTAGTCAAGTTTGTGCACCAATCCTTGAGACAATCAAGGAGTTCAACCAGCCATTTCGATGGACAGAAGCAGCAGACAGGAATTTTAATCTGCTGAAAAAGAAGATAACAGAAGAGCCAATTCTAGCATTGCCTGATTTCGAGAAAGTCTTTCAAGTAGAAACCGATGCAAGTGGAGTAGCAGTCGGTGCAGTACTGAGCCAAGAGCAAAAACCGATAGCATATTTCAGCGAGAATCTAAATGATGTGAAAAGGAAATATTCTTCTTATGACAAAGAGTTTTACGCTATTGTGCAGGCATTGAAAAAGTGGAGGCATTACTTACTTTCAAAGGAATTCATCTTATATTTAGACAATCACGCTTTACAGTTTATTAATAACCAGCCAAAGCTAAATCAGAAGCATGCCAAATGGGTGGAATTTCTGCAAAGTTTCACTTTTGTAATAAAGCATAAAAGTGGTAAGTCTAATAAAGTAGCAGATGCATTGAGCAGAGTAAGTTTTCTTTTGCAAGAGTTTAAAGTTTTATTTTGCAAGATTTTAAAGTGGGTATTGTAGGTTTTGAGGAAATGATAGAAATGTAAAAGGATGATGAGGATTTTAAAGACATCTACACAACAGTTCAGAATCCAGTGAGCCATAACAGAAGTCAGTGGATGGACTACCTTATTCAAGGAGTCCTGTTATTTAAAAGAAACAAGTTATGTATTCCTAAATGTTCCATGAGGGAGAACATAATCAAGGAGAAGCACAGTGAAGGGTTATCTGGTCATTTTGGACAAGATAAAACCTTTGCTCAGGTGAATGTTTTTTATTACTAGCCCAAAATGAAAACTGATGTTAAAAATTTTGTTGAGAAATGCAGGGTATGTCAGTATGCCAAAGGAAGGAGTCAGAATACAGGACTATATCAGCCATTGCCCATACCAGATCGACTATGGGATGCAGTTAGTATGGACTTTGTTCTGGGTTTACCAAAAACTCAGAGGGGAAACGATTCTATTTATGTTGTAGTAGATAGATTTTCTAAAATGGCACATTTTATTGCTTGTAAGAAAACTAGTGATGCAACACACATAGCAAATTTATTATTTTCAGAGATTGTAAGATTGCATGGTTTACCTGTAAGTATTATATCAGATCGAGATACTAAATTTGTAGGGCATTTCTGGAGGACACTTTGGAAGAAAATGGGAACTAAACTCAGTTTTCGTTCAGCGTACCATCCTTAGATAGATGGACAAACTGAAGTAGTGAACAGGAGCTTGGGGAATATACTAAGGAGTTTGGTACATCAGAATCCAAAACAGTGGGATTTGGCATTAGCTCAAGCTAAGTTCGCTTACAATGATACACCAAACCAAAGCACTGGAATGAGTCCATTTCAGATTGTCTTTGGAATGCATCCGAGAGGAGTATATGAGCTTAGGGACTTGGTAAAATAGGAAGCCAGGAGTGCAAGTGCTGAAGATTTTATTGAAAAAATGCAAAGGTTATAGGAATAAGTCAAAGGTAAATTGCAGGAAAGCAGCAGTAGATACAAGAAGAGAGAAGATCTGAAAAGAAGAGAAAAGGAGTTTCAAGTAGGAGATTTAGTCATGGCATATTTGAGGAAAGAGAGATTTCCTACAAAAAATTATAGCAAACTGAAAATTAAGAAGATAGGAACTTGTAAAATTAAAATGAAATTTTCAGCTAATGCATATGAGATTGAGTTGCCAGAAGGGATTGGAATATCCCCCATTTTTAATGTTGCAAACTTGTATCCATTCAGAGAGGCAGAGATCGAGTTGCAGAATGAAGCCACAGGTGATGAAGTTCAAACCATGGATTGGGAGGAACAGGTACCAAAAGCATTCAAGAAGGAAGTTGAGGCTATCTTGGATCAAAGAATATCCAAGAAAACCCGAGGGCAGACATATTTCCAGTATCTATTCAAGTGGAAGGAGCAGCCAATGGAATATTCCAGTTGGTTGACAGCCGCTGAACTACAGAAATACGGAGTAAATCCTGAAAGTTTGAAGGACAAGTCTTTTCTTCCCCGGGAGTCTGATGCAGGAGCATCGGGATTAGCCAGCAATGTGAAAACTTGTTCACATGTTGTGGCTAAACAGGGTGAAATTCATTGACTGTTGGTCAAAATCAATTTTAGTGAGAGGGTTGGACTTCTCAAATAGTTTGTTATAATTTATTATTGTAATAAATGAGAGACTATATTATTTTAGATTTAGAGATAGATTTGTTAGCATAGGTGTGCATGAGAGCTAAGAGATAGAGGATTGTTGTTAGATCTCTAAAAAAATAGAAAATTGTTGTTAGATATTGTTAGAGAAATTATTTGAGTAATAAAAGGAGGAAAAAGTGTGATGAGCGAGAGGTTGGAGAGGCTTGGAGTGGAGTGAGAGATCAGAGTGTACGTGTGAACTGTGTTTTGTGTAACAGAGGTCATTTCCTTGTGTAATCTGGCCTAAGGCTGAGACTCTGTTCTTCTGTATATTATGAATAAAATTAATGTTGTGTGCATCATCGTATGATGAGCCCGTGAAGGCTTTAGCATTTTCTTTTCCATGTATTTGATTGAAGTGGTTGTGGCCTTGTGTTTTTATTCTTAACTGTAATAATTCCCGTGTTAAGGTAAATCTGGCATAGCTTGAGTCCACGAGCGGAAAAGCTCGTTAACACAGAGAATTGGTGCAAAAATAACACTTAGCAGAACCTTTGAACAGATTTGAAATAATATATAGATTGATTTTGGGACTCATTGAGTCCATGTAAACCCATCGCATCGGGCCGGAGAGGTGTTCCCATATCGCGTCAAGTTACAAAGGAGTGCGGACGCGAAGGATTGTAAAAGTTTCTTTGAGGTGATATCGGGTCCGGTTGATATCACATCGCTTACAGGAAGCGACGTCCAACCACTGCGATTTGCGATCGCCGATTGGCATCACATCATAACTGTGGAAAATGCCGATAGTTGGAGGCCCACATTGCCGACCGCCGATATTGCGAATTGATCTGCACCGTCCGATCGGTCAAATCTGGGGTTGTAGCGATACACATAAAATTGTTGGAAAAGGCATTCAAACGCTGTTTTGAATGGTTTAAAGGGTATATTGGGACTTGAAAGAGAAAATAAATATTTTTACGCCTATTCAAAGACTTTTGGTTCCAAAAGGAACAAGGAGTGATTATTGGGTTGTAAAGATCCATTATGGGCTTTATTTAAATCCATTGCTGCCGCTGCATCATAAAGAAAAAATAAAAACCCAAGCCTGATCCAGAAGATCAAGACTTCTGCCTGGATGGGAAAAGAACCTACTAGAGTGAAAAAGTGATCAAACTATCAAGGAATGAAAAAGACAGATAAAAACAACCCAAACTAGGAATTACACAGATGTAATCCCCAGTGGAGTCGCCAGTTATGTTATGGGAAAACCTACCCTAAGTTCTGGGTTGAGGGACCTAACAGAACGGATGGCATATCATCACAAGAAGCACTCTAATTATCAATTTTAATGCTTGAACTAGAAAATTGAGGATAAACAAACTTACTCATTTTTCCTATGTTTGGGGTCGATCCTGTAGGGTCGAAACCCTCTGCTACTCCTCATTCTTCAAAACCTACAAATCAATCAAGACAAAGCATAAAAACTAGTTGCACATCATATATGTCCTAGATGTCAGCATGTTAGCATATATAATCTCATAAAAATAACATGAAATAAACCATTATAAGATCATTCAACATGTATATGAGACATATAACACAAAGACATTAGGAACGGGACAAAGCTTATTTTATTGCTAATATGTAAATATAAAGTGGAGAAATCACCTGAGATCTACCATGGCTCCAAGCAAAATTGTCCTCTGGATCCGTCCAACCCTAGCCTCACAAAGCTTCTTCCATAAAGGGTGTAGAAAGGATGTCATATAAAGTGGGGGTGAACATCACAAGGAAACAAGGGTTTCTTGAACCTGGGAAGTGTAGGAGGATCAGGGAAATATCAGACTTGATCAGGAATATAACAGGATATAATATCAATAGCATTCTCTCCCCCATCCCTTAGGTCATTCCTTTGAGGTTTATTTATACTTCCTTAAATCAGTTTTTTCAGTTGGGGAATAGTTAGGCCACGAGATGGTGTAGTTAATTTATAGGAAAACCCGTAAACCCTGCCTCATTAATAGGGATTTTTTATATTTTTTAATATTTTAAATAGAATACGCGGGTCAGTTATAGATGGACCCATGTGTGCACGCGGAAAAAACTAGGTAGAGTCGCGTATGGATTTTAAAATATTATTTTTTAAGAAGTGTGATCAAGTTTGAATGGAAGGGATGTCAAAGGCTAATGCATAAGTCATCAAGTATATATAGGTGATAAATGATGCTATAACACCCTGGAAAACTTGGGTAGAGACTAATCTAGTTGGTTTTAGTGATGTATGATCATGGAGGTGGAATCACTTTGTTTGATGGTTGAGGTGGTTTTTCCTTTGGAAGCCCCTTTTTAGTTTTGTTTTGGTTATTCCATGAGATTCCATATTCATTCTTGGAAAATGGCACAGGGGCGATTGTCCGAAAGAGAGATTTGGTTGAGCCCAATCTATGATCAGGTGGTACGTGGAAGTCCCTAACTTGGTTGGTATTTTCATATGTTAACATGAGACATTTTCCTATTATGATCTATTAGCATTTGTAGAATTATTTTGGTGATATTATGGTTGATTTTCCATGACCTCTATGATGGTTATTTTTTGGTTATATGATGTGTACCATTTATGGCTCTTGTCATGAATCGTTAGTTATTGATTGATTGATGAATATATGGACTAATATTTTTTTTTACAACTATGTGGAGAGGGAATAGATCCTTCTTGGTGATTATTAGGTGAATCTCAGACTTTTATGATCATATATGCATTCATGACCTGTATCTTACATGTTTTCAATGTGTTTGAAAAAATGTCTTGTGTGTTCTAGGAAATTTGGATCAAGTTCTTTATTCAAGTTTGAATTTTTAGCTTTGTCCTTAGGTCAATAATGATTCTATAAAGTCTTAGACAGCTCTTGGCAGTTTTCTAGAAGTTGGTCTGGAATTGAGGTTCAAATATCGGGACCGCGCCCCCTGAACTAGAGATTTGGGGCTATAATTGCATGGAGCTAATGTCATGCGTGCAGTTGGAGCCCTATAACCACACCCTTTCCTTTTTTTGCATGTGGTTGTGGCTTAATATGTGATAAAAGTAGCCCCATCTCAAGGTTTGGTCACCTAGGGTGGTCCTTTCGTCCCTAAGTGTCATGTAGCCTTGAGTGATGTTGTGAGAATTCAGTTTTTTAGCCCCACTTCTGTAACTGAAGCTTGGAGGTCGGGACATACCATAATATATCTTCGTCTCATGTTCACTCTATTGGGATTGTGAAATTGGATAAATGTGGGAGGGGGTGATTATAATTATAAGATAATTTTTTTTGTATTTACAAGAAAAATGTATTGTCTTGCACTAATCCAAATCAAATCCTTGTCAAAATTCCTTTGTAAACTTTATAATAAACATTTAGTTATTTTCTTGGAAAAATAGAGTAAATATTTAAAAATTTAATTGGAATTCCAAACAAACCATTGTGATGGTATTATTTCCAGGGAAACAATTTGGAAGTGAAGGTCTTGGTGAAGGACACCAATGAGAGAGATGCAAAAAATGACTAACACCAATGTCTACCTAGAATCAAACAGTTACATAAGTATCCAATCTCGAGGCCAAGGTCGACATATATCATCTACAAGGAAATGCCTCTATGTAATGGGATTAGTTAAACGAAGTCAAACATATTGATGAGAAAATGATTTCTTAGAATTCATTCCAGAAATATTTTTAGAAATCATATAGTTCTTAGCACTACCATGATGAGAAGATGAAAGAGTTAATTGAATTCACTTTAGGAAATATGATCATGGGAGACTATGGATTGGATCTCTTGTAATTGTTGAAGTATGTGGATTTTATCAATGAGGAGAAGGTAAAGACGGAAATTTTTTAAGTGAGTTCTCTTTTTCTCACAAATGCAAAATTTAATTTGATAAACTCAAGAATGTGATAGAGACCATTACAAAGGGCAAGTCATTAGGGGAATTTTGAGGTCTAAAATGGGCCTCGTAAGAAAAATCTGCAACCAAAATAAAATTTATAAGAACCAATAAGATTAAAGATGATGATGTCAACCATGGGGGATGATTCACTAGTTTTGGAGTAAAAAAGTAAAAGGATTAAAAAATAATAAAATAATAAAACTAATTTTTCAACTCGTATTTTCAACTTATCTACCTATGTTTTTACTCAAATTTCGAGTGGGAGTACTCTTTGGATGCAAAATTTAATTCCTCATCCAAGGAGTACCCATGTTTCATACTTTCGATGGACCCTGCTACACAAAAAATGAGGAATATATGAAAAAATGTGATTACAATCACGTTTTTCATGTATTTCACATTTTTTGTGTAGCAGGATTCATCGAAATTATGCAACATGGGTACCCCTTGGATGAGAAATCAATTTTTTCATCTAATGAATGTCTCTGCTCGAAATTTGAGTAAACCCATAGGGAGATAAGTTGAAAAAATAGTTTTTTCTTTTTTCCCTCTCAAATTTGATGATGTAATCTAATATTATTTTATAATTTCCTTAGGAGGACCATTTTAGACCTCAAAGTTCCGCTAATGACTTTAATGAACAAAAGCGAATAGTATTATCAAAAGTATTGAAGTATAATAAGAAGGAAAAACCAAACTAGAGAAGGAAGGAATTTAAGCCTCCTTTCAATAGAAACAATCCTAATAAAAATCAACAAGAACTTGCTCAGGGTGATTCCAAAATGGCAGAACCATTGGGAAAAGAGGGAAAATCACAAAAAAAAAAAAAAAAATGGGATGTAAAGGAGATCACATGTACAAATAATGCCCTCAAAATGATGACAAAATAAGGACTCTACAAAATATTCAAGAAGCTACCATATTGGAGGACATGAGAAGAAATATTCCAAGGATATTTGCATTTGTAGAGGATTGACATGTAGAACATCAATCCCATATGATTGAGATGGAAGGCCCCAGATTAAAAATCAGTCTGTTATTGTTTTGATTGATTTCTGAGCAAGCCATTAATTCATTGATCTTATATTAGTGAATATATTTCATTTAATGAAAAGTAAGCTTGAAAAATAATGATTGGTTCAATTAGCCACTATGACCATAAGAGGTCAATAGGTATAAAAGGTTGTCCAATAGAACTAAATGAAGAAAATAAAAATGTTGATTTTAATATCATACCATTAGGAGCTTATAATTATATCCTAATAAGATGGATTGGTTGGAAAAGCATAATTTTATCAGAGATTAGTATAAAAAAATCTTCATTTTTCTTGATGAAGGAGAATAGTAAAGCATTGCGTGAGAAATTGCAAGACCCATTTCTATAAAGGATATGTCAACCTTACAACTAAAGAGTATTTTAGGAAGTGATGTTAATCATATGGAGTTCACATGGAAGAGATAAAAAAGACAAAAGGTACCCAGCAGGTGTTATCTCAACATCAAAAGGAAGTAGTACCTCTGCAAACACACCAGGAACTATTTAAGAAGCTAGATACACTTACTGCAACTAAAGATGAGACTTTTACTAGTCTCAAGAATGAGCAGGAGAAAGTAAAGAAAATGGAGAACCAACTTCAAAAGGCCAGGGAACAAACTGAAACTATTTGTTCAATTTACTCTGGTGCTTTTTCTTTTCGATCACCGTCCACTAATTATGCCCTATTTTTATTAGAAATGTATTTATTATTGAAGATTAGAGCTGCCAAGGTTGGTAAACCTACTGAATTCAGGACTACCTCAGATTTTGTTCAATGTTGCAAGGAACAGGACGAGAAGGTGAAATTTCTTCTATGTGAATTATATCTGCACAATGTTTTCTTAGAATATGAAAGGGATTCTAACCCTAGTCCATTTATATTAGATGTTCAATTCCAATCTTTCCTCTCTTTTTCTGAAAACCAGCTTGAATGGGCTAAGGCCTATAATACTTTTCAAAATAGGGAGCATGGTCTAGATCTATGGGTTATAGGGGAAGCCACTAAACCTGTACACCTTTTTATCCAGCACAAGAGGTTTATGGAGCAATAAGGAGTTGTGGCCACATTGGGACCCCTCCATAGATATGTTATACATGTTGGAAGAGCATATTTCCAGGACCTAAAGGATGATGCTCTATTGGTAGCAAACAAAAGGTGGAAATCTTCCACCAACAATGTCAAAAACAAGAAACATTTTGGTTACAAAAACTTTAAGGTTGTTGTTGCTCGTTTGAATGTGTACAGCAACATTATCCTATGCAAGGGCCCTACCTAGATAAGATGCCATTATAGGTGTCCTATTATCTGGTATCCCCCAGAGGGATATTATTTTGATTATGATTTTCCTAAATTCCATGTGAGACGTGTGTTTTCAATTCTTAATAAGAAGAATGGTTTTAGGCTATATCGGGAAGAAGTTTATCCTTCCTATTCTTTGACACGGTTACACCTCAACTATATTATTTCATGAGGACATGCAAAAAGGTAAGCAGGGGAGTATGTTGGTTCATGGAAAAGGTATGTTTTTATCCTCATTTTAGCTTAATTAATCATTTAATTTTGTGAATTTATCTTAGTTCTTGGGAATAATCTAGAAGAAAAGGTTGTGAAAGATGAATAAGATCAATTGCCAAAAAATTGTATGCTTTTGGAATAAAAACTAACTTTTACTTTCCTTTATGTGCATAAATCTGAATTGGACAATTGTTGTTTAAACGATGGAACACCAGTGGCCAAAGAAGGAAAAAGTATCATTTCTTGATCGCATGGGCTAGCGGAAGAATAGGAGAAACCAGGTAATCTTATAGAGAGAATTTTATTATTAGCTGTGAAATCCTCAGGATCTCCTAATCCTGAGGATTCTCTCTCATCTATTAGTTTACTATTTGGTTATATAAGGCTGATAGATGAAATAGAAGAGGGTTTAATTCCTGAGTTGTAAATTTCATTTGGACATCAGTGTTTTTACTAAGACAAAGTATTTTCACTATGGTGATGTTATGTATTTTCTACTGTGATTAATGAGAAAAAGTGTTCTTTCTTTATAATTGTGTTCTAAGTATTCCCTGTAGTAGCTTCTGGCGGCTTTAGGCCCAGTCACTAGGAGACTTGCTGCTTCTATGTATCATAATCATTTATTTTATCTCTGCAATTGTTAATTGATGTATCTTTTCATTTCAA
Source organism: Pinus albicaulis (assembly GCA_034641835.2). NCBI lineage: Eukaryota > Viridiplantae > Streptophyta > Pinopsida > Pinales > Pinaceae > Pinus > Pinus albicaulis. The sequence goes on from CM076576.1 coordinate 142,019,253, forward strand.
TTGTTGTGTAGTGTTAGAATTCGTTTGCGCAGTTTATCCTTGTTGTTTGAGATAAATATTAATATGATGTTTCTTTCACGAATGCATATTATTCTTTAGTAACTTGCTCATAATAGAGTTACAATTGATTTATGTTCCTTTCGAATGTTGTTATCATATATATCCAATGATTCCTTACTGTTATTCTTCATTAGAAGTTTGAATAATAGATTGTTGTTCATTTCCTGTAATCTCTATTTTCAGTGGATAATCATTAAGTAGTAATTATTTGAGTGTGATTCTTACAATTCATAAGTTAGATTCAGTTTCTTTACAAATAAATTAAGAATAGATTAATATTTATGGTTTATAATTGCTTTAAGGTTTTCTTTTGGAATATTCCATATTGAACTTTAAGAATTAGAAAAGGATTTATTGCAACGATTTAGAATCATTTATTCCTAAATAGATTTTGATTTCACTCTGCACAAACAGTGCCAACACTCTTGAAACAAACAGACAAATCCTTGGTTGATAATTCATGTAGGAATTATGATTTGTTTTTATAGTCACCTTATTGCACCAATAGAAGGTTCCCAACAGAGAAACCAAAAATCACCACAGGTAAGCCCCAACCAAAATTCTTCGACAAAGCCCTGACAACAATAAGAAAATGCATGAACCAGAGGGTCGAGCGAAAAGATTCGTCATGTTAGGTCCTTATATTACTAGTATAGTCCCTTATTGTTGTTAGTGTAACCCCCTTATTGTTATTTTTGTACCCCTATAACCCCCATATTGTTATTATTGTGCCCTTAAATTATTATTGTTAGGTAGGCTAGGATTACATTGTGGCCCCACTAGGATTACATTGTGCCCCATGGACTCCTATATATAGAAAGGAGGTTTTGTCATTTGTATCATCCAAGAATTGTTCATTCATGTAATTTATTGGAGGTTTCCCCCTCGAAGTGGTTGATTTATGAGGCGTTGATCTCTCTTTTATTCTATTTTGGAGCTGGTTTCACAACATTTGGTATCAGAGCTTTGGATTCTAGGGTTTCACTGCTCCAAACAGATCATCATGAAATTTTTGCTATAATGTTTTTTTCTACGAATGTTCAAAAGCTTAAATTGTTAGAGTGCGAAGCCGAAATCCTGGGGAACATCATCGCAAAATTTTAGATCTTGGTTCGCAATATTTTTGGAGATATGATTTGTGGAAGTTAGTTCTTTTTGCAGGCTTCTAAATTTAACCTAAACAGGTCATCGCGGAATTTTCTTTATAACGTTTTTTCTACGAGGTTTCAGAAGCTGAAATTTTCATAGAGAGAATCAGAAATCTTGGGGAACCTTCTGTAAACATTTCAGATCTTGGTTCACAATATTATTTGAGATATGACTTGTGGAAGTTAGGAATGTTTCAGGCTCCCGAATTTCATCTCAAAGAGGCGACAGTGGGAAAAACATCATAACTCTCTCTCTCTGAGCGTCGGATTGGGATTTTGTAAAAAATTTCCACAAGTATATGGACTGTAGTTTGCAATATATCAATTTTAGACCCAAAGGAGGAAACAATGATACGTGGAAATTCATAAAAGTTCGCTCTACTGAACCAGTCCATAATTAGGTCATCGTGGGATATTGGGCATAACTTTGTCTTGAAGAATCCAAATCAGGTCAGACCTGTGGAATTCAAAAGAAGATTCATTGGGCTACGTCAAGGCCAAATTTCAGCTATTGAAGATCCGAAATCACAGAGATAATTCAATTTCAATATCGAGCTCCTCAAAAGAAAGAAAAAGGTGTGTATTTTTTTCGAATTATATAAGTCTCATTTGAAAAAAATTAGTTTGAATTTATTCCAAGGGCATGCTAAAGAATATATATTAGTATTGGGTTCTAAAATTCCCCCTAAAAAGAATTCAATACCCATCAAGCCTTCAAAATTCTCTACTATGACTCGTGAAGTAGAAGAAACACAACATTTGATATCAAAATTACAAGAGCAAGTGCACCAAATTTTGCTATCGCAAAGAGCAACAAAAAATGAAATGAAAGTTTTGAAGAAAGGCATGGAAACTAAGATGGATGGTTTGGAAGCTAATATGGATGGCATGGAAGTGGGCATGGAAGCTAAGATGGATGACATGGAAGCTAATATCGATGAAAAAATGAAATACAACATGGAAAACATGAAGAATGATCTAAAAGTAGACATTGAAGGTTTGGCAAAGGTGATACAAGAAATGTTTCGTAATGGCGAAAATATAGTAGAGGAAACTCATGATGAGAACAAAATAAATGTTAATCGTGATTTCATAAACTCTAATGTTGGATGGAAGAACCACCATATTCCAAAGATGGATATGAGGAAGTTTGATGGCAAGGACCCCATAACATGGATACTACAGATGGAGCAATATTTTGATCTCAATAATGTGTAAAACACACAAAAGGTACACATTGCAACTTTACATTTAGAACAAAATACATTTGTATGCTATCGATGGCTTTGCTCCCGTGAAAAAACTTTCACTTGGTCAATTTTTACGGAGGAAATGATAGCACATTATGAGGATACAAAGAGAAACACCTTCTTTAGCAAATTGATAAATCTCAAACAAAAGGGTTCAGTGGAATAGCACATTGAGGACTTCCAAAAATTGAATATAAGGGTAACTGATATTCCAGAGGAACACAGGAATGATGTCTTCATAGGTACTTTAAAGGATAACATCCAACATGAAGTTTGCGTTTGGGAACCTGATTCATTGGAGAAGGCATTTAGGTTGGCAAGAAAAAATGAATTTAAAATTATGGCGACAAGGAAGCCTACCACTCACATCTATAAAGATGGAAGTGTTGCTACTCCTATACTTCCACAACCTACAAGGTTGACACCACAAAATTGGAAGACAAAAGAGAAAAAGGGCTTTGCTACAGTTGTGACAGCAAATACACTAAAGGTCATAAGTGCACTGAGAAGAAATTATTTTACATAGATTGTGAAGAAGAGGAAGAAAATGAAGAAAAAACTTCAAAAGTAGAGGATATACCCCAAGAAGAAACCCTAGAAGAAGAAGAAATGATTCCGACCATATCATGTAATGCATTGGCAAGAATTATCACTCCTAAAACTCTCAAGATAGAAGGACATATCAAGAAGAAAAAGGTAATAGTGTTGATTGATTCGGGTAGTACCCATAATTTTATTCATTGTAAGGGAGCCAAGGAATTGAATTGTTTCCTATACCCAGCACCAGAATGTCAAGGGATGGTTGCAAATGGAGGAACTATAAATTTCTTTGGAAAAATATATAATATCAAGCTATCCATGGGGGAATATGTATTGAATATTCCAATTCTTTCCATCCCAATGGGAGGTGCTGATGTTGTACTAGGAGTACAATGGTTACAATCTTTGGGGACGGTAGCTTTTAATTTTCAAGAACTTTTCTTGAAATTTTTTCAGAAGGAAAGGAAGTCGAATTACGGGGTATTGCAGGGAAGCCGGGAAAGACAATTAGCTCTAATGTCATGACAAAGCTTCTAAAGAAACAAAAACGAGGTGTAATTGCACAATTATGCTCATTAGAAGTTCCAACATCAAAATCATCTATTTCTGCAGATCTCCAACAAGTCTTGGACAATCATTCCAAGGTGTTTGAAACTCCCAAAGGACTCCCACCTATTCGTGATCATGATCATGCTATTCATTTGATTCTAGGAAGTGTTCCTCAAAACATCAGGCCTTATAGATATCCTTACTTCCAAAAGAGCGAAATTGAACGTATGATTGCAGAAATGTTAGAGGCGGGTATAATTCAACCTAGTCAAAATTCTTTCTCTGCTCCTGTAGTATTGGTACACAAGAAGGATGGATCATGGCGAATGTGTCCGGATTATAGGGAGCTCAATAAGCTCACCATTAAAGACACATTTCCCATTCCTGTGATTGATGAATTATTGGATGAATTACATGGAGAAATTTATTTTACCAAGTTGGATCTTCGTTCAGGATATCATCAAATTAGAATGAAGACTGAAGATATTCCAAAAACAGCATTTCGAACTCATGAGGGTCATTATGAATTTTTGGTCAAGCCTTTTTTCCTTACCAATGCAACTTCTACATTTCAAGGGTTAATGAATTCCATTTTCAAACCCTTCCTTAGAAAATTTGGGCTATTATTTTTTGATGATATACTAATCTACAGCAAGTCTTGGAAGAATCATGTTCTACATTTTGACAGGGTGCTCAAACTATTGGAGGAGAAACAATTATATGCAAAAACATCCAAATGTTTCTTTGGAGTACAAGAGGTGGAATATCTGGGTCATATTGTATCTCATGAGGGTGTTAAGGTAGACCCTAAAAAAATTAAATCCATTAAGGAATGGAAAGTCCCCACAACAATAAAGAAGTTGCGCGTATTTCTTGGGTTAATAGGGTATTATCGCAATTTTGTTAAGAATTATGGGAGAATAGCAGCAACTCTAACAACATTATTGAAGAAAGGTGCATTTGCATGGACTCCTGAAGCAACTAAGGCCTTTGAACATCTTAAAGAGGCAATGTGCCTAGCACCAGTCTTAACTACGCCAGACTTCACAAAAACCTTTATTATGGAATGTGATGCTTTAGGAAATGGAATTGGTGATGTTTTAATGCAAGAAGGAAGACCCATTGCTTTTGAAAGTCATTCAATCAAAGGAAAGTATTTACAAAAGGATATTTATGAGAAGGAAATGTTGGAAATACTACATGCACTAAAGAAATGGAGACCTTACCTAATGGGAAGACACTTCAAGGTAAAAATTGATCATGATAGTCTTAAACACCTTTTGGAACAAATACTATCTTCCGAAGAGTAGCAAAAATGGGTCGCAAAGATGTTGGGTTATGAATTTGAAATTGTCTACAAAAAAGGGAAGCTAAATGTTGTTGCAGATGCACTCTCAAGAAAGGATGAAGAGGTGGAAGCATTTCTTTATGCTATTTCAATTATCCAACCAGATTGGATAACCGAAGCAAGGGTTGAATGGAAGAAGGACGAAGAAGTGTGGACTCCCATTCAAAAGTTGCAGCAATATCCTATTACATCTAATACATTTAGTTGGAAAAATGATTCCTTATGGTACAAAGATCGCTTATATATTTGCAAGAATTCCCAACTAAAACAAAATATTCTTTTGGAATTGCACACTTCTCCTTTAGGAGGACACTCGGGACTTTTAAAAACTTACCACAGGGTGAAGAAAGATTTTTTTTGGGATGACCTTAAATATAATATTCAAAATTTTGGGGTGGAATGTTTGGTTTGCCAGCAAAATAAAGTGGAGACAATTAAGACCCCAGGTCTTCTACAACCTTTATACATTCCAAGTCAACGTTGGGAGGAGATTTCAATGGATTTTATCACAGGTTTGCCTAAGTCCAAAGGAAGGAGTGTCATCATGGTGGTAGTTGATAGACTTACCAAGTATGCACACTTTTGTGCATATATCATCCATTTAAAGAGAGTACAATTGCTACTGCATTTATATAAATAATTCAAAAGCTACATGGAAACCCGAAGATTATTGTAAGTGACAGAGATTCCATTTTTACAGGAAATTTTTGGATGGAATTATTTTCTTGTTTGGGTACTCAACTAGCTCATATCTCATCTTATCATCCTCAATCCGATGGTCAAACAGAGATAGTGAATAAATGTTTCGAAGGATATCTTTGTTGTTTTGTATCTGATAAGTAAGCACAATGGGTCAAGTGGTTACCTCTGGCTGAATGGTGGTATAACACTTCCTTCCATACTGCAGCAAAAATGACCCCATTTATGGCACTTTATGGATATCATCCACCATCCATCACATCTTATTTAAGGGAAAATTCTAAGGTTCAAGCAATGGAGGATCACATTGAGCATCAACAAGAAGTTCTCCAACTCTTAAAGGATAACCTAAATTTGGAAAAAAATTGAATGAAACAACAGGCATATCAACATCGCAGTATGAGAAGTTTTGATGTGGGAGACTGGGTATTTTTACGACTACAACCATACAAACAAATTTCCCTCAAGCAAGCTAAGAAGGATAATAAATTGTCACCAAAGTACTACGGTCCTTACAAGGTTTTACAAAATATTGGTACTATGGCATACAAATTGGAGCTTCCTGCTTATTCGCAGTTGCATCCAGTTTTCCATGTTTCATGCTTAAAAAAGGTTATACGGGACAAACTTCCAATTAAAACAATATTTCCAGAACTTTATGAGGAAGTAAAACCCATTTTGGAACCTGAAGAAGTCATGGAAACAAGAACTCGACAACTATGAAATCGATCAATTTCATAGTATCTCATCAAATGGAAGAAATTACCCACGGAAGATTCTACATGGGAGGATGAAAATTTTATACAAAAGCACCCAGAGCTACTCAAGCATTGAGGACAACACCTTTTTGAAGGAGAGGAGCATGTTAGGTCCTTATATTACTAGTATAGTCCCTTATTGTTGTTAGTGTAACCCCCTAATTGTTATTGTTGTGCCCCTGTAACCCCCATATTGTCATTATTGTGCCCTTAAATTATTATTGTTAGGTAGGCTAGGATTACATTGTGGCCCCACTAGGATTAAATTGTGGCCCCATTGACTCCTATATATAGAAAGGAGGTTTTTTCATTTGTATCATCCAATAATTGTTCATTTATGTAATGTATTGGATGTTTCCCCCTCGAAGTGGCTGATTTCTAAGGCATTGATCTCTCTTTTCTTCTATTTTGGAGCTATTTTCACAACACGTCGCCTCGCCCTCTGCCCCTTAAAATATTCCCATATAGGCCATATACAATGAAATTAAAGAGAAAACCCTGGGAATATTAACACTAGAGCAAGCCACGGTGGAAACACCTGAGGAAAATCACACTCAACACATCATTGATGGAGCACCATGAACCAATAGTATCTCTTGCAAGGAAATATCACAATGGCATAAAGAGGAAGGGAGGCACAAACTAGGGCTAAAGTATCTAGGGTTCAACTACCCCTCCCCCACTCCGTCAACTACCTCTACTTCAAAGTTAACATTTCTATTTTTATGTAGGTTAGAACCTTTCAAGGTCCCTTTTTATTACAAACCTAGGGTTTTACAGCTTCAAACATGTTATCTTGGAAGTTTTTCTATTAATTTTTTTTAGAGATTTTAGATGCCAAAATTTGGACCATATTAAGGAGAAATATCAAGGAATATCTGGTAAAAAATTTAGATCTAAGTTCACTATAATTTTGGAGATATTATTTAAGGAAGTCAAGGTTCCTAAAATCAATTTTAAATAAGACAATTTGGAATTTTCACTATAAATTCTTCTTCTTATTCTTCCTCTTTTCTACAAGGGTGAAGGGAGTTATGTTTTTTGAAGCCATATTTAAGCTCCATATTAACTCAAAACCCATTATTAAGACTTATTTATTAAGTGAATGTAGGTGTTAACCTTGTACATAAATTACCTGCAAACGAATTCTTTAAAAAAAAAAACAATGGTGAGAACGTACAACAAATATACATAGATATTTTCCCCTGGATCCCAAAACCAGGACTACTAGATTGATTGTTCATTATATTCCTTTCAATGTTACAATACATATATATACATTCTACAGCATTCATAAAACCCCAATCCATTAACCCTAGATTAGAACATAATGATAGTTCCCTTGACCAAATCTACAAAATACCATGGGAAGAAAACCATCATGCCCAAAACCATGTGAAAAATCCATGAACAAAACAATGGAAAGGTCTGCCCAACTATTATTGGGTCCGAAACAATTTCCTGCAGTGCGTGAAATTAGTCGTGGAAAGCATATAACACACACCCAATAGTGACTACATTTTGTTATGCAACTAGCTCATAAAATAGAAGAAAAGATAGATCAACGACTTGAAAAATGGCCTCTTCGAGGGGGAAACCTCCTTCACATTACATACATGAAAAATTTTGGATGATACAAATGACAATACCTCCTTGGTATTTATAAGATTCCAAGGGGTCACAATATAATCATAGCCTACATAACAAGTATAATGTAAAGGCACAACAATAACAATAGTGGGTTTCTTTCTGGCACAACAATAACAATACGGGAGCTACTTGGGTGCATTAATAACAATAGGGGGCTACACTAATAATAAAAATAAGGTGGCTACATTAGTATTATAGGGACCTAACATGCTCCTCTTCTTAAAAAAGTGATTTCCTCAATGCTTGAGTATTTATGGATGCTTTTGTATAAAATATTTATCCTCCCATGTGGAATATACAATGGGTAAGTTCTCCCACTTAATGAGATACTCTAAAATTGATCAATTCCATAGTCATAAAACTCTTGTTTCCGTGACTACTTCACACTCCAATATGATTTTTCCTTCTTCATCAAGTTCTAGAAAATACTATTTGAATTGGTACCTTGCCACCGATAAATTTATTTAAGCATGAAACATGGAAAATTGGTTGTACTCGGGAAGATGCACGAAACTCCAATCTATATGCTATACTACCAATCTTTTGCAAAACTTTGTAGGACCATAATACTTGGGTGATGATTTATTATCCTTCTTAGCCTCCTCTAGGGACATTTTTTGTATGGTCGTATCCTTAAAAATACACAGTCGCATACATCAAAACTTATTTCACTGCAATGTTTATCTACCTATTGTTTCATTCGATTTTGTTATAGATTGAGGTTATCCTTTAAGAGTTGAAGAACTTGTCATTGATGCTCAATGTGATCTTCCACTGCTTAAACCTTAGAATTTTCTCTTAAATATGATGTGATGGTGTTAGGTCCCTATATTAATAGTGTAGTCCCTTATTATGTTAGTATAGCCCCCCTTATTATTATTGTTGTACCCCTGTAACCCCAATATTGTTATTATTGTGCCCTTAAATTATAATTTTTAGGTCGGCTAGGATTACATTGTGGCCCCATGGACTCCTATAGATAGAAGGAGGTTTTGGTCATTTGTATCATCCAAGAATTGTTCATTTATGTAATGTATTAGAGGTTTCCCCCTCGAAGTGGCTTAATTCTAAGGTGTTGATATCTCTTTTATTCTATTTTTGGAGCTGGTTTCTCAACATTTGGTATCAGAGCTTTGGATTCTAGGGTTTCACTACTCTAAACAGGTCATAGTGGAATTTTCACTATAAATTTTTTCTATGAAGGTTCAAAATCTGAAATTTTTAGGGCGCGAACCTGAAATCCTAAGGAAACTCATCTCAAAATTTCAGAGCTTGGTTCGAAACATTTTCAAAGATATGATCTATGGAAGGTAGTGCTTTTTCAAGCTCCTGAATTTCATCTAAAGAGGTGATCGTGGGAAAAGATTCATAAATCTCTCTCTGAGCATCAGATTGGAGTGCCGTAAAAAGTGGTCATAAGTACATGGACTTTAGTTTCTTTGATATCAATTTTAGAGCTGAAAGATGAAACAGTGACACGTGGCAAGTAGTACAAGTTCGATCTACTGAACCAGTCCATAATTAGGTCATTGTGGGAGATTGGACATAAATTTTCCTTGGAGAATCCAAATTAGGTCAGACCTATGGAATTCGAAAGAGAATTCAGAGGGCTACCTCAGTGCCAAAATTTAGATATTAAAGAGCCGCAATCACAGAGATAATTCAATTTCAATATCGAGCTCCTCAAAAGCAAGAAAAAGGTGTGCATTTTTTTTCCAAATTGCATAAGTCTTGTTTGAAGAATCAATTTGAATTGATTACAAGGGTTTATTGTAGAATAGATATCAGTATTGGGTTCTAAAAAATTCCTCGTAAAAATAATTCAACACCCATTAAGCCTTCATAAGGCTCTACTATGACTCATGAAGATGAAGAATTGCAACATGATGTATCAAAATTACAAGAGCAAGTGCACCAAATTTCGCTCTCGCAAAGAACAGCAAAAAATGAAATGGAAGTTTTGAAGAAAGGCGTGGAAGCGAAGATGGATGGTTTGAAGAATAATATGGATGGTCTGAAGAAAGGCATGGAATCTAAGATAAATGGCATGGAAGCTAGCATGGAATCTAATATGGATGACAGGGAAGCTAAGATTGATGAAAAAATGGAAAACATGAAGAATGATCTAAAAGCAGATATGGAAGGTTTGACAAAGTTGATACAAGAAATATTTCCTAATGGTGAAAATATAGTAGAGGAAACTCATGATGAGAACAAAATAAATGTTAATCGTGATTTCATAAACTCTAATGTTGGTGGGAAGAACCACCATATTCCAAAAATGGATATGAGGAAGTTTGATGGAAAGGATCCTGTAACATGGATACTACAGATGGAGAAATATTTTGATCTCCATAATGTGGAAAACACACAAAAGGTACGCATTGCAGCTTTACATTTAGAACAAAATACATTTTTATGGTATCGATGGCTTTGCCCCCATAAAAAAATTGTCACTTGGTCAATTTTTACGGAGGAAATGGTAGCACATTATGAGGATACAAAGAGCAACACCTTCTTTAGCCAATTGATAAATCTCAAACAAAAGGGTTTAGTGGGGGAGCACATTGAGGACTTCCAAAAATTGAATATAAGGGTAACTGATATTCCAAAGGAACACAGGATTGATCTCTTCATAGGTACTTTAAAGGATAACTTCCAACATGAAGTTCGCGTTTTGGAACCTGATTCATTGGAGAAGGCATTCAGGTTGGCAAGAAAAATTGAATGTAAAATTATGGCGACAAGGAAGCCTACCACTCACTTCTATAAAGAGGAAAGTGTTGCTACTCCTAGATTTCCACAACCTACAAGGTTGACACCACAACAATTGGAAGAAAAAAGAGCAAAAGGGCTTTGCTACAGTTGTGATAGAAAATACACTAAAGGTCATAGGTGTGCTGAGAAGAAATTATTTTACATAGATTGTGAAGAAGAAGAAGAAAATGAACAAGAAGAGGATATACACCAGGAACCACCCCTAGAAGAGGAAGAAATGAATCCGACCATATCGTGTAATGCACTGGCGGGAATTACCACTCCTCAAACTCTCAAGATAGAAGGACATATAAAGAAGAAAAGGGTAATAGTGTTGATTGATTCAGGTAGCACCCATAATTTTATTCATTATAAGGTAGCCAAGGAATTAAATTGTTTCCTATACCCAGCACCAGAATGTCAAGTGATGGTTGCAAATGGAGGAACTATAAATTGCTTTGAAAAATGCCATAATATCAAGCTAGCCATGGGGGAATATGTATTGAATAGTCCAATGCTTTCCATCCCAATGGGAGGTGCTGATGTTGTACTAGGAGTACAATGGTTACAATATTTAGGGACGGTAGCTTTTAATTTTCAAGAACTTTTCTTGAAATTTTTTTCAGAAGGAAAGGAAGTCGAATTACGGGGTATTGAAGGGAAGCCAGGAAGGATAATAAGCTCTAATGGCATGACAAAGCTTCTAAAGAAAGAACAACGAGGCGTAATTGCACAATTATGCTCACTAGAAGTTCCAACATCAAAATCATCTGTTTCTGCAGATCTCCAACAAGTCTTGGACAATCATTCCAAGGTGTTTGAAACTCCCAAAGGACTCCCACCTATTCGTGATCATGATCATGCTATTAATTTGATTCCAGGAAGTGTTCCTCCAAACATCGGGCCTTATAGATATCCTTACTTCCAAAAGAGCGAAATTGAACGTATGATTGCAGAAATGTTAGAGGCGGGTATAATTCAACCTAGTCAAAGTTCTTTCTGTGCTCCTGTAGTATTGGTACACAAGAAGGATGGATCATGGCGAATGTGTCCGGATTATAGGGAGCTCAATAAGCTCACCATTAAAGATAAATTTCCCATTCCTGTGATTGATGAATTATTGGATGAATTACATGGAGCAATGTATTTTACCAAGTTGGATCTTCGTTCAGGATATCATCAAATTAGAATGAAGACTGAAGATATTCCAAAAACAACATTTCGAACTCATGAGGGTCATTATGAATTTTTAGTCATGCCTTTTGGCCTTACCAATGCACCTTCTACATTTCAAGGGTTGATGAATTTCATTTTCAAACCCTTCCTTAGAAAATTTGTGCTAGTATTTTTTGATGATATACTAATCTACAGCAGGTCTTGGAAGGATCATGTTGAACATGTTGACAGGGTGCTCAAACTATTGCAGGAGAAGCAATTATATGCAAAAACATCCAAATGTTTCTTTGGAGTACAAGAGGTGGAATATCTGGGTCATATTGTATCTCATGAGGGTGTTAAGGTAGACCCTAACAAAATTAAAGCCATTAACGAATGGAAAGTCCCCACAACCATAAAGCAGTTGTGCAGATTTCTTGGGTTAACAGGGTATTATCGCAAGTTTGTCAATAATTATGGGAGAATAGCAGCATCTCTAACAACACTATTGAAGAAAGATGCATTTTCATGGATTCCTGAAGCAACTAAGGCCTTTGAACATATTAAAGAGGCAATGTGCCTAGCACCATTCTTAGCTACGCTAGACTTCACAAAAACCTTTATTGTGGAATTTGATGCCTCAGTAAATGGAATTGGTGTTGTTTTAATGCAAGAAGGAAGACCGATTGCTTTTGAAAGTCATCCAATCTAAGGAAAGTATTTACAAAAGGCTATTTATGAGAAGGAAATGTTGGAAATACTACATGCACTAAAGAAATGGAGACCTTATCTAATGGGAAGACACTTCAAGGTAAAAACTGATCATGATAGTCTTAAACACTTTTTGGAACAAAGACTATCTTCAGAAGAGCAGCAAAAATGGGTCACAAAGATGTTGGGTTATGACTTTGAAATTGTCTACAAAAAAGGGAAGCTAAATGTTGTTGCAGATGCACTCTCAAGAAAGGATGAAGAGGTGGAAGCATTGCTTTGTGCCATTTCAATTATCCAACCAGATTGGATAGCCGAAGCAAGGGATGAATGGAACAAGGACGAAGAAGTGTGGACTCTCATTCAAAAGTTGTAGCAATATCCATGTACATCTGATACATTTAGTTGGAAAAATGATTCCTTATGGTACAAATATCACTTATATATTTGCAAGAATTCCAAATTAAAACAAAATATTCTTTTGGAATTGCACACTTCTCCTTTAGGATGACGCTCGGGATTTTTAAAAACTTACCACAGGGTGAAGAAAGAAATTTTTTTGGATGGCCTTAAATATGATATTCAAAAGTTTGTGGCAGAATGTTTGGTTTTCTAGCAAAATAAAGTTGAGACAATTAAGACCCTGGGTCTTCTGCAACCTTTATCCATTCCAAGTCAACATTTGGAGGAGATTTCAATGGATTTTATCACAAGTTTACCTAAGTCTGAAGGAAGGAGCATCATCATGGTGGTAGTTGAGAGACTTACCAAGTATGCACATTTTTGTGCATTATCTCATCCATTTAAAGTGAGTACAGTTGCTACCACATTTATGGAAACAATTCAAAAGCTACATGGAAACTCGAAGATTATTGTAAGTGGCAGAGATCCCATTTTTACAGGAAATTTTTGGATAGAATTATTTTTCTTGTTTGGGTACTCAAATATCTTATAGCTCATCTTATCATCCTCAATCTGATGGTCAAATAGATATAGTGAATAAATGTTTGGAAGGATATCTTCGTTGTTTTGTATCTGATAAGCAAGCACAATGGGTCAAGTGGTTACCTCTGGCTGAATGGTGGTATAACACTTCCTTCCATACTGCAGCAAAAATGACCCCATTTATGGCACTTTATGGATATCATCCACCATCCATCACATCTTCTTTAAGGGAAAATTCTAGGGTTCAAACAGTGGAGGATCACATCGAGCATAAACAATAAGTTCTCCAACTCTTAAAGGATAACCTAAATTTGGCAAAAAATCGAATGAAACAATAAGCAGATCAGCATCGCAGTGAGAGAAGTTTTCATGTGAAGGCGGGTATTTTTACGGCTACAACTATATAAAAAATAATTACATCCCTCAAAACCCATTCAAGAAGGATGTAAAATTATACTTAAAGTACTATGGTCCTTACGGGGTTTAAAGATTGGTACTATGGCATACAAATTGAAGCTTCCTTCTTCTTCGCGAGTGCATCCAATTTTCCATGTTTCATGCTTAACGAAGATTATAGGTGACAAACTTCCAATTCAAACAATATTTTCAGAACTTGATGAGGAAGGAAAAATCATATTGGAACTTGAAGCAGTCAGGGAAAGAAGAACTTGACAGATATGAAATCGATCAATTTCAGAGTATCTCAGCGAGTTGAAGAACTTACCCATTGAAGATTCATGGGAAGGCAAAATTTTATACAAAAGCACCCAGGACTACTATAGCGTTGAGGACAACACTTGTTTGAAGGAGAGGAGCATGTTAGGTCCCTATGTTAATAGTGTAGTCATATTATGTTAGTTTAGAACACCTTATTGTTATTTTTGTACCCTGGCTTTGATATTATTATTATTGTGCCCTTAAATTATTATTGTTAGGTCGACTAGGATTACATTGTGGCCCACTAGGATTACATTGTGGCCCCATGGACTCCTATATATAGAAGGAAGTTTTGGTCATTTGTATCATCCAAGAATTGTTCATTTATGTAATGTATTGGAGGTTTCCCCCTTGAAGTGGCTTTTTTCTAAGGTGTCGATATCTCTTTTCTTCTATTTTTGGAGCTGGTTTCTCAATAGATGGATGGTGGATGATATCCATAAATTGCCATAAATGGGATCATTTTTTTCTTCAATATGGAAGGAAGTGTTATACCACCATTCAAACAAAACGTCCAGCTTGACCCACCCTGTTTTTCTGGGATACATATGTGAATATATCCTTAGAAAATTTCACTATCTACGATTTCGTGTCGGTTGAGGATAGAAATATAAACTATAAAATAATGATACCAAACAAGAAAATAACTCTGTCCAAAAATTTCCAGTAAAAATGGGATCTCTGTCGCTCACAATAACCTTTGGGTTTCCATGTAGCTTTGAATTGTGTCCATAAATGTAGTAGCAACTGTACTTGCTTTAAATGGATGAGATAATGCACAAAAGTGTGCATACTTGGTAAGTCTATCAACTACCACCATGATGGCACTCTTTCCTTCGGACTTCGGTAAACCTGTGATAAATTCCATTGAAATCTCCTCCTCCCAACGTTGACTTGGAATGACTAAAGGTTGTAACAAACTCGGGGTCTTAATTGTCTCCATATTATTTATTTGGAAAACCAAATATTCTTCCATAAAATTTTGAATATCATATTTAAGGCCATCCCAAAAAAATTTCCTTCTTGACCTTGTGGTAAGTTTTTAAAAATCTTAAGTACCCTCCTAAGGTAGAAGTGTGCAATTACAAAATAATCTTTTGTTGAGATGAAATTCATGTAAATATACGGTCTTTATTACCAAAATGAATCATTTTTCCAAATAAATGTAGTACTGGGATATTGCTACAAATTTTGAATTAGTGTCCACACCTATTTGTTAATATTCTATGCATCCCTTACTTTAGTTATCCAATCAGGTTGTATCATAGAAATGGAACAGAGAAATTATTCCACGTCCTCATCCTTTCTTGAGAGTGCATCTGCAACATCATTTTTCTTCCCTTTTCTGTAGATTATTTCAAAGTCATAACCCAACATCTTTGTGACCCATTTTTGTTTCTCTTCTAAATATAATCTTTGCTTCAAAAAGTATTTAAGACTATCATGATATATTTTTACCTTGAAGTGTCTTCCCATTAGGTAAGGTATCCATTGCTTTAGTGCATGTAGTATCTCCAATATTTCCTTCTCATAAATAGGTTTGTGTAAACACTTTCCCTTGAATGGAAGACTTTAAAAATCAATGGGCATTCCTTCTTACATTAAAATGACACCAATTCCATTTCCTGATACATCACATTCCACAATAAAGGTTTTTGTGAAGTTTGATGTAGATAAGATAGATTCTTGGCACATTTCCTCTTTAAGATTTTCAAAGGCCTTAGTTGCTTCCAGAGTCCAAGAAAATGCATCTTTATTCAGTTATGTTGTTAGAGTAACTACTATTCTCCCATAATTCTAAACAAACTTGTGATAATACCTTGTCAACCCGAGAAATCCTCGAAGATGCTTTAGGTTTGTGGGGATTTTCCATTTATTAATGACTTTAATTTTCTTAGGGTATACCTTAACACCCTCATGAGATACAATATGACCCAAATATTCAACCTCTTATACTCCAGAGAAACATATGGAGGTTTTTGCATATAATTGTTTCTCCCCTAATAGTTTGAGCACCCTGTCAACATGTTGAACATGATCCTTCCAAGACTTGTTGTAGATTAGTATATCATCAAAAAATACTAACAGAAATTTTATAAGGAAAGGTTTGAAAATGAAATTCATCACACCTTGAAATGTGGAATGTGCATTAGTAAGGCCAAAAGGCATGGTAAAAAATTCATAATGACCTTCGTGAGTTTTGAATGTATTTTTTCAGAATGTCTTTAGTCTTCATTCTAATTTGATGATATCCTGAACAAAGATCCATATTTGTGAATTAAATTTCTCCATGTAATTCATCAATGATGGGAATGGGAAATTTATCTTTAATAGTGAGATTTTTGAGCTCCCTATAATCTGGACACATAAGCCATGATCCATCCTTCTCGTGCACTGATACTACTGGAGAAGAGAAATAAATTTGACTGTTTTGAATTATACCGGCCTCTAGCATTTATGTAACCATACATTCAATTTCACTCTTTTGGTCTTAGGGATATATGTAAGGCATGAGGTTTAGAGGAACAATTCCTGGAGTAAATTTAATAGCATGATCATAATCATGAATAGGTGGGAGGCCTTTAGGAGTCTCAAATTCCCTAGAAGGATTGTCCAAGGATTTTTGGATATCTCGATAAATAGATTATTTTGTTGTTTAAACCCCTAGTGAGAATAATTGTGAAATTATGCCTCGTTTTTCTTTCTTCAAAATATTTTTCATGGCATTGGAGATGGTTATCTTCCTTGGTTTCCCTACAATACCCCTTAATTAAATTTCCTTTCCTTCCCAAAATAATTTTAAGAGAAGTTCTTGAAAATTAAAATCTATTGTCCCCAAAGGTCGTAACCATTGGACTCCTAGTACAACATCAACACCACCCATTGGAATGGAAATCATTGGAATATTCAATACACATTCCCTCATGGTTATTTTGGTATTATGGCACTTTCCAAAGAAATTTATAGTTCCTCTATTTTCAACCATCACTTGACACTCTAGTGATGGATATATAAATCAATTCAATTCCTTGGTTGTCTTACAATGAATAAAATTATGGGTACTAAGAGAATAAGTTAGCATTGTTACTTTTTTCTTCTTGATATATCCTTCTATATTGAGAGTTTGAGGAGTGGTAATTTCTGCCAAGGCATTACAAGATATGGTCAGATTCATTTCTTCTTTCTCTAAGGTTGGTTCCAACTTCCCGGTGCATATCCTCTTATTTTAATGTTTCTTGTTCATTTTCTTCCTCCTTTTCATAATCTATGTAAACTATTTTTCCTTAGCACACTTATGACCTTTAGTGTATTTTCTATCACAACTGTAACAAACCCCTTTTTCTCTTTTTTCGTCCAATTTTTGTGGTGTCAACCTTGTGGGTTGTGGAAGGCTAGGAGCATAAACACTTCCATATTTATAATTGCGAGTGGTATATTTTATTACTTCCAAAAATTTTCTTTCAAATTTGTTTCCATCCAGAATGCATTCTCCAATGAATGAGGTTCTGTTGAAGCCTAGAAAATCTCTGCTTCAAACATCGGGGAAAACCACCCGGTCGGGACCTTAAGACAGCTCCTTTTCCATTTGGTATGGTGGCTCCAACTGGATTTAAAGGACCAGTTTCCTTATAACTAAATGGATTGGTTTGGATGGGTGGAAATGGGACTAAATTAACTAAAATAAAACTATCTAATTTAAACTAAATACTGGTAAAGAAATTCTAACACTAACCCGGGTAATTATATGTGAATACAACTTAAGATTGTTCCAATTTAACAATAACCATGAAAATGTATTATTATTTAAATTGAAATGTGCAGAAACAAATAAAGATAACTTTTTTTAAGAAATTAAACAAAGTTGTATTAACGTATTGCATTCATCATTGTATACCATCTATATATAATTATGAAAGATAACGTTTCAATTATACTCAGAAATGATATATAAAAGGAAGCGTTGTGAAAACAAATATATATAAATGATAGCAATTTTAAAGCGAATACCATAAGACAAAAGAAATCAACAGTGAACAGATAGAAATACCTTGTTCATCTTGAAGACTTTCAAATGCAATGTGATACTCTAATCCAGTAACTCTGATGCAAAATCAAATTCCAAGGTACAGAAATGCAACACTTCAAAGATAATTCCGCATGAAAATCACTAGATGTGATCCTTTTTTAAAAATATATAAGACAATGGAGTACAGAAATGCAATCTCCAAGTCCAAAATATTAAGATCCAGGACCCTTCTCTAAATGCATGAGAAGGGTTTAAATACTACTTAGCTAAATCTAAAAATAGTCTTATTACAAAAATTAAGGATTCGGTTCAATGACCGTCCTTTTCCTAGGCTAAAATACAGTAAAATTAAAACTAAATCTATCTATCTATGAACTTGATATTTAAACTTGCAGGCATCTAGCATAGTTTTGAGAAGATGCAGTTGACCGACTTCGGAATTCAACTGTCCTGAAAAGACAGAGTCGGCAAGCGTAGGAGCAATCTTCTCTGTAGCATTGATGATACAATTAAGCACACTGTGCTGACTGTGTGGCTTCACCAAGTACATCTAGTATGAGTCCCAATTCAATCTTGTCAACCCTTGGATAGATTTTGCTCTTTCTTCTTCCTTTTGCCTCCATTATTCTTGCAGTTGATTTTCTTGTGGGAGATATCCTAGAACAGTTTCTGGAATCAAGTTAGCTTTGTGTAAATTATCATTTACACAATCAGTGAGAGTGTTTGCCGCTGTAGCCGCTTCCTCTGCTGCCTTTTCTGCTCTTCTGATTTGTGCATCCCAATTATTGAACAGTATTTCTTTATGGTTTTCATTAACAATGGGTGCACCAGCTTTTCTGCCTTCTTCTGTCTTTTGCCATGCCAGATAATCATTGATCTTTTCATTAATCAAATCATAATCATTTCGTAAATCTACGACATGATTTGTGATTTTATCGCTCTCTTGGCTCAAAGAATTCTATTGCAAGATTTTTTGACATAAAACTTCCTCTTGTTGCAGTAGTTGATTGTTCAAAGAGATGGTTTCTGAAATGAATTCTGGAAGCTTAGGATCATCTTTATGTTGATCTTGGATAATCTGTATTTGTTTGTCTTTATCAGCCAGGCTTTTTTGATGTCCTATTTGCATTTCTTGAAGTTGTTGTTGTAACTCTTCAAGTTTCAATTGTGCTTCCTTATTGGCCTGTACCTGTTGCAATTGCTGTTGCAGAGATTTTACCTGTTCTTCTTTTTCATTCAACAAAAGTTGTATCTCAACTACTTTATCGATTGTTGCAGAAGCATAAGCTCCTGTTATTTGAGATAACTTAGTGAGATTATGAGTAGGCTCTGTGGCAGGATCTTTCCACAAAACATCTACTTGTTCTGCTTCAGTAGCAATTGCACTTTCTATTTTTTTCTTTTTTCTCTGTCTCTTCACTATTGCTTTGTATTTTGGGCTATAGAATACATCCAGAGGAGGAATGTCTTCTACATTAAGTACAATTTCAGAGGAGGGTGTGATTGGTATGTGCTCTGTCACTGCGACTGTGCTGCTTGTTCCTGTGTTCAAAACTTTGGTTGTCTGGACAGGGGTCTGTACATTCTGTCCTTCTACATTAATCAATTGGTTGAAGGTTTCCCATTCTTTGTCTAACTCAATGGTGACTGGCTGTTGCTGTACATTGGTTGGAGGAGGATTTGTCTGTTGAGAAGTCAAAATTTGTTGTTGAGTAAGTTCTTTTGATTGTGCAGAATCTTTAATGGATTCTTCCATTTTATCTTCCTTTTCATTAGACTTATTGGAATGCTCAGAATCTCTGTCAGATTTTGATTTAGATTTATCTGTACTTGAACTGCCGTTAAGACTAACACTAGGAGTTTGCTCCTTTGCGGGCTCTAAGCGTAGATTGTCCAAAGGAATAGGAATTAGTCTTCTTTCTCTATAAAGCTTGAATTCTTGAAATTCCTCTGGAGATAACTGCGCTTGAGTTGAATTCAGAACTTCTTTGAATGAATTTCTTGCTTGGAACATATCATCAAAAGGATCCTGTTCCCCGGAAAATTCCCTTACCCTGATTGCATTGGTAAAATTCTTAATAATATCATTTGGGTCGAATAATCTTCTCGAAAATTTGAACAGTTGTAGGCATGTAATGTTGCCTATCTCTTGAAATGCATGACCAATATCAAACAGTGAAAATGTTCCACATTTTACGGGAAATTGTGGCCAAATTCCCTTTTTCTTCTCTTTTAAATCTTTTGTTATACCTCCCTGGCCACAGGTCTGATAAGCAATTTCCCGAGCTACAAGTCTATCTGGAACATATAGGGGTAAAACATGGGGAGAAGCATAACTTCCAAAAACCCTAATATAAGTGAACAATTATTCTCCAAACCATCTCGCGACGGGGAGAATATCAACCTCTGTTTCTGAGGATAACCTTGGGGCATCCTTATTATACAATGTTCTGTACAATGGCAGCATTATTCCATGACAAATTTGGTAAAAATGGGGGACAAACTTAGACTCCCATAGTTCTTTATGTTACACATGAATAGGCAAAGGATCATGGATAGTCCATTGCCAACCCATCACAGGGAATTTAGAGACATTACAGATAGCATCCATGACATAAGAAGATAAATAAAAAGGCGGATAGACCCACTGAGAAACATTTCGTTTGGACCGGTAGTGAAAAATAGCAGTGGTCAAGTTATCAGATAGGATTTTGGCCCAGTCTACAATTGTAGAATTAATGGCCGCATTCAACAAAGGAAGCCATCCGGGTAATATCATATTTATGTCAGGTTTTCCAAAAAGCCTACGTAACATGGCAGCAGTGAAACAATAAGGAGAGGTAAGTGAACCCGTGTTGTACATACCTTGTTTGTTTTTCTTCAATGGTTCACTTCTTTTGGTCCACTCCTTTGTGCATTCTGCCAAATTTGCATGTTCTCTGGAAAAATCTTCCATGAATTGTTTGTTGTAAGTCGCCTGAGGTTCTGGAAACTTATACATTAATCTCAGATCTTCTATGGTGAATGACCCGATTAGCTCTTCAGATGGAGTTCTGAATTGCCTGTCTGAAATATCAGTGCTGTCCAGCACCCATTTTACCATGTCCGTATACGGGAGAATCCTTGGCCTTGCCGCTATTCTATGCAGAAATGAGCAAGCCAGTTCCCTAAGGGTTGCCTCAGACGTATTACTGGAACCTGCTGTAGCTACAACTTTCATCACCATAGGGTTTTCTTCCTCTGGCAAATTATACATTCCTTCCCAAGTGGATATACCGGTATCCTTATTACAAGCGGTGTCTGCATACAGCGAAGCCATTTCTCTGTTTTCTGAACTCGAGCTCTTCTCCTTCTTACCCATAGTGTTTCATGAAGGCTTTGTATAGACGTTTGCTCCTTCGTGCCTGCATTTTATGAATAAATGAGAGTAATGACATAAGAAAGGTGATGAGACTGTTTTAAATGTGAAAGAATATGAAATATAATATTTTAATCGTGAAACGAATTTCAATCCAAACACAATCTCATTTACCATTAATAATCAATCCAATCATTTAATTTAATCATTAAAGCGCATAACGAATTTTATATAGGAGGAGTGCACATAGGATAATAACGTACATGAATCTAAATATGATCTAAATTCATTGTTTTAACTATGTACAATATAACAATGTACGCAATATATATAGCTCATAAATGATGTGTATATGAGTAAATAAAGCGCAAATGAAAAGACAACAGTATATAATATGATTTATAAATCTATAGAAAACAAAATTAGAAAAGGCGCAAAGATATTATTAATCACCCATTTCACTTCTCAAATCTGAATAAATACGATTTATTCATATATTTAGATTAACATTATTCATAAGTAAAATAGCATTTTCAGTTTTATAAAGATACTTTATTCTTTATGAATCATTATCACCTTAAGAGCATTTCATTAATCCTCATAAACTTAAGTGTTTCTAAATATTATTTCTAAGGGATTTCTATAATTTTATGATAGAAAGTTTTATTTGAAAGGCAAACAAATCCTAATTGATTTTGTGGATTTTTTTAACTAGGAACATGTATTATTTAGTATCAGTATATATTAATAAAGGAGGTTATTGTGAATAGGTATAACAGACCAGCATTCTTGAAAAACAGATTATCTACGAAAAAATAAATGAATATCTTGTAAATAAGGTTTTTAAAGATAATGAAAACTATCTTAGGATAATTCAAATAAAATGTAACTATGAGAAAGAAATAAAAATCATTTCATAATTTCTTTCTAATTCCTTAAGAAATAAAAACATTTTGGGTTATCTCAAGCTTTGATTGGTGTTAATAATGAAGTAAGTGGATCTCTCCAAGTTTTGGTTTTATAATATACTCTATTGCCATAGGTATTGCCTCTGCTGCCAGCAAATGTTTATAGTCTCGACAGGGTTACCTTTAAACCATTAACCATTCATTGTCCCATCCAACTAAAATTATGACTTTTTAAAAGATAAATTCATAAGACCTATTATCTCATATTTTTGTCTTTTATTTATTTTTTATTTTAAGAGCCATTGTTTTGGTTTGGTAGCTAGTTAATAACAATGCCATTCACTAATTGAAATTAAACTGAACAAGCTAGCTCATGATGAGACCCCTTGTCTTATATTTATAAGCCATTACCCTGTTTTGGTATGCAGTATTGGTAATGTCAGTTTTATTAATCCTTATGAACATGGTAAGTCGGCTCGCAATGAGACCTCTTATCTCTTAAAATTTTCGTATAATTTCTTAGAATTACATTCTAAAAAATCACAACTTAAATGGATGGGGTGAAATAGTTTTATCCTTAAGAATCAATGGATGACAATTTTCAGAGTTTTTTGAGTTCCAAAACTTTGAAAAAATCTTTACTTTGATAGATAACCTTTCTCTGCTTAATAGACTTATGATGATTTACATTCTTCTCAAGTTTTCAAAAGATCATGCAAATGATTGGAATAATCTTTCAAAGTTTAACATCTTATTTTAAACTATTAAAAAAAATGTGATCATTACTTTTAAAAATTCTTATTTACACAAAATGAATATTTATAATATTCTTCTGAAGAAATTTTCTTAAATAGTAAACAGTCAATCAGAGACTCATAAACAACCTTTATTTGCAAAAACAAAAACAATCAAAATTCTGTAGAAAGGAATATGTACAGTTTAAGAAGGGGTTACCTCCTTATGAAAAGAATTTCTTCAAGATAAGCCCATTTACAGGAAGAGATCCTCTCTTACCTGTTAGATCTTGGAGTATGAATGTATTTGAGCTTATCTTCTCAACGATCTGAAATGGTCCAAGCCACTTTTTTTGAAATTTGGTATGTTTACCTTTTTCTTCGTGTGCTTTATCCCATTTCAAAACGAGATCACCAATTGACAGAATTTTTGAGCCGGTAGAACTTGCATCAAAAGAAGATTTTACAAGCTGTTGATGTTTTTCATGAATAATTTTTGCTTTATCCCTATCTTCTTCTAATTTAAGGATTTGATCATATCTCAGTTGAATGGATGAAGAAGGATTTTCTTCAATAAACTGCACTAGGGCTAATGATGGAAGAGTTAAATTTGATGGTATCACAGCTTCTTTTCCATAAACCAGATAGAAAGGTGAAGTCCCTATTGAAGCTTTTTCAGTGATACGATCAGCCCATAATGCAAAGATTAAAGATTTGTGCCAATTCTTTTGATTTTGATCAACGGTCCTTTTAATGATTTTGATAAGGTTTTTATTAGTGGATTCAGCCAAACCATTACCTTGTGGATAATAATTTGCTAAATATTTTAGTTTAAAACCTCTTTTGACTGCAAATTCTATTAAACTATTTCCAGAGAAGTAAGATGCATTATCAAAGACAAGAGCTTGAGGTACACCAAACCTGGTTATGATGAATTGATCTATGAAATCAATAATTGCATCAGAATTGGCTACCTTCAATGGGATTGCCTCTACCCATTTTGTAAAGTAATCAGTTGCAGTAAGGATGTACTTGTGTTGTTTGGAAGAATGAGGTACTATCTCACCAATAATGTCAAGACCCCATTGTTCGAATGGTTGCTCAATAGTTACTGGTTGCAAAGGAAAAGTTGGTTTCCTTTGTCTTCCACTTGCAGTTTGACAAATTTGGCACTTCCTTACGTAATCATGCGTATCTTTAAAAAGGGTAGGCCAATAATACCCAGCATGAATTATTTTGTGAGCTATGGTATCACCTCCAAAATGACCTCCTGCTGGTCCATCATGCAATTCCTGCAAAACCTTTTCAGCTTCAGTCTTTTCAAGACATCTTAATAAAATTGAATCATAATTTTTTCTAAATAACACATTATCAATGATCTCATATTTAATATCCTTTAACCTTAAAGCGCGTTTACTCTTATAGCTGAGATTAGAAGGAGCATACTCATTTTTCAAGTAATAGATAAGATCAGCATACTGAGATCCGGAATCTGTAACATTTATCTGACTTACTTGAATATCTTGATTTGACTCTTGATTTTCCGGTATGTTATGAGCTCCTACCAATAATCTGCAAAAACCTTGTCTTCTAACAATCTTAGCTGGTTTAATATCAATATCATATTCTTGCAAAGCTGTTACCCAGTTAGCTCTCTTTTCTCCTACTTCTTTTTGAATTAATAATTGCCTTACTGCAGAGAATGGGACAATGATTTTTGTATGTGTTTTCAGGAGAAAAGGTCTGAAATGTTTGATTGATTTAAACACAGCAAAAGCTTTTTTTTCAACATCGGAATAATTAAGCTCAGATCCTTGCAGATTTGAGCTAAAGAAAGAAATTGGTGCTTCGATTTCTTGATCATAGAGTTGTGTTAAAACGGCTGCATAGGATGTTTCAGTGGCCAGAGTATACAAAGTAAAATCTTTAGAAAAATCTGGGGTATTCAATGCTGGTGCATTAATGATCGCTTGTTTGATTGCCTCAAAGGCTTCTTTCTCTTTCTGCCTCCATTTGAATACTGAATTCTTCTTGATCATATTTTGCATAGATAAAACAATAAAAGAAAAATCAGGAATGAATATTTTAACAAAATTGATCTGTCCAAGAAATGATTGCATGGATTTTTTGTTATGAGGTAAAGAAATATCAGAAATTTCTTTCACTCTATCTGGATCAATATATATACCATCTTTTGACACCACAAATCCTAAGAGTTTTCCTTCATCTAAAGCAAAGAAATATTTCTTTGGATTTAAGGAAATACCAAACCTTCTACATCTTTCAAATATTTGTTTTAAATCATGTAGATGATTGGCTCTCTTTTTTGAAAATACTGTTATGTCATCAAGATAAACAACAACTGATTTATTGATCAGACCTTTGAATGCTATGTCCATGGCTCTTTGAAAAGTTGCTCCTACATTTATTAGACAAAAAAGCATTTTCTGATAAGCATAAGTTCCCCATTTTGTTCTGAAAGTTGTTTTCAATCTGTCATATGGATGAACTAAAACTTGATTATAGCCCGAAAATCCATCGAGAAAGGACATAAGTTCATAACCAGCTACCTTTTGAAGTATCTGTTCCATGGTTGGCAATGGGAAATTGTCTTTTAAACATGCCTTGTTTAAATTCCTGAAATCAATACAGATTCTTATATCACCATTCTTCTTCCTTACAGGTACCATATTGGAAACCCAATTAGAGTGCCTGACTGGAAAAATGATTTTGGATTTCAAAAGTTTATTAAGTTCTGATTTGATTTGACTTTCGAGATTTGGATGGATCTTTCTCAACTTCTGTTGAACAGGTTTAATATCAGGAAGCATTGGAATTGTATGTTGAATAATAGAAGTATCATACGTTTTTAAATCATCATAATTCCAAGCAAAAACATTTTTATACTTGTTCAGAAGTTTAATGAACACATTCCTTTCCTCCGGTGTTAAATTGAGTCCTAAGTTAACGTTTTGAGGTTTAGAATCAGAACCAAGATTTACTAATTCAAACTTCAAAGTAGAGCTTTGAAGTTTAGTATTAGTAACTTTCTTGAATCTGTCTTTAATGTCATATAAATCCTCTAATTTAACAACAGATTTTGGAATGGGGTTTTCATTACCTTTTGAAGCAATTTGTAAATCATGATCATCTTCGTCAATAATTTGTTCATCATATGATTTCTCTGAGGTCATGAAATTTAGAATATCTTGATCATGATAGAATACTCTCCAATTTGTAACATTATCTGGGACAGATGGATGAAAAATCAATTCTACAGAAAACCTATCAGGACTGCAATCTTCAGCAGGTAGGAGTTTAGATGCAACATTAGCTAACAAGTCGGCTGATGTATTCTGATTCCTAGGAATAGGAGAAATATTGAATGCTAAAAAATGAGTGGTGAGATCTTGTACTAGGGTTTGATAGTGTTTAAGATGTCCTGAAAGGCAATGAATAGTATTCCTAACTTGTTTTATGACAATTTCGGAATCACCGAAGACTTTCAAGTATTTAACATCTAACCCTATAGCTTTATAGATTCCTTGAACCAAGGCTTCATATTCTGCGGTATTGTTAGTACACTCAAATTCTAACCTACATGACAGCATGGTTTTCTCCCCATCTGGATCAATTAAGATGCATCCAGCTCCAGCTCCATCACTAGACTTCGATCCATCAAAATATAACGACCAAAATAAAGATTTGTCTATTGGCTTATCTACAATTACATCAGAAATATTTACAATTCTGGAAGAATCAGATTGTGAAAAATTTTCTATCTGAGAAACAATAGTATTTACAGAAAAAGGTGATTGAGGAGCTTTGAAATTTCCAAGAAATGATTCAGCAGAATAACCTCCAAGAATATTGTTGTTGAATGCCACAGGCTCATTAGGTTGTTCGAATTCAGTGACAGTGTGCGTCATATGTTTTCTCGTTCAATTTTAATTTGATTTGGTTTCCCTTTGTAGGGAAGCCACATATGCGAATAATCAGTCGAGATATAGCCATTAAGTTTCGCAGACCAGTCTCTGCTCAAGATTAATTCATAGAATTCAGGAATATCAGCAATCAAAATATCAATTCTTTGGACAATCCTAGGATCGGAGGCTAATCTGATAGTAACTGAATTGATTTCTCCTACCACTTGGACTTTAGAGTGATCCAACTGAACGATATGAACTGCTGATTTTTGTGGTTCGATATTCAATTTAGCACAGACAGAAGTAGGCATTATATTGGAGGAAGCTCCAGAATCAATCAAACAATTGTGCAGATTTTTATTGTACATCTCATAAGTCAAAAGAAAAGGAGGAGTTTGAGAATTTGACTTTTCCCCAATGAGCACAGTATCAGTAGCATCTACCTTATCTGGTGGCTTACCATTTCCTCTTGCTGCTTTTGCAACTACACCGCTTGGTAAAAAGCAATTGGTGTAGCGTTTAATTCTTTCAATAACAACTTTTGCTGGTGTTTTAGTTTGTTGAGTTCATGTAAGGAAATATTAGCTTTGATCTTTTTCATGTCCTCGACAATGTTGTATTCCATAGGATCTGACACTACTAAAGTCTTTGTTGTTGATGTAGGAGGATTAGAAGAGGATGGCTGATTTTGAGTAGGTAATGGAGAAGTTTTCTTTACAGGGGATTTGTCTTTGGTACTTGGAGTTGTAATTTTCTTTTTAGGAACTATTTGCACTGGTTCCACTATGGATTTACTCCTAGTACTTACAGGCATAGCTTCTTCACTATCAGAATTAGGGAGAATAAAATCCCACATTCCATTCAATTCAACTATTTCTTCATTTTCATTTTCTTCATCTGATACTATAGATGTATCTTCTTCTTCTTTCTCTTCTTCTGATTCTGCATTAGAGATTGCATTAGGAGGTTTAGATTCAACTTGGTTTCTTCTAAAATTTCGGAATGGTTTCTTGGTAGAAGTTTCAGCCACTTGTTTTTTAATTTCAACCATTTCATTTGACATGGTTTTAAGAACTTTCTGTAAACCTTCCATGTCGTATGGATATTTGGCCTTTTTCTTTGAATCATCTTTGAAGCTGACTTTCTTTGATTTCCTTTCCTCGATAGCATTTTTCTTTTCCAAATAAGTGATACGTTTTTCCACTGCAATAGCTTCTTTCATATTCTCAGCTAATGTAGGCTTTGCAACTCTGTCTACGAAAATTTCTATGTTTGAGGGTAAGGCAGTTATATACCATTAAATTCTGACTTGTTCACTTGGTTGTGAATTTGTATGAATTTTGTTCAAGAGTTTGTTGAATCTAGCATTGAATTCTTTAATGGGTTTCTTGGGTTCAATCTTCAAATTTGAGAGGTCATTGAGTAAAGTTGCTATTGATTGGTCATCTCCAAATTTGGTTAAAAAATTATCTGCAAAAATGTCCCAACTTGTTATGGATCCTGATGGTAATGAAAAGTACCATGATCCTGCTACTCCCTGGAGAGTATAAGGGAATAATCTAACTACAACATCTTCATGTCTGACTCCATTCAAATTAATAGCCAGCATAGAGTTATTGATATGTTCTTCAGCTTGAATGTTAAGATCTGGGCTAAACTTTGGAAGCCATTTTCCAAGATTGTCTGGTAAATCATGTAAAGGTGCAGCCATGTTGACTGCCCCTGGAGTAGACCATGGTCTCTGTGACATTATTGAAACGATTATTGGAGGAGTAGTAGAAACTGGTGGTGTTTGAATAGAAGTGGTTGGAATAGATGATGTTGAGGTTGATGAGGATTGAGGGGAAGATGTTTGTGGAGATGATATGGAAACAATTGTACTTTGTTGAGAAGGGATTTCGGAAACAGGTATTTGAATATTAGATGTTGAACTTATATCACTTACTGATTCCGATTGAGTTTTTTTTGTCTTGACTCTACTAGGTAAAGGGAATTCTTTTGGAGAAATACCAAGTTTTTCACTTAGAAGCCTAGTAAGAGGTTTTGAAGAAACAAATTTTGAAGTTACACTACCTTCAGATATTTCAGACTCTTTTAGAGATAATGAGAATCCTTTCAATTTATGAATTAAATCTTGAACTTCGGGAGACTCAGGATGTTGATTGTCTGAATTTTTTGAGATTTTGGTAGTGGGTGTCAGAATATTTTCTGCAATTTCTTCTCTAGGATTTTGAATTTCAGAAGAAATTGAAGAATTTAATGAGGGTGTTTTTCTCTCAGAATGGTTTGTGGATAAAGATTTACTTGCCATTCATAGCTCAGGCCCTCCTTCTAGCGCCAAAAATGTTGAAGCCTAGAAAATCTCTGCTTCAAACATCGGGGAAAACCACCCGGTCGGGACCTTAAGACAGCTCCTTTTCCATTTGGTATGGTGGCTCCGACTGGATTTAAAGGACCAGTTTCCTTATAACTAAATGGATTGGCTTGGATGGGTGGAAATGGGACTAAATTAACTGAAATAAAACTATCTAATTTAAACTAAATACTGGTAAAGAAATTCTAACACTAACCCGGGTAATTATATGTGAATACAACTTAAAATTGTTCCAATTTAACAATAACCATGAAAATGTATTATTATTTAAATTGAAATATGCAGAAACAAATAAAGATAACTATGTTTAAGAAATTAAACAGAGTTGTATTAGCATATTGCATTCATCATTGTATACCGTCTATATATAATTATGGAAGATAACGTTTCAATTATACTCATAAATGATATATAAAAGGAAGCATTGTGAAAACAAATATATATAAATGATAGCAATTTTAAAGCGAATACCATAAGACAAAAGAAATCAACAATGAACAGATAGAAATACCTTGTTCATCTTGAAGACTTTCAAATGCAATTTGATACTCTAATCCAGTAACTCTGATGCAAAATCAAATTCCAAGGTACAGAAATGCAACACTTCAAAGATAATTCCGCATGAAAATCACCAGATGTGATCCTTTTTAAAAATATATAAGACAATGGAGTACAGCAATGCAATCTCCAAGTCAAAAAATATTAAGATCCAGGACCCTTCTCTAAATGCACGAGAAGGGTTTAAATACTACTTAGCTAAATCTAAAAATAGTCTTATTACAAAAATTAAGGATTCGGTTCAATGACCGTCCTTTTCCTAGGCTAAAATACAGTAAAATTAAAACTAAATCTATCTATCTATGAAATTGATCTTTAAACTTGCAGGCATCTAGCATAGTTTTGAGAAGATGCGGTTGACCGACTTCGGAATTCAACTGTCCTGAAAAGACAGAGTCGACAAGCGTAGGAGCAATATTCTCTGTAGCATTGATGATACAATTAAGCGCACTGTGCTGACTGTGTGGCTTCACCAAGTACATCCAGTATGAGTCCTAATTCAATCTTGTCAACCCTTGGATAGATTTTGCTCTTTCTTCTGCCTTTTGCCTCCATTCTGCTTGCAGTTGATTTTCCTGTGGGAGATATCCTGGAATAGTTTCTGGAATCAAGTTAGCTTTGTGTAAATTATCATTTACACAATCAGTGAGAGTGTTTGCCGCTGTAGCCGCTTCCTCTGCTGCCTTTTCTGCTCTTCTGATTTGTGCATCCCAGTTATTGAACAGTATTTCTTTATGGTTTTCATTAACAATGGGTGCACCAGCTTTTCTGCCTTCTTCTGTCTTTTGCCATGCCAGATAATCATTGATCTTTTCATTAATCAAATCATAATCATTTCGTAAATCTACGACATGATTTGTGATTTTATCGCTTTCTTGGCACAAAGAATTCCATTGCAATATTTTTTGGCAGAAAACTTCCTCTTATTGCAGTAGTTGATTGTTGAAAGAGATAGTTTCTGAAATGAATTCTGGAAGCTTAGGATCATCTTTATGCTGATCTTGGATAATCTGTATTTGTTTGTCTTTATCAGCCAAGATTTTTTGATGTCCTATTTGCATTTCTTGAAGTTGTTGTTGTAACCCTTCAAGTTTTAATTGTGCTTCCTCATTGGCTTTTACCTGTTGCAATTGCTGTTGTAGAACTTTTACCTGTTCTTCTTTTTCATTCAACAAAAGTTGTATCTCAAATGCTTTGTCAATTGTTGCAGAAGCATAAGCTCCTGTCATTTGAGATAACTTAGTGAGATTATGAGTAGGTTCTGTGGCAGGATCTTTCCACAAAACATCTACTTGTTCTGCTTCAGTAGCAATTGCACCTTCTAACTTTCTCTTTTTCCTCTGTCTCTTCACTACTGCTTTGTATTTTGGGCTGTAGAATACATCTAGAGGAGGAATTTCCTCTACATTAAGTACAATTTCAGAGGAGGGTGTGATTGGTATGTGCTCTGTCACTGTGACTGTGCTGCTTGTTCCTGTGTTCAAAACTTTGGTTGTCTGGACAGGGGTCTATACATTCTGTCCTTCTACATTAATCAATTGGTTAAAGGTTTCCCATTCTTTTTCTAACTCAATGGTGACTGGCTGTTGTTGTACATTGGTTGGAGGAGGATTTGTCTGTTGAGAAGTCAAAATTTGTTGTTGAGTAAGTTCTTTTGATTGTGCGGAATCTTTAATGGATTCTTCCATTTTATCTTCCTTTTCATTAGACTTATTGGAATGTTCAGAATCTCTGTCAGATTTTGATTTAGATTTACCTGTACTTGAACTGCCGTTAAGACTAACACTAGGAGTTTGCTCCCTTGCGGGCTCTAAGCGTAGATTATCCAAAGGAATAGGAATTAGTCTTCTTTCTCTGTAAAGCTTGAATTCTTGAAATTCCTCTGGAGATAGCTGCGCTTGAGCTGAATTCAAAACTTCTTTGAATGAATTTCTTGCTTGGAACATATCATCAAAAAGATCCTGTTCCCCGGAAAATTCCCTTACTTTGATTGCATTGGTAAAATTCTTAACAATATCATTTGGGTCGAATAACCTTCTCGAAAATTTGAACAGCTGTAGGCATGTAATGTTTCCTATCTCTTGAAATGCATGACCAATATCAAACAGTGAAAATGTTCCACATTTTACGGGAAATTGTGGCCAAATGCCCCTTTTCTTCTCTTTTAAATCTTTTTTTATACCTCCCTGGCCACAGGTCTGATAAGCAATTTCCCGAGCTACAAGTCTATCTGGAACATATAGGGGTAACACATGGGGAGAAGCATAACTTCCAAAAAACCTAATATAAGTGAACAATTCTTCTCCAAACCATCTCGCGACGGGGAGAATATCAACCTCTGTTTCTGAGGATAACCTTGGGGCATCCTTATTATACAATGTTATGTACAATGGCAGCATTATTCCATGACAAATTTGGTAAAAATGGGGGACAAACTTAGACTCCCATAGTTCTTTATGGTACACATGAATAGGCAAAGGATCGTGGATA
Organism: Pinus albicaulis; assembly: GCA_034641835.2. Classification (NCBI taxonomy): domain Eukaryota; kingdom Viridiplantae; phylum Streptophyta; class Pinopsida; order Pinales; family Pinaceae; genus Pinus; species Pinus albicaulis. Next base: position 142,051,915 of record CM076576.1, read on the forward strand.
GTCCATTTCCAACCCATCATAGGGAATTTAGAGACATAACAGATAGCATCCATGACATAAGAAGATAAATAAAGAGGCGGATAGACCCGCTGAGAAACATTTCGTTTGGACCGGTAGTGAAAAATAGCAGTGGTCAAGTTATCAGATAGGATTTTGGCCCAGTCTACAATTGTAGAATTAACGGCCGCATTCAACAAAGGAAGCCATTCGGGTAAGATCATATTTATGTCAGGTTTTCCAAAAAGCCTGCATAACATGGCAGCAGTGAAACAATAAGGAGAGGTAAGTGAACCCGTGTAGTACATACCTTGTTTGTTTTTCTTTAATGGTTCACTTCTTTTAGTCCACTCCTTTGTGCATTCTGACAAATTTGCATGTTCTCTGGAAAAATCTTCCATGAATTGTTTGTTGTAAGTTGTCTGAGGTTCTGGCAACTTATACATTAATCTGAGATCTTCTGTGGTGAATGACCCGATTAGCTCTTCAGATGGAGTTCTGAATTGCCTGTCTGAAATATCAGTGCTGTCTAGCACCCATTTTACCATGTCCGTATATGGGAGAATCCTTGGCCTTGCCGCTATTCTATGCAGAAATGAGCAAGCCAGTTCCCTAAGGGTTGCCTCAGACGTATTACTGGAACCTGTTGTAGCTACAACTTTCATCACCACAGGTTTTTCTTCCTCTAGCAGATTATACATTCCCTCCCAAGTGGATATACCGGCATCCTTATTACAAGCGATGTCTGCATACAGCGAAGCCATTTCTTTGTTTTCAGAACTCGAGCTCTTCTCCTTCTTACCCATAGTGTTTAGTGGAAGATTTGTATAGACGTTTGCTCCTTCGTGCCTGCGTTTTACGAGTAAATGAGAGTAATGGCATAAGAAAGGTGATGAGACTGTTTTAAATGTGAAAGCGGATGAAATATAATATTTTAATCGTGAAACGACTTTCAATTCAAACACAATCTTATTTACCATTAATTTTCAATCTAATCATTTAATTTAATCATTAAAGCGCATAACAGATTTGATATATGGGAAGATTGCCTTGGGATAGCGCGCCTGCATGAATCTGCGACATTGCGATCTGCGATTTGCTACGCAATATCGCAATATCGCAATGTCGCAATATCGCAAAATGAAGTCATCGCAGTTATGTAAAATAGCGCAAAAGTGAAAATTGTTCAATATCGCAATGTCGCACATCACAAATCTCGCAAAAGCGCAAAATTGAAAAGAGCGCAAAAGATATTCATTAATCACTTCTGTTTTCTGCGCTATGCGATCTGCAACAAATGTGTTTGTTGTATAGGCTTTTAGGGTCGCATTATCGCAAAAGCGCAAAATCGCATTTTCAGTTTTATAAAAGATATATACCATTTTGCTATGGATGCGCTATCTTGCTTAAAGAGCAATTTTATTATAATCTATCATAAACTTAAGTGTTTCTTAATGTTCTTTCTAAGGGATTTCTATAAGTTTATGATAGAAAATTTTTTTTGAAAAGGAAAACAAATCCTAATTGATTTTTTGGATTTTTTAACTAAGGGTCCCCATTTATTTAGTATCATTACTAATATTAAATAAAAGGGGGGTTGTTGCTGGTCACAACAGGTTCCCAAAGACAAAACTCATGTTGGATGTTCTCCTTTAAAGACCCTATTAAGACATCAATTATATGCTCCTATGGAATATAAATTACCCTAATACTCAATTTTTGAAATACTCAATGTGTTCCATCATTAAACCCTTTTGTTTGACATTTATCAATTGGATAAAGAAGGTTGATCAGTGCTCAAAATTATGCTAAAAAATGAAATTTTTCAGAATGGTTTGGAACCTAAAAGAATGTGTAGATCTCAATTTTTTGAATTGGGTGCAACTCATTTCACAGAAAACCGACACTGTATGCTCCCGGAAACGCGTTCTATTCATTTTCCCAAACATGTAAAAATTTTGGCAAAATTATGCAGGCTGCCCAATGAGCAGTTCATACAGCTGTCTAGGCATGGTTGATTGGTCAAGGTTGACTGGGAATGGTTTACTAATCATGGCATGCAACTTGTTCGCATTTTATGGATACTAGTTGGGTTGATGGGCAACCACATGTTGCCACGTGGCCCAACCAGAGGCCACCACATGGCAGCACGAGGGACACCAAAAATTAGTTAAGTCCTAACTGCACCTCCATTGTTGGGTATGTGTTATATTCTTTCCACAATTAGTTGCATGCATGGGGGTTTCAGCGAGGGGGGGGGCGAAAGCCCCCCTTGTACATTGCGCCAAGCACAGCAGGGGGGGTCACAGGGGGTGCGAAGCCCCCCTTTCACATTGCGCCAGGTGCAACAAGGGGGGTCATAGGGGGGTGGAAACCCCCCTTTCAAGGGGTTCGTAGGGGGTGGGTAGCCCCCTGCGTGAGGTCCTTGGGACCACCACGAGAAACATTTTTTTCCTTATTTTTCGATGGGTAGACCCACCTATGGTTTTGTGCATGGGTTTGCACATGGTTTCAGGGCATGATGGTTTTCGACCCTTGGTATTTTTTAGATCTGGTCAAGGGACTACGATTATGTTCTAATCCAAGGTTAATGGATTGGCTTTTATGAATGCTTCACCATGTATATATATGTGTTGTAACACTAAAAGGAATATAATGAAAAATCAAGCTAGTAGTCTCAATTTGGGATCCAGTGGAAAAATATCTGTGTGTATCTGCTTTATGTTTTATGCTCTCGCTATTGTTTATTTTATGCCTTTAAAAATTCTTTTGCAGATAATTTCTATACATGGTTAAAACCGGCTTTTGGTATCAGAGTTGTATCCGCTTCAAGGGGAATCCTTTGTTGCTGAGGGGTTTTTTTCTCGGGCCTGTGGTAGACCTTGTTCAGTGGGAGATCTGCGGGATCAATTCTTGCAGTGAAAGAAGATGGCGAGCAGTGGAAAGATAGAGATCGAGAAATTTAATGGTCAGAGTTTTGAGTTGTGGAAGCTCAAGATGAAGGATCTGCTGGTGGATAAAGATTAGTGGATCACGGTAGATCTGGGTACTAAACCAATGAAAATGTTAGATGAAGATTGGGCGAAGTTGGGTCGAAAGGAAAAGAGAAAAATACGGTTTTGTATCTCAGATTCAATATTGTTGAATGTATCTGGGGAAGCTACGGTGAAGAATTTGTGGGTTAAGTTAGGTACTTTTTACTAATCTAAGTCTCTGGTGAATAAATTGTTCATGTGGAAAATGTTGTATAACCCGAGGATGAAGGATGGAGACTCGGTGACAGAGAATCCGAACACATTCAATATTGTGGTAAGCCAGTTGTCATATGTTGATATTAAAATATAAGATGAAGATAAGTGCATCAGTTTGTTATGTTCTCTACCATATTCATGGGACAGTCTAGTTATTGCAATAGGTAGCAATACAACTACCTTGAATTTTGATGAAATTGATTCAGCCTTGTTGTCGGAGGAAATGAGACGGAGAAATATGGAGGGTTGGAATGGAGATACCTTATCTGTATGAGGAAGGTCCCAGAACAAAAATAAAAATAATTTTTCGAGTGGGAGATATAAATCTCTAGGAAAGTCTGTAAAGGTGTGCTAGAAATGCGGAAAGGAAGGGCACTACAAAAAGGACTGCAAATCTAAAGCTCCTGAGAAAGGAAAGGGATCTGATGATGCTCCTTCTGCAGAAGAAAAAACCACCTCGGATGAAGTTGGGGATTCGTATTTGGCTTCTTCTTCAAATACACATGTGGATCGTGAGGCATGGTTGATTGATTCAGGTGCATCCTTTCACTTCACTCCCCATAGGGAGTGGTTCTGCAAGTATAAGTATGATGGTGGTGATGTCTTCTTAGGGGATGATAGGAAGGCTAGAATAGTTGGACATGGAAAATTCAAGCTGAAGTTGCAAGGTGGAAGGATTAGAACACTTCCCAGTGTTATTCATATTCTTGCATTGGCCGGAAATATGATTTATGTAAGAAAGATGAATGATGCAAGTGTAAAAATAGTGTTCGAGAAAGATACCTGCAAAATGGTTCGGGCAGCACTAGTATTAATGTGGGGAGTTTGGATTGGAACTCTGTACAAGCTTCAGGGTATCACTGTTATTGATGGGTGAAATAGTTATGTGGTTCCTGAAAGTGGAGCAGAAAGCATAGAGGTCTTTGGAGAAGAGACCATGTTATGGCATCAAAGGCTTGAACATTTGGAGAGAAGCGCCTTCGGATACTACATGGTAATGGTATGGTAGAAGGTATGTCTAATTTCTCTCTAGATTTCGATTTATGTGAACATTTTGTATATGGGAAGCATAATCAGGTGATTTTTCCTTCTAGTGTTAAGAGGGAAAACAAGATATTATAGCATGTGCATAGTGATGTGTTTGGACCTCTGTCAGTTCCATCACTGGGAAATTATGTGTACTATGTTTCATTCATAGATGACTTCTCAAGGAATATAAGGGTATATTTATTGAGGAATAAATTTCAAGTCTTTGATAGATTTAAAGAATTTAAGGCTCTGGTGGAAAACCAAACAGAGAAGAAGACAAAGGTGTCGAGGACAGATAATGGTGGAGAGTTCTACAAGAAGGAATTTGAAGAGTTTTGTAAGAAGTGTGGTATAGCACGACAAAAAAATACTCCATACACACCTCAGGAAAATGGATTTGTGAAAACAATGAATAGAACGTTGATGGAAAAGGCAAGAAGCATGCTCATTGGTACCTGGTTAGGACAGGAATTCTGGGCAGAGCCAGTGGAGACTGCATGTTACCTAGTTAACAGTTCACCTTCATCGACATTGGAGGATAAGACTCCACATGAGGTATGGACTGGTAAGAAACCCTCTCTTTCACATCTAATGGTATTTGGATGTGATGCATATGTACATGTTCCGAAGGAGAAAAGGTAAAAGTTAGATAATAAATATGAAAGGTGCATCTTTATTGGGTATAAGGATGGTTTAAAAGGTTACAAGATTTTGAACCCAGAAACAAGGAAGGTCGTGTACAGCCAAGATGTGGGGTTTAGAGAGGTGAAATATGTTGTTAAACACAAATTCCTAACAAAGGAACCTAATAAGATAGAGTTTGAGTTAAAGGAGGATGAATCGGACTCTACAAAAAACAATATTCAGAAGAGGAAGAGCCAAAAACTCCAGTTGTGAGAAGATCGGTTCGGGAAAGAAAGCAGGTAGAAAGGTATAGGCCATCTACTTTCCGTTCAAATTTTGCTTTAACTATCACTGATTATGATCCCATAACTGTCAGGGAGGTAGTGGAAAACTCTGGAAGGAGGTAATGATTAATGAAATGGCATCTTTACATAAAAATAATGCATGTGACCTGGTGGAGTTTTTGGCTAGAAGTAAACCCATCGGGAGAAAATGAGTGTTTAAGAAGAAGATGAATGTAGAAGGCAAGGTGGAGAAACACAAAGCTTGGTTGGTAGCAAAAGGTTATTCCCAAGTGCTGGGAATTGATTTTGGTGATATTTTCTCTCCTGTTGCCAAGGTTACTACTATTAGATTATTCTTTTTTATTGTCGCTGCATTTGATTTTGAGGTAGAACATATGGATGTGAAGACAACATTTCTTCACGGGGATTTGGAAGAGGAGATCTACATGAAGCAACCAGAACACTTTATGGTGAAGGGTAAGAAATAAATGGTATGCATGTTAAAAAATTCTTTGTATGGGTTAAAATAGTCACCAAGGATGTGGTATCAGAAATTTGATACCTATATACAGGAACTTGGCTTCACCTGAAGCAAAGAGGATCATTGTGTGTAGTTTAAATTAATTGGTGTTCGTGTTATTTATTTGTTCTGGTATGTGGATGATATTTTGCTGATTGTAAATAACAAAGAAATTATCCAGGATTTGAAGACCCAATTGTTCTCAAAATTCGACATTAAGGATCTTGGTGCTTCAAACCATATTTTGGGCATGGAAATTAAGAGAGATCGGGAAAAGAGGAAGCTATAGAATATTGTAGAGGTTCAATATGCAGGATATTAAACTGGTGAAGGTTCCTATACCTGTAGGTCTAAAGCTATCTGTTGAACAGTGTCCCAAGACACAAGAAGAAGAGGAGGATATGTCCCGTGTTCCATATGCAACTGCAGTGAGTAGCTTGATGTATGCAATGGTCTATACTAGACCATACATTGCACATGCAGTGGGAGTATTAAGGAGGTTTGTGTCAAAACCAGGGAAGGATTATTGGACAACAGTGAAGCGGGTTTTCATTTATTTGTGTGGCACTAGTGATTATGGTTTGTGCTACCAAGGAAGACCAGGATTGGACAGAGTTTTGGACATTCGTGGTTTTTTTTATGCAAATTGGGCTGAAGATCTGGACCAAGGAAGATCTACAAGTGGGTATGTGTTTAGCCTCTTTAGAGGTGCAGTCAGTTGGATGAGTAAAAGATAGTTTGTATTGGCTCTTTTAACTACAGAGGTAGAATACATGGAAACCATGCATGCAAGAAAGGAAGTATTTTGGTTGCACAAATCGTGTTCAAGTATGGGGTTGGTGCAACCAGCTATCATATTAGGGGAATTTTGAGGTCTAAAATGGGCCTCCTAAGAAAAATGTACAACCAAAATAAACTTTATAAGAACCAATAGGATTCAAGATGATGATGTGGATGATTCACCTTTTTTAAATACAAGGGTAAAAATATTAAAACTACTTTTTCAACTCGTATTTTCAAATTATCTTCCAAAATTTTTACTCAAATTTCAAGCAGGAGAACTCGTTGGATGCAAAATTTAATTCCTCATCCAAGGACTACCCATGTTTCATACTTTTGATGGACCTTTCTACACGAAAAATGAGAAATACATGAAAAAACGTGATTGCAATCATGTTTTTCATGTATTTCTCATTTTTCGTGTAGTAGGATCCATCGAAAATATGCAGCATGGGTAATCCTTGGATGATGAATTAAATTTTTCATCCAACAAGTACTCCCACTCAAAATTTGAGTAAAAAATTTGGGAGATAAGTTGAAAATACGAGTTGAAAAAGTGGTTTTTTCTTTTTTCCCTCTAAAATTTGATGATGTAATCAAATCTTATTTTATAATTTCCTTAGGAGGCCCATTTTAGACCTCAAAATTCCCCTAATTTGAAGGATAGACTGTGATAGAAAAAGTGCAATTTTCTTGGCTAAGAACCTTGATTATCATTCAAATAAAAATCACATTGATGTTCAATATCACTTTGTGAGAGATATGTTTTAGGATAAAAAGGTGTTGCTGGTAAAGGTGGACACTTTGAAGAATGTTGTGGATGCATTGAAAAATTCTGTGAGCACTCAAAAGTTCTCTTGGTGTAGAGAAACAATGGGTGCTGGGGGGTTGGAGTAATGACTAAACTCTCCTATGGCCCACTGCGGAAACCCCTGTATCTTGCATCGGGGGCAGTGAGGGGGTCATAGGGGGGCAGAGCCACCTATGGTTTTGTGCATGGGTTTGCACATGGTTTTGGGGCATGATGGTTTTCGGCCCTTGGTATTTTGTAGATCTAGTCAAGGGAATATGGTTATGTTCTAATCCAGGGTTAATGGATTTGGGTTTATGAATTCTTCGACATGTATATATATGTGTTGTAACACTAAAAGAAATATAATGAAAAATCAAGCTACTAGTCCCAATTTGGGATCTAGGGGAAAAATCTATGTGTATATCTACTTTATGTTTTATGCTCTCGCTATTGTTTATTTTATGTCTTTAAGAATTCCTTTGAAGATCATTTATGTACAGGGTTAAAACCTACATCCGTAGGATTCAATACCACAACCTCCCTCTGTTACACAACATTTTTTCACTGTCCATGCAATCCCCATCTCGCACATTGAAGGACCATTTCTATGATTTATATGAAGTGTCATGTCTTGCAAAATGTGTCATTGCATCCCTTGCCTTGAGGAGAACACTTTCTTTGTTAACAATTCCTGGAGTAGATCAACAAAAACATATGCTTTTGGGTTGCCGTTGGTAGGTCGTTATGGATGCACACCCATGAGGGACATTAACACTGAGCCCCGTGACCATTGGTGCTCTTTCTCAATGATCTACCCACGCCAAGATGTTTTGGGAATGTTTTTTTAATATAGAGGTGAAGTTTCCATGCTAACAAATTTGTGGGCAAGTCAGGTTGGGTTTTTCGACTGTCTAATTGTGAACACCTTCCTTTGGCCTCTTGTTTCCACTTTTTAGGGGAACCTCCCAAAGGCTAAGACTTCCCTTCCACCATTTGAGGGATCCCAACCTCCTCCTCTCCCTCTATAAATAAACCTATCTCACATTTTTAAAGCTAGTGGTAGCTGAATAAGAATTGTTGAACATTTTGCTGGAACAGTCTGTTATAGCTGGTGTGAGATAGAGAAAGAGACCTTTGTCAAGAGAGAGCTTAGGCTTGTTTCCTTGCCTTGTCCCAATTCCCCGACAAACCTTCGAGACGCGCTTCGACTGAACCCGCTGAAGGAGGCTGCGATGTCAAGGCTCCTATTGTAATCTCTTTCGTTTCTATTAATATATACATGACTGATGTCTGGTTCCCATATTGTGTCAATGTAATTTATTCTACGCAATATGTTTAATCTTCCCTGACTGATTAGCTAGTTATGAATGCAATTATTGTCTTGTATGGTGCTTTGATCCTTTGATCTTTGTGCAGGCGCCTGAGTACCGTTACTGAAGGACCGTGATCTGTCGAGGCAGAGATCAAGAGGCCGCCACCACTACAGCTGTGACAATCGCGTTGGACTACAGGTAGGACAATCTATCCCAACCCATTTCATCTGTTAACTAGGAACCAACACATTAGTTTTTCCTCTTGCTGCTAGACCCACTCCACTGGGGATCGGTGTAAGTTTTTCGTCTCGTTGTTTGTTGAGCATTTGACTAGTCGAGTTGACTTTGGTTGTTTGATTTATTTTTTGCCTTGCTTGACTGGCTTGACTGTTTTAAAACCTCTTGTTTAGTTCTAAAGTTTCAATCCTGACCTTTGCTCAGTGGTTTCATCTTTTTCCCTTGGGTTTCCAGCTTGGCACATTTTTTATGTTGACAGTTTTTTGCTTTTGTGAAAGTTGCGCCAACCCCTGTTGGGCATGGATTACATCCTGCCAGTCGCGCCCATCCTGTAGGGTTTGATTTGACCTTGTTTTCTGAGATTTTTTCAATATTTCTTGGCTCTGTGTTGATTTCTTACTTTTCAATTGGTCATTGGGGATTATTTATACTCTACAAACTCGGTCTTCTCAACTGTTAGTCTATTCTCTCAGCAATGAAGTTTGTGGCCGTAGGGTTTCTAGGTGTTGTTTTCTCATTGAGCCTTCTGAGTGAAGTTCGAGTCCTTTTGATCTTTATCATCTCAGTTCACTGACTGATTGTGTTAATCTTTCTTGATTATTTGTGTCTTTGGTTTGTTGGATGATCACCTTTGTTTTTGTTTGACTCTCCATTTCGTCGCTTTGAGCATATATCACATTGCTCATTGGATCATTTGAAAGCCTTTTGATTGTTTGAAAGAGTGCATTCTTGTTTTGAGTGCTTTTGATGTTTGTATTGCATTTGATTCATTCGTTTTATATCTTTACATTCGTAGTGCTCAAAACTAGTGCATGTTTTGTTTTTTAGTGTAACGGTGTATTGTGTGCTTCATTCATCTGGAAAACAAAAATATCACATTCTTTCATTTAGCTTGAAAATGAAAATGTTCTTTTGCATAACTAGCTCTTAATTGAACTAGGAAAGAGTTTTCATTTTCTCATTTGGTTGCATTAGGAGCATTAGTGAAATTCTTCTCATAGCTTCAATTGATTGCTTCTTTGTTTTAGAATTCCTATCCTTATCTTAGCTAGCATTCATTGAACGGAAATGATGTTCTTTTGCATGTAGTGTGCATTTAGAAATTCGAGAGCTCATTCGGTAAGGCCTTGAAATTGAAAAATTAATTCAAGATCAACCTTAAAATCAATTCAATCAATCTAAGGAAGCATTGAAACCTAACACAAATATTTTAGAGGTCTAGGCTAGTGACGTGTTCCGAAATCATTAAACCTAGTAGCTTTCGTTCGCCATTTGGTTGTAGACAGCACTAGTACAGAATTGTGCTCCCCATATCTCTGCATATATAAAGGGAGACCCTCATAGATTTCAAACCTTTATCCATAGGAAGCCGAGTCTGCGACCCTGTAACCGTGATACACCGAACACGGCATTCGGGGAGACTACCTGCACGTACGTCAAGTCCTTGGTCATTTCTCTTTCATTTGATCACCAAGTTGTATATGGCAGTTCACGGAAACTTGGTACACCCTCTTTCTTAGATTACCTGAGTATTCATTTTGATATTTTTGTGACTCTCTATAAGAGAAAAGATCATCGAGCACTTGTCATTTCATGCTCGTTCAAATTGAAAGTGACTAGAGTCATATTTTGTCTATTTTTTTACTCTTAAAACATGAAACAACAAAGTTTCATTTCAATGTTGTAAAAAATAGCTACCTATGATCCAATGCCCATTAATGATTTCTGTTTGTCTTGTTCTTTGTAGTTCCTTAGTGTTTGGCCTTGAATCCTCGAGTAGGCTGTCTTATTTTCTACCTATTTTGAAACATTGTCACAATGGCGGAACCACCAGTTTCATCATCTTCTTCACTGCCTCCTAGTGGTAGTCCCTTTCCTGACGTTTCTTTGGAAACCCCTCAATCCACTAGGTCTGCCAAGTTTTCGCAGCCTATTCCCCCGACTATATTGCCTCTTGCTACCCAGTCTCCTTCTAAAGGGTCGGTTGAGTTCAATTGGCCACCTCAGGGTGCTTGGTCTAGTTTTGGGAGTGAGGAAGAATACCCTCCTCTTACTTCGGGATCACCTTTATTAGCCACTGCTTTACCTCCCAGTCATCATCATATTTTTTATGAACTTACGACTTCATCAAACATGGATTCTTCGAGTCCTGTCGACAGTGAAGAACTACATGTTTCTATAGGGGAATATCAGCTTTTCCCAAAAGATTCTCCGCATGTCTCTAGTCAACCTTCTTCTCAATTGATGTCTCTTCCACCCAGTTATCGTACTTTGGGATAGATTATTTCTGGTGTTGCATCCATAGCACAATCTAGTACATCAACTCCTCCAAGGAGTTCGGTCTTTCCTACATTAGGAATGTCGCCTTCGACACCTAGCTCGTCGGCCACTGTTACATATGTCCTGGTCCGACCCACCATTTCTATGGCTTTGTCTGCACCGTTTTTAGTATGACTCAGTTGTCAGGATCCTCTGTTGTTCGCAGTTCCATCTTCATCAATCCTACGCTACTGGTTAGGTCTGTCGTGAGTGGATCACAACCTCGCATTGTGGAAACCCAGTCTACTTCTGCACCTATGGTTTCCACTTATACTGTCGATGACTATCTATTAGATATTCAATGACAGTATGCTCCCTCTTCGGGTGATCAACAACAGAGTTCTACACCTCAGGGTTCTCAGCAGCCGCAAGCTCTTGGAAACCCTCCACATCATTATGATTTCTACGGTAATCTCATGTATTTGCCTCCAATTGATCCCAATCAAGTTTTTTATTTGCCTCTAGTTGATCTTTATCATTCCGTCTAACATCAAGGACCATCCTTATAGGGACAATACTCGGGCCTACAAGGACAACCCTTATAGGGACAACCTTTGGTCCAACAGGGACAACCCTTTGGTCCAGCAGGGACAACCCTTTGGTCCACAAGGAAAACCTTATGGTCCGCAAGGGCAACCCACATAGGTTCAACTTTTGGGCCAACAAGGACAAACCTACGATCCTTTTGGTCTACCGCAATATCAACCAGGAGAATATTACGTTCCTGGGGGAAAATATATCCACCACAAGGACAACCTGTTGTGCAACAGAAAAAACCTTATGTTCAGCAAGGCCAAGATTTTGCACAACAAGGACAAACCTACGGCCTTGCACCGGGTCAACCTAGTTTCCAGGGACAACCTGGCCCATCTCAACCATCGAGCCAACCTCTTCCACAAGGGCAACCCAGTGGCCCTCGGTATCCAGGCCAACCTGCTCTGCAGGGATATCCTGTCTGACCTCAGCAGCTGATTCTACCTGTTCAACTAGCTCAGCATCTGGTTCAACCCGTTCAACCTGCTCAACCTCAAAGCGCCACTTACCCTCCTTAAGGTCAGTATCATACGGTATATAGTGCACCCCAAGGTTTCACTTATTACCCTAAAAATCAATCCCAGATGGTGTATAATCCACCTCAAGGAAATTCTTACATTCCGCAATGAAATCCATACGTTGCTTAGCAAGGACCTCAATGGTACGCTCAGAATCAGTATCCCGTTCCTCAACCCCAGTATGGGCATAACTCTCAGGCTTATAACCCCGATGGACAGAATCCTCTGGGATAAAACATATGGGGGCATAATTTCTCTCAACCTGGGTGGAATGCTAACACTGGTCTTTATCAAATATCGGCAATTCCTTTTAGTCATCAATTTCTGTTTCTTGCTACGTTGGAACTGCTCGATGTTTCAATGTTAATGAACGATCTGATTCTTCATAACCCATATTGGCCTCCAGTTCCAACCAATATTCCTGGTGATTGTCCTAATTTTGAGGGCAAGTCCGGAGAAGACCCCCAAGCGCATGTTATGACCTACAACTTGTGGTGTTCCTCTAACTCTTGGGTTGATGATTCCATCTAACTCTGTCTTTGCCAATGGACTCTTAATGGTGTTGCTGCCAAGTGGTACATCAAGTTATCTCATGGTATCTTCCAAGATTTCAATACTTTAGCCATGGCATTTCTCACGCATTTTTCAGTTATTGGTTTAGTATGAAACCAGGACACAGGTCCTCACATCCTTGAAGCAAGATGAAGGTACTCATATCTCGGATAATATTCATGAATGGAGGTGTCGTTAGCGCTTGATCAAGTTCAAAATCCCTGATCAGCTTCTAACTGATTGGTTTACCACCTCCTTTGCGGCTCTGATTTCTAAGGACATTGCGATGGGGGCATGCATTACTAAGGAACAAGCCATTGCTCGTGCTCAGTACCTTGATCTTGTGTACTCTCAGTCTGGCACATTGTACGAACTCTTGCCAGATGCTCCTAGACCTAGAACTTCAAAAGCATTAACGATGCCACCCATCGATGGTATCATCAGTTCCATGTCTCAGACTTCTCGGAAGTCTCCTCCTCCGAATCCTCGGAAGCAAAAATATACTCCTTCCAATGATACTGATTCTCAGTCAGTCTTGAGTTTTGTTAAAACTATGGAAGTGAACATCATTCAGGCCAACCCTATAGATAAATCTTCCAAGGTTAAAAAGAAGGGTAAAGGTAAGGCCAAAGCCGATATGCCAAAATAGGATTCGCAGAAATCTCGTGCTAATGATGGTTCATAGCATAAACCAAAGTATCCTTGCTTTATTTTTTATGAAGAGCACTACACCAAGGACTGTCCTCGACGGGCCGAAGTGAGTTGAATGCTCAAAGGCACCCAAGGAACTCCAATTGTTCTCAAAGAACCATTTCCATCATAGTAGACTCATGTGGTATAGAAACCTCAGTCCTCTACCCCATCTGGTTCTCAGGTGTTCATGATGAACAATTCTACTTCTGTTTCCATAGCTACCCGGTCAAAATATTATACCGAACCACATCAGGCAGTGGAGAAAGAGATTGATGATGGTCCTCCTCCTTCTCCTACTTCTGGCCCTCTTCAGATTGAAAGGCCCAGTACTGAGCCCGTTGTATGACCACCTTCCAAAGGTGTACTCCGTAAGTCTTCTTACAATCCCAACGCCCATGCTGCTCAACATTACAATATTTTTGAGAATTTGGCTGAGGTGCCATCTGTGATGTCTACATTAGAAGTGCTTCAGATTTTTCCGTGTCAATGGAAGGCTTTGTTATCTTCTATCAGTGGGGTTTATCCTGCTGATTCGAGCCTTATCACTTTCGACTTGGAGAATTTTGTCCCACGTCTCCCTCACCAGCTTGCGCTCATCATCCGAGTTGGGATTAATGGACTCAATGTCCATCGAGCAGTTGTGGACGAGAGTGCATCTACCTACATCATGTCATCTGCCTGCTAGAAGGCCATTGGTTCTCTAGCTCTAAATTCGTCTCCAAATTCTCTAGAAGCATTTGATGGAAGAGAATCTAAACCTCTTGGTGTTCTCGCTAGTTTGTCGATTACTTTAGAAGGGAAGACTGTCAATGTCAAGGTTGAATTAGTTGACACCAAGCTTAATTAAAATCTTCTCCATAGTCACAGTTGGACTCATGCCATATTGTGCGTTCCATCCACTCTCTTTCATGTTTTTTGATTCCCGCACGAAGGAAATATTGTTACTATTGATCAGTTGTCTTTCTTCACTTCTTCTTTCGAGAACAAAGTTTCGTACGTGGATCAAATTCCTATGCCCTACGAGAGCGTAGGGTCGGGCCTCTTCAAAGATCCAGCCCTCATGGGTATTTTTCCTCTTCCTCCACCTAACACTGTTCAGGTTAATATGATCTCTAGGTTTGACGATCCGTGGATCATCCCTTCACTCGAGAAGATTGATTCATTTGGAGATTCGATGTCATTAAGTCCAATTGAGATTGATTATTGCGGGCTTATTTCGGCTTCGAATCCTTCGCCTCCTGATCATTCTCCTATGGGCATGTCCCTTGATACTTATTCTCAATCCCCTTGGCTCGGTGATTCGGATTCACCCAATCCCTTGAGAGAGATATTTCCTTCCAATGAGGCCATCATAGAAACAATGTCTCTCAAGGTTCCTCGTTGGGATGATACTCATCATCATTCCTCGTTCATGCCTAGCCTTAGGGCCATCTCTACGTGTCTCGAGAGGTTCTCTTCTCAAGTTTCTTCTCCTCTGCTTCAAAACCCTATTCTCACACATGAAGCCTTTGCAAAAGGTAACTTGAGTAAAATTACACAGATTATGCCTATCGACATTTCCATTAAACCGTTAGTTTTCGATAACATCCATGTGGGGGCGACCTGTTCTGCCGATGAGACTCAGGTCTATACTAGTCTCTTTCGCGAGTTTCATGACGTATTTGCATGGTCTTACGAAGTGATGCTTGGCATCAATCCAAGTATAGTGGTGCATGAGATTCCTACCTATCCTGGTGCGAAGCCTATTCACCAGCGTCTTCATCCTGTGCACCCTAGAAAGGCTGCTGCTATTAAGGGAGAAGTTGAAAAACTTCTTAAAGCTGATTTTATTTATCCGATTCCCTTAATAGAATGGGTGTCTAATATTGTTCCTGTAGATAAGAAACAGGGTACCATTCAAGTTTGTGTTGATTACCACGACATTAACCAGGCTTGCCCTAAGGACAATTATCCTACTCCCTTTATTAATCATATCATTGATGACTGGCTAGGAGTGAGATTTTTTCCGTTATGGATGGGTTTTCTAGCTATGACCAGATTAAAATTTCTCTGTCTGATCAACATAAGACTGCCTTTATCTATCCTTGGGGTACTTTCACTTATAAAAAGCTCCCTTTCAGTCTGAAAAATGCCGGGGCAACATTTCAACGAGCAATGTCATATGCTTTCCAAGATATCAAGCACATTGTTTAGCCTTATTTGGATGACCTTGGCCCATTTAGCTAAGCGTAAAGACCATCCTGATCATCTCCATCAGATCTTTCTTCGTTGTCGATGTTATAACATTTGGTTGAATCCGTATAAGTGTGTCTTCTGCGTTGACTCCAGTATACTCTTACAGTTTATCGTTTCGAAAGATGGGATTCTTCTCGATCCACTCAAGGTAGAAGCTATCGTTAATCTCCCCTCCCCTTCTTCTTTACATCAAGTGCAGAGTCTACAAGGAAAGGCTAATTTCTTACGCTGTTTTATACCCACCCATGCCGAAGTGGCTAAAGGATTCACGCGATTACTAAAGCAAGGTGTCCCATTCCTTTGGGATGAGATCACTCAGAAGTCTTTCGATGCATTGAAGACATTTCTCGTCAACGCTCCTCTGTTGCGTCCTCTGAATTATCATCATAATTAATCCCTCTATTTGGCTGCCACATTCAGTACGATTGCCATGGTTTTGGTACAAGAAGATGATAATGGTGACAAGAAAGTCATTTATTATCTATCTCGTAACCTTCTCAATACTAAAACGCGATATGCACATGTCGAGAAGTTGGCATTGGTTGCTATCCAAGTTGTTCAACGTTTTTGTCACTATATTTTGTTGCGCACGGTGACTATGATTTCTGATTGCAACCCTATGACTTATATATTGACTTGCCAATTGCTAGGGGGCAAGTACTCGAAGTGGATTTTCATCCTCCAAGAGTTCAAATTGGATTTTACTACTGCCAAATCGAAGAATTCATTAGTCTTCGCCAATTTGTTATGCTCTCTCCCTTCCAATTCCGAGGATCACATTCCGGATGACACGCTTTTTCTGATTAGCACCCTCAATCCTTGGTACGGTGATATGAATGTATATGTTTAGACTTCCACCTCCTGATCTGAGTTGACGAATGGTGCTTTCCAATGCATCTGTCATCAATCGCAACCCTATCGCATAGTCGGAGATACACTCTACCACATCGGAGTTGATTCCATTCTCCGCTAGTGTTTGACTCTCGAGGAGGCTGAAAAGGCCCTGAATGATTGTCACAGTGGCACCTGTGGCGTTCACATGTCTAGATATGCTGCTGCACAGAATATTCTACGTGCTGGGTATTTTTGGCCCTCCATCTTCAAAGACTGCATTATCTTTGTTCGTAAGTGCCATGATTTCCAGATCTATCAGCGCAAGATGGGCACGCCGTCTTCCCTTCTTCATCCTATCTTACCATTGGTACCTTTGCGAAGTGGGGCATCGATTTTATGACGTGTAACCCTCAATGGGCCGAAGCAATGCCTACACTTACGGCTAACGGTAAGATAGCAGCTCAGTTTCTATTCAATCACGTCATTTCTAGGTTTGGTGTCCCTCAAGCCATTGTTACCGATCATGGTTCCCATTTTTGGCATTACATGGTGGCAGAGTTGACTTCCAAGTTGGGTCTGTGTCACGACAGCTCAATGCCATACTATCCTCAGGCCAATGGCCAAGTTGAAGCCATGAACAAAGTTCTTGTCACTATTCTTCAACGTACGATTGGGATGCACAAATAAAACTGGCATATGAAGTTGTTTTCGACTCTTTGGGCTTACCGAACCTCAGTAAAGGATGCGACCAGATTCACTCCATTCTAGCTTTTCTATGGTATGGAAGCTACCCTTTTGATTGAATGTGAAATACCTTCGCTCAAGCTAGTTGTTGAATTGCTGCCGAATACTTCACCAGAAAAGAGCGTCTTCTCTATCTAGAGAGGCTTGATGAAACTTGTCACTTTGCTGCTGTGGTCATTGAAGCACAGAAAAAGCGAGTCAAAGCTCATTTTGACCAGTCGATTTCCCCTCGTTCCTTCATAGAAGGAGACCTCGTCCTCCTATACGACCAAGCTCATGATAAGCTGGGGGCAAGAAAATTTCAAACCATGTGGCATGGGCCCTACATTGTTAAATGTGTTTTGCGGAATGGGGCCTATAAGCTTATTGATTATGAAGTTCATCCTATGGATTAGCGCAGAAATGGGCTGTATCTTAAAAAATATTAGGCATGAGTCATTCGTGCACGTTTTTGTACATAGATGTTCTTTTTAGGTTTGTACATTTTTGGCTTGGTGTGATTTGCAAGCGTTTTCCTGCTTATTGGATCATTTCTTATTGTGCAGATGTCTATTACCCCTTATGTCAGTTTCGTGGATGGTGCTTCTCGCAGTACCCAATACCTTTCTTCAGCAACGTGGGTGATTTATGATCCTGTTGGTGAGTTGATAGACCTTCAAGGTATCTTTCTAGGACAAACTATAAACAATGTCGCTGAATATAGTGCTTTCATTGAATTATTAACCGAGGCGATTGCTCTCGAGATTCGTGCATTTATTGTTAACCTAGACTCACAGCTTGTTGTTCTTCAACTTAATGGACATTATTCTGTTAGAAACCCTCACATATTAAGGTTGTATTTGTGCATTCGTTTATTGGAAAGACATTTTGATTATATCACATATCAACATATTCCTAGACGAATGAATGCATTAACTGATACAATAGCTAACATTGTATTAGATAAACATTTGCACAATTTTTAAAATCATCATCATATGAAAAGATCCATACAGGAAAATAGATGTATATATATATATATATATATATATATATATATATATACATCTATTTTCTGTATGGATCTTTCCTTTATGATAAATGATTTTAAATTGTGCAAATATTTATCTAATACAATATATATATATATATATATATATATATATATATATATAGAGAGAGAGAGAGAGAGAGATAGATATAGATATATATATATAGATATATATATCGAGTGTTTGCATCCGTGTGCATCAATAGTTAAAAAAATATGTGTGTTTTGGTTACATCCTGAGACATCATGTCTCTCAAAAAATACGTGGAAATAAAACTTGGGTGTCTACTCGGCATGATGCTCATGATAGCATGTCACCGCCCGTATAAGCCACCTCAGCAAACGGTGAACTTGGTTTGACACCTATTATCACAAAATCAGACCTGATAGGCTACCAATAAATTTAATCTCATGTAACTATTTCAGACCAATCTTTTGGCTGAGGCTTAGCCTGCTAAACCTGAGAGGGCTCTCTCAAGGGTTTATGATTTTTGATAAATATGTAGATGGCTAACTCTATATGGGATAAAAATAGATAAATGATATAAACTAGTTGTAAATCACATTAGCGAGTGTACATTGGGCTTATGGAGTCATAATAGCTTCAGAAAAACAAAAACAATCTACCTAGCATGGAAATCAAGGCATATCAGAGTTCAAGTCAAGGAATACACATGTAGAACAGTGAAACACATAGTCAGTTTGTCTATGAAGGAAGTCAGATCATTATTGATGAATTTTGAGTATATAAGCAAACACCACTACAATAGAATATTGAAAATATGCCAGCAGAACAAGAACATACAATAACTCCTCATGAATCTTGAGTTGTCTAAGTAGAAATTCTGTATTAAGCTGAACACAGTGACTTACAATAAAACACAGTATTTTTGCTAACAAATGTCCAACCCCCTGCTAATTCTACCCCTTGGTCTTTAATAGACATATTACAACATGTGATGATCTGCCTCTAGGCTAGATACATTGAATTTCCAACTACTGACACTAACTGACACCTTGCATAACTGTAAGATATGGAATGTATTACATAAAGACACCTAATCTACTCAACAGTCCTAATCCAAAAAGGACACAAACTAATTATTATTATCTAAAACAACTTTATCCACCTACATTTACATCATTTTCCAATTTTAACAACATATAGTCGAATTTGGATGATGGGCTTCATCTCTTCATGTCCACTTTGTTTGACCTCCACAAAAACAGGAAACCATACCTTGTTTTTTAGGCATCACATCCTTTGCATTCTTTGAACAATTTGATCATAAATTAAGCTTGATTTCATGGTAATTAGATGTTGGATATTATATTAACATGTCTTATCACCTATCCATAGCCTCCATCATGTCAAAACCACTTCCAAAAACTGTTTAAGAGAGTTGTAATAAACTACGCTACTAAAACACAGCAGTTTCGTAGCGCCTTTGAAAAACTGTCATTTCAAGTCTTAATTCTCCAAAAACTGAATCCTTTCCACTTGCATAACTTCACTCACCCCTTAATACATCTCCCATATCAGTTTCAGCTCTTGACTCACTCTTCAACCCCTCAAAAATTGACCAAAATGAGCAAGAAAAGCAACTACAGTAGTTTTGTAGCGCTATTCTGCTTTTTTACACTAAATGCGCTACGAAACAGCTGAGTATGCATATTCTTCCAATTTTTTCCAAAATTTAAAGTGTGAATGTGCCAAAAACTTAAAATAGACCTGATTTCATCATATCACTTGAAAAACAAAGTCATTCCAGCCTTCTTGAGGTCCCTTCTTCATTTGCAATAGGTTGGCCTATTGGTTTTTCCTATTTTTTCCTGAACAATAGATCTTGGGAAAAATACTATATATCTTAATCCATGATATATTTTGACAACCTGAAGGAGGTTTTTGTAGGCCATTATGTCTTGAATAAAAACCTCTCTTGGTTTTTTGAACCATATCTCCTGCTGTCTAGAAACTTCCTTTGACAAAAATGTGTAAAACAAGAAACATTTGTTTCTGAAAAATAGGGCTTAAAATAAATCCTTGTATCTCCCAACGGATAACCCATATGAGAAATGTGAGAGATTTTATTGTATTTGGAGCTGTGATGAAGACAAACCTCTTTCAGAATTCCAAAATACGTTTGAATCTGGCCATAAAATGAACTTGAAGTTGACTGCTAAACAGTCATGTACAGGACATTTTGTAACAGCAGTTTCGTAGTGAATTTTAATTTATCAATTTAACCCGCCTCCTTACGAATTTGAGAAAAATGAGAGAGATTTTTGTAGGTAGATCTGTTAGGAAGAAAAACCTCTTTCATTTTTCCTAAATTCGTTTTTAGTTGCTCAGAAACCTCCTTGGAAGTTGACTACTCAAAACCAGAAAACAGAGTTTTTGCTTCATATTGCGCTACGAAAAGACAACGCGTTCGTAGCGCATTTCCTCTTTTTTGAGCTAGCCGTGCTACGAAACGGTGGATTCCTATCTAATTGCAGAAATTTAGCCCGAAACTTAATTTAATGACCCCTAAATGAAAAATATGAATCTTTGATCATGGAATGGACCTAGAAGGACTTTATTTGAACTTAAATGATGACCTTTAAACTTATAAAAACTATGACCTACCCTTAACCAAACTAAAAATTACTTTCAGACCCTATTTTGACCCATGATCAAAAAAAAACTTGACACAATGATGTTTTGAAAAATTTTGGGTGATAACAGTGCCTCCACTTGGGATAGTGTGCCCCTGTGGTACACTAAGACCCAGTAGTTCCAGTGCTTCTATCCATCTTCTTGGAATAAAAACTTTGAAATTTTTCCAGGTCTTCTTCAAAATCTAATGGCCTTCACCTCAGGCTCAAGCTTGCAGAAGAACCAAATCTGTACCTACTGAAAAGATGCTCAGTCAACTTTGAGCTTATTCACACACTCCTACCTATCCTAGCAGCTGTAATCTCCATTTGTAACTCAAGGAACATGAAACTTCCAATGAAGCTAGTTATTGATCTGATCTAACACTTGAATCTCTTAATTGTGCTTGAACCAAAAGTAAACATGATATTGAAATGACCAAGGCAACATGAGATGTAATTGATCTTCAAAATGAAATTATAACTGGAAATCTGGACTATAGAACTCTTCCATGTATTCAACTATAGGATCAAAGAAGACATGATATATTTGATATTCCTCATGACATTCTACAACTTTGGACAACGCATCCATGCTTTGATCAACCAAATAAGACTTCAGTTGTGTGCTTTCAAACTGCTTTTCAAACTGATTTTCAAAAAAAATGTATTCTTCCTCAAACTCAAAGGAGAAAGGTGGCAACACCCTCTCTTTGTTTTCTGGCATAAAAATCATTTGAAAAGATTGATCTTGATTATGAACACTATCAGATTGAATTTTATATTTTGAAACTTGAATTTCGTTTTCAATGTTCTCTGCAACTTCATCCACAAACTAAATCTTATCTACTGATTTGCACTCAAATGATTTCAAATTAGAAGACAAGGATAAAGAGAAATTTTCACCCATTTTTTCATTAGTGTGATCATTATTTGATGTAGGTTGATGTAAGAAATGATATGAAGAATCAAATTTTTCCTGTACCTGAGGTTTGTAGCAATCATCTTCCAATATTTCCTCTTGTTTTTTGCAATGATTCTCATATTCCTGATGATCAAAATACTGACAAGTCTGTTGCAACCTTTCATCAAACTCAGAGGATGTATCATAATTTTCATAAATAAACTCCTGTTGGGTTTCATTTTCATCTAAGAAAGAGGCTATCCTTTCTTCTTGGTGATGAAATGGATTTTCATGAAGGGCTTCTAAAATTTCCTCATCCATGAACTCATCATCTTCATAACAATTCTCCAAATATTCAATAAAGCTCACACAGTGTTTATAGCAGTCTTTGACCAGCAATAAGGATGGATGACACTCTTCATACATCTCATAAAATGCAACATGGAAATCAGCAAGAGAATATAATGAACCATTTGGCAAGCTTTCATACCAAGACCGTGCTCTTCCTTCCAATGTGGCCATAAACATCTTCATGAGACAATTCTCAAGGAAATAAACCTTAAGACTGTGTACATGCATATGGAGTCTAACCAACTGAAGAGCAGCATTGTCTTTCTTTTCATCTTTCAACATAGGAAGATTAGTTAACCATTCAACCTTTGGCATAGGATTTGGAAAACCAGGGATATGAGACCGATTCATAGGGCCATACCTGGCATTTATTCTTGCAATGGAACTCATTCTAAAACTTCAACAAGCTACTAATATTCAAGCAGTGGAGTCACCTTCCAATTGATTATTTGATGTGTGGAGTCGCCAAGGTAAATGCAGCCTCAAAAAGCTTCCTGAGCTCCTGCTACCTTCAGAAGTTCAGCTTCAAAATTTCGGGAGAGTATAATATTCAAGCTCTCGGTAGACGCACCAAAATGTTATCACAAAATCAAACCTGATAGGGAACCAAAAAATTTAATCTCATGTAACTTTTTTAGACCAATCTTTTGGCTGAGGCTTAGCCTTCTCAACCTGAGAGGGCTCTCTCAAGGGTTTATGATTTTTGATAAATATGTAGATGGCTAACTCTATATGGGATAAAAACAAATAAATGATACAAACTGGTTGTAAATCACAATATAAAGTGTACATTGGGCTTATGAAGTCATAATAGCTTCAGCAAAACCAAAAAAATCTACCTAGCATGGAATTCAAGGCATATCAGAGTTCAAGTCAAGGAATACACATGTAGAACAGTGAAACACACAATTAGTTTCTCTATGAAGGAATTCAGAGCATCATTGATGAATTCTGAGTAACATAATCAAACACCACTACAATATAATATTGAAAATATGCCATCAAAACAATAACATACAAGAACTCCTCATGAATCTTGAGTTATCTAAGTAGAAATTCTATATTAAGCTGAACACGGACACTTACAATAAAACACAGTATTTTTTCTAACAAATGTCCAACCCCTTGCTAATTCGACCCCTTGGTCTTCAATAGACATTTTACAACATGTGATGATCTGCCTCTAGGCTAGATACATCGAATTTCCAACTACTAACACTAACAGACACCTTGCATAATTGTAAGATATGGAATTTATTACATAAAGACACCTAATCTACTTAACAGTCCTAATCCAAAAAGGACTCAAACTGCTTATTGTTATCTAAAACAACCTTATCCACCTACATTTATATCATTTTCTAATTGTAACAACATGTAGTCAAATTTGGATGATGGGCTTCAGCTCTTCATGTCCACTTTGTTTGACCTCCACAAAAACAGGAAACCATACCCTATTTTTTAGGCATCACATCCTTTGCATTATTTGAACAATTTGATCATCAATTAAGCTTGATTTTGTGGTCCTTAGATTTTGGAGATTATCTTAACATGTCTCCTCACCTATCCATAGCCTCCAGCATGTCAAAACCACTTCCAAAAACTGTTTAAGAGAGCTATAATAAATTGCGCTACTAAAACACATCAGTTTCGTAGTGCCTTTGAAAAACTGTCGTTTCAAGTCTTAATTCTTCAAAAAATAAATCCTTTCCACTTGCATCACTTCACTTACCCCTTAATACATCTCCCATATCAGTTTTATCTCTTGAATCACTCTTCAACCTCTCAAAATTTGACAAAAATGAGCAAGAAAAGCAGCTACAGCAGTTTCGTAGTGCTTTTTTGCTTTTTTACACTAAATGCGCTACAAAACTGCTGAGTATGCAGATTCTTGCAAAATTTTCCAAAATGTAAAGTGTAAATGTGCTAAAAACTTAAAATATACCTGATTTCATCATATCACTTGAAAAACAGAGTCATTCCAACCTTCTTGAGGTCCCTTCTTCATTTGCAATAGGTTGGCCTATTGGTTTTTCCTCTTTTTTCCTGAAAATAGGTCTTGGGACAGAGCCTATATATCTTACTCCATGATGTATTTTGAGAAACGGAAGGAAGTTTTTATAGGCCATTATGTCTTGAATAAAATCATCGCTTGGGTTTTCGATCCATATCTCCTACTATCCAAAAACGTCCTTTGAAAAAAATGTGTAAAACAGGAAAACTCTATTTCTGAAAATAGGGCTTCAAAGAAAGCCTTGTATCTCCCAAATGATAACCCATATGAAAAAAGTGAGAGAGGTTATTGTATCTGGGGCTGTGATGAAGACAAAACTCTTTCATAATTGCAAAATACTTTTGAATTTGGCCAGAAAATGAACTTGAAGTTGACTGCTAAACATTCATGTACATGACATTTTGTAACAACAGTTTCGTAGCACATTTTAATTTATCAATTTCTCCCACCTCCTAATGAATTTGAGGAAACGGAGAATTTTGTTTGTAGGTAGGTCTGTTAGGAAGAAAAACCTCTTTCAGTTTTCCTAAATTCATTTTTAGTTTCTCAGAAACCTCCTTGGAAGGTGACTACTAAAAACTAGAAAACAGAGTTTTTGCTTCATATTGCACTACGAAAAGACAGCGCTTTCGTAGCGCATTTCTTCTTTTTTGAAATAGCGGCTCTACGAAACGGTGGATTCCTATCTAATTGCATAAATTTAGCCCGAAAATTAATTGAATGACCCCTAAATGAAAAATATGAATCTTTGATCATGGAATGGACCTAGAAGGACTTTATTTGAACTTAAATGATGACCTTTAAACTTATAAAAACTATGACCTACCCTTAACCAAGCTAAAAATGACTTTCAGACCCTACTTTGACCCATGATCAAAAACAAACTTGATGCAATGATGTTTTGAAAATTTTTGGGTGATAACAACACCCCTGCAATGTGTCTCTGATATGCATGAGGAACATCATTGACTCGTGCATAGTCCGGAATCCCACGAGAGATTCCTCAAAGTTTCCTATGATTTCCTCTTCCTCGCCTCCCTCAGGGGCCACATTGAAGTCGTGAGGATCTCTCCATGCTATCGAAGACACACCTGTAGGTCTCTATAGGCCAACATCTGCAATTACATGGATTAATGTCAGAACATGCATATAACAAAAAAAATCATCATAATACTCATGAAAATAAAAAATGTGTCTTACCAAGTACATCATCCCAATCCTCTCCTTCTAGGAGTGGGATATTTTCATCACCAGTGAAATCTGTTGCAAAGTAGGGCCCGTCCTCCACAAAAATCATTTGTTGGCGGAGCCACTCAAAGAACTTCAGTCTCCAGGACATGTTAGGGCTCTGTAATTTAATAGCAAGATTGGGAGAGTCCAATCACAGAGTTAACATCATTTCAACCAAACTTTGGGATTCTAGGATCTAGCCCTCCTGAATCCGGAGAGGGATCTCTCCAATATGTACAAAGATGGATATTGTCTTTGAAAAGCTTAAGGTAATGATATTAGGCTAGTTATGAAGGCCAAGGGTTTTGTTTTGTTTTGGATGGTTGAGCATGAAATGTTACTTGAGGGAAAGTCCTAAGTGCAAAAAGTTTCAAAAGTGAGAAGTTGCAAGCAAATAGAACAGTTTTGGCAGATAGATAGATATAACGCTGGTTTTTAGTCCATTGGGCTATGGAGTCATATCTGGGCTTTAATTGAAAAACAACATCAAGTGTGATCCAAGGGGCAAGTCATCTATACCACAAGATTATTGAGATTAAAATGATGAAATGGAAACATTAAAATGTTGGAGGGGTGGAAACTGATAATAATTTCTCGGAGGATTTATAGTCAGTCCAAACAAGAAAAGCCTCTTAAGTAACTGTTTTAAAACCAACCAAGGACAGGGCTAACCATAGACTTCTTGGGCAAGTTCTTATTAAAGCAGCTTAATTGACAAACAATCCAGTAATCCACATAATTACCTTCAGAAAGTATGAAAACATATAAGAGAAACGAAGTGTAACTTAAGATCAGATAAAGTACTTTTAAACCTAGTCTGCTTTCAGTCAACACCATGGGAAACTTTCAGAATCTGCCTTTGGAGAAAGGAATCTAGGAATCAGGGCAAACCATATCTTCTCTAGTCTAATCTTCAATAGCAAATAATGGAAATCACATTCAAGAACAATGTTTAAGCAAGCAGAAGGACCAGGGAACGCCAACATTCCTAACTGTTTAAACTGTATTAAATCATTATTTAAATAAACAAATTTGAAGAAAACATCAAGATAAAGATTTCTCAGCCAGAGAAGGTTACTGATATACAGTAGGTCCTAACCCTGTTTATACTGTTCTTTACAGCAGAATATGAACAATATGGCATACGTAGAAGGAAAAACAATTAACAAAGAAAGAGGCACTTCACCAGTAATATAGACCAGGATCCCAAGAAACAGCTTGTTATTGATGTCAAACCAGTTACAGTCTTCAAGTCCAATGTTTCAGTTCAGAAATCATCTTCACTATTCAGCCTAACTACTCTATCACAAATAGAGCTTCAAGGGCCAGTGAACACTATGTACAAATGTAAGTCTCCAGCTCAAGTGTATTTCAAAGTTCTGCAACCAACAATTTCTCATCTTCTTCTGAGGTATTTATAGAAGAATGAGAAGGTGATCTGAGAAAAGATCTCTCAGGATAATTAACATAGGTTCAAGACTTCTCGGCCTTTTGAGGGGCTCGAGGGAGAAATTTACAGGTGGATCACTGTATTAACTTTTTTACAATAAATATCAAAGCTCAATGGGAACTTTATTTGACTTTGAGGCTCTGTATGCTGTGTGGAGTAACTCCTTGGCTGCGCTGGAAGCGAATATCAGATTTTCTTCAATAACTTCGGCCTCTTTTTGAATGCTTTGAGGCAACAGGTGGCTCAGTGGTAGCTGAGGAATCAATTTGCCTCAGATGAGGCGGTGGAGGCTTTCTGTCTGATAAAAAACTTCAGGTTTTCTCTTAAACAGTGTTTTAGATTGGGGATTAGGCTTTTGATAACTGTCTTAGCCGTAATCCCTATAAAAACTGTCTTCGATCTTCATCTGCTGTGCTTTGTCTTCAAAAACTAATACTCTTTAACTGTTCTCTCGAATAAAACAGTGTCTTGTCGATGTGCAGTGCCGCACAGGGCTCTTTAGGTTATCAATGCACATGAAACATTGATAAATCATTTGATACAGAGCCCGTGAATGGTTCTTTTAGATAGCTCGAAGGCACAGGAAACGGCTTTCCCAACCCTCGGCTTTCCTTCATTCTATAATGGAGAACCATTAAAACACCTGCAAAACACAAAAACAGTTAATAAATCCTGCGGGAATAGGTTTAAACTACTTCGGGTGGCGGGGGAGGAGCGTAGCCGTCGGATAAAAATATCTAACGGTGTAGATCGGCGCAGAATAGGTAAAGGAGAGCGGGGAGAAGAAATAAGGCGGGGTGGTTTTGGACTGTCCGATCTGGACACGTGGACGGTCCAGATCTAATCGGAGGAGCGCAATCGGGGGGGAGCGAGTAAATGGAGCAATTGAATCACGCGACGCGATTATGCGCGGACCGTTGATCTAAAACTCAGATCAACGGTGGGAATTGAATCGGGGTAATCGCAATCGGAGGTGGCAGGTAGGTGCATGCGATTGCGCAGTCGGGGAAAGTTGTGATGCGATGATCGAGGGATAGGAGCGATTAAGCGATCTACCGTCGGATCGGGACCATAGATCGACGGTGTAAAACATATCGCGGGACTTAACGTTATAAAAAATCGCATCGAGGTTTTTTGATATTTACAAAGGAAAATTCACCCGCCCGACCTTCCGATTGTGATTAGCGCTCGGGACTTAAGCGCTTGGTCCCAGCGCACGGGCATGTGGGGGAAGTGGTTTAGGACTTAGCCCAAAGGAGCTTAAGTCCATGGTCATAATACTTGTATTTTTATGAAAAATTTCAAGGTTTTTAAATGGATTTGGGGGTTTCGGCACAGCTCAAAAAGAAGTTTCAAACCATGTCAGGAGGATTTTCATGAATGGAAGGAGAAACTTATGAAAAGTAGAGGAGTAATATGGAGAAAAAGGGGGATAAAATGAAGGTTAGCTATGAGTGGGAGAAAAGGAAAAAATGGTGGTTTCTTCAGCAGTTTCTTACATGAAATTAGCAGAATTAAGAGGAACAGTAATGAGGATTTTGGACAGAGGCATGAGGCCTACAAGGAGTCTTCAAGAGCCAACAATTTTTAGTGATAAAATTTGTTCCTTGGAGGCTCAAAAATATTTAGCCACCTTTTGGTATAACAAAATATTACAGGTGGCTAACAGTCGCTCCACTTGGGGATGGTGCCTTCTTGAAGGCATCAAGAACTTCAGACTTGCATCTTTTGGGGGGCTGATTAGTTGCCTCATCCATTGGGCTGCTCTTCTCTGATTGAATGAACTTCTTTTGCTCCGAAAATGCTAACAGCCATGAAATAAAATGGATCTTTTATCAACAAGATTTCTACCTACCCAATCCTACAGATCTAACATTTTTTCTTCTTAGAGTGCACTTGGATTGGCAAACTCTTTTTACAACATTTTATTCTTTTGAAAGCAGGAAATCTAATCTATTTCTACTCCTTATTTCTCCATGGATCCAGATTAAATAGTTGGACCCAGATATTTCTCTACCTAATATATTGTCTGTTGGGATTAAACTGTCCAACAGACTTTCATTCTCTAAATTCTACAACATAAATTTAAAAACAGCCAAGTCAAGATTGAGTTGTTTGACTTGCTGTGATCTATGGCATAAAAATGAGCTGCACATAGATTATTATTTGCAGAAAATTAAAATCAAAATGGAAGGCTCAAGATCTGAAAGTTTCTCATCATGGCCTTCTCTTTTCTTCACAGCTCTGTTTTTGCTTTTGTTTGAGCTGTCTTTTCCTTGATATCTGATTCATATTTTGGACAAATTAGAACCAGTTCTTCTCTTTTATGACTCAGAAAATAAAACAGTTTTGAGTCATCTCTCTTTGGAAACTTTGGTTCATATTTTGAGTTTGTTTGAACCTTCATTTCTATCCTAATGCATCTACTGATAAGCCAAGATTGAACAATTTGGCAAATCGAATTCACTATCCTATCAACAGAAAATTTAAAGCTAATTAATCAAGATTAGGTAGTTTGACTAACTAGAAGTGTGATAATCAGGAGTGGCATTTAAGCTTGCACACTTTCAGATTTGTTTCTCTTTTTTGGCATGGGGCTCTGCCTTTATTGTTTTCAATCTGCCCTCTTTTCTTTCTTTTCTTTGTTTTTGTACTTTTGAATTTTTTATTTTTCTTCAACGTAGAAAAACAACAACTAACTACATGCCTAGAAGTGAGCTTTATTGACATTCCTATCTAACCTATTCTAAACATGGAGTATTTACATATTCATATGATACAAAAGTGCCAATGCAGCCAGCTGAGTAATGTCAAGAAGAAGAAGAAACTCTGGCTACTTGTCAGAGGTATCCATAGTATATTTTGAAGATTAATCTTCAAAACCGAGGCTATCACAGAAGATGACAGCTTTTCATGTCTCTGGCTCTTGCAAAGGATCAATGCTTGATAATTTGAGCCAGTTTGGATTTCCACACACTCTTCCATAGGATCAACAAAGAAAAGGTGAAGGTTCTCTTCTTTTTGGTCCTCCACAATTGGTAGATCATCTACTTCCAAGACATCAGCTTTGAGGACTATCTCTTCAGTATGTAACTTGGAAGTATCATCATTCTTAACCTGCAAAATAGCAAACAGTGAAATATCTTCTTTCTTTGAATCTATGCTTGCTTCTGATATAAATTCAGGCTCTTTAAATGACGGACTAATATCAGTGAAGGGAGAAGTTTCTTCTTGAGAAGATGATATATCCACAGCAGGATAGTCTTCTATTTGTTTTTCTCCTTCATCTTCATCATCCTCTGAACTGGAGGACTCATCATATTTAACAGTGTTGTCCTCTGGTAACGCTAGTATGCTTGTATTCAGTGGATTAATTTGTATGAAGAGGTTATTATATTCTTGAGCAGGGGAGTATTTAAAGGTTTCCTCTTTTTCAAGAGAAAGCTCCTTTTTCTCAAAAATTTCTTTATTGCTCTTCTCTTCACCTTCTGAGTTGAAAGGCTGCTAATTTCCAATTATGTGAAAGCCATTAGTGATGGATTGAAACGGATGTTTTTGGCTTTCAAGCTGGTGATGGTGAAAATGATAGCACCAATCAAACGCTGGTTGCCTTGCATGATTAGTTTTTTCTTGGAACTCATCATCATCATCATCAGACTGATCGAAATTCAGAAAATCATCTGAATAAACAATTTTGTCAGTCGAACATATTGGGTCATCAGTTTGCTTTTCTTCTAACTAATCTACAAGATAACTTTCTAAATCTATACAACAAAGTTCTTTATGTGAATGGGCAAGAGTGTTTGTTTCGCAAAAAATTTCAGAGACTGACTGTTTATAAATAGTCTGATCTATCTCTTTTTCTGTCAA
This sequence comes from Pinus albicaulis, assembly GCA_034641835.2. Lineage (NCBI taxonomy): Eukaryota > Viridiplantae > Streptophyta > Pinopsida > Pinales > Pinaceae > Pinus > Pinus albicaulis. The sequence continues at coordinate 142,082,658 of CM076576.1, forward strand.
AGGGAAGGATGTTTCTATGTTCCTTTGAACAGGAGTACAGCAGTTCTCTGTCTCTTGTGAAGAATGATTTTGAGGCTGGATGTCTTCTTGAGCCTCGGCTATAAGGGATGATGAATCAATATTTGAGTTTTCAGGGATATCTTGAGGAATGTTTTTTACTGCTTGGATCATCTTTTCCTCAACTGATTCATCTATGTTTTTAAAATTTTTCAATAGGATATTAAACTCATGAATGGCTGTTAAAAGATCTTTAGGTTGCATCTCTTCCAAAGCTTCCTCATTATCTATAATGTGTTGGGTGATGTTTTGTGATGGATCATAATATATTGCACCCCATGATAATGACGTAGCGTTTTCTTCATAGTTCTCATAGAACACATGTTCAAGGTCTCTTAAAGAAAACAAACTACTAGATCCTAAGCATTCATACCAATCCCTAGCTTTTCATTCTAATGTTAACATGAACATTTTCATTAGGCAGTCTTCATGCCATTCAACTTTCAACCTCCATACATGTATATGAAATCTGATGAGATGTAATAGAGGGTCATCAAACTTTTCACCTTGGAAAACAGGCAGGTTGTCATCCCAATTCATCCAGGGCATCTTATGTGGAAACCCAGGGATATGATCTCTACTCATTGGGGCGTATCTTCGTTGTATTCTCGGAATCATGTTTGTAAATCAGAAAAGAGGTCACTGTGTCCAGTCAATCAGTTCAGGGTCTTCTACCAGTGGAGTCATTTGGTCTTCTGGGAGTTTTAGAGTGTGGAGTCGCCAGGTGGAAAATTTTTCGCTCCTAAGGAGGTAAAACGTTTTATGGTTCCACCACCATATGATTCTTGTAGAGCTGTAAGATTCTCAGGAACTGAATTAGCTCTCAAGGGTGATATGAAAACAGTTGAAGATTTAATCTTAGGAGACTTCCTAAGGATGCTTTCTAGGTTATCAACTATCTCAGGTGGATCAGGGTCAGGATGGGCTCTAATGTGAATATTTTTAGAAGCCACTATGTTGCGTTTTTTAGACCCAAATAAACAAGAAATGTTCAGCCAGATATGACAATCTTGGAGAGGTTAACTAATCTGTTTTCACAATTTTAATCCTACAGTCCTCTAACTGAATTTGAATGATACTATAATGATAAGGGTTCTTCCCAGTGGAGTCTTAAGGTCTGTTTAAGGATTGTGGAGTTGCCAAGTGGAAATTTTTAGCTCCTTTCAGAGGTAAAAGGTCTTATGGTCCACCACCATGTTTATTTAATTCCAATCTGAAATATTTTTAAGTTTTTCTAAGTCATTTTTAAGTTTTGTGGTTGTTAAGAATATCCTAACTTTGTTTCAAAACTTAGCTAAGGTTGCGAGACAAAGGCAGTCTACTCTTATGGCTAATCCAGCTGATTTTTCAAGGTTAGATGAAGTCTTAAGAGAAACCTAGGGTTTACCTAGTTTGTCACTGATTCAAACAAGTTTCATCATAAATACCTATCTTAGGCAGTGCTTGAAAAGGCTGCTTTTTACTCTCAAAGTGTTCTTGAATAAAGGGTTTTCTGAGGTATTAAAAACACTCAGTCCCCAGTGGAGTCGCCAGAAATGTTAGGTTCTGGTGGCTCAAGCTGGTTAATAAAGCAAGCGCTCTATGAACCCAACCGCAAGCTTCTTTATGAATGAATTTGAATGTAAAAGACTCTGAGTTTTGAATCCCCAGCGGAGTCGCCAGAAATGTTAGGTCTCTGTAATTTATTAGCAAGATTGGGAGAGTCCAATCACAGAGTTAACATCGTTTCAACCAACTTTGGGATTCTAGGATCTAGCCCTCCTGAATCCGGAGAGGGATCTCTCCAATATGCACAAAGATGGATATTGTCTTTGAAAAGCTTAAGGTAATGATATTAGGCTAGTTATGAAGGCCAGGGGTTTTGTTTTGTTTTGGATGGTTGAGCATGAAATGTTACTTGAGGGGAAAGTCCTAAGTGTAAAAAGTTTCAAAAGTGAGAAGTTGCAAGCAAATAGAACGGTTTTGGCAGATAGATAGATATAACATTGGTTTTTAGTCCATTGGGCTATGGAGTCATATCTGGGCTTTAATTGAGCAACAACATCAAGAGTGATCCAAGGGGCAAGTCATATATACCACAAGATTGTTGAGTTTTAAATGATGGAATGGAACAATAAAGTGTTGGAGGGATGGAAACTGATAATAATTTCTCAGAGGATTTATAGTCAGTCCAAACAAGAAAATCCTCTTAAGTAACTGTTTAAAACCAACCAAGGACAGGGCTAACCATAGACTTCTTGGGAAAGTTCTCATTAAAGCAGCTTAATTGACAAACAATCCAGTGATCCACATAATCACCTTCAGAAAGTATGAAAACATATAAGAGAAACGAAGTGTAACTTAAGATCAGATAAAGTACTTTTAAACCTAGTCTGCTTTCAGTCAACACCAAGGGAAACTTTCAAAATCTGCCTTTGGAGAAAAGAATCTAGGAATCAGGGCAAACCATAACTTCTCTAGTCTAATCTTCAATAGAAAATAATGGAAATCACATTCAAGAACAATGTTTAAGCAAGCAGAAGGACGAGGGAACGCCAACATTCCTAACTATTTAAACTGTATTAAATCATTCTTTAAATAAACAAATTTGAAGAAAACATCAAGATAAATATTTCTCAGCCAGAGAAGGTTACTGATATACAGTAGGTCCTAACCCTGTTTATACTGTTATTTACAGTAGAATATGAACAATATGGCATACGTAGAAGGAAAAACAATTAACAAAGAAAGAGGCACTTCACCAGTAATATAGACGAAGATCCCAAGAAACAACTTGTTATTGATGTCAAACCAGTTACAGTCTTCAAGTCCAATGTTTCAGTTCAGCAATCATCTTCACTATTTAGCCTAACTACTCTATCACAAACAGAACTTCAAGGGCCAGTGAACACTATGTACAAATATAAGCCTCCAGCTCAAGTGTATTCCAAAGTTCTGCAACCAACAATTTCTCATCTTCTTCTGAGGTATTTATAGAAGAATGAGGAGGTGATCTGAGAAAATATCTCTCAGGATAATTAATACAGGTTCAAGACTTCTCAGCCTTTTGAGGGGCTCGAGGGAGAAATTTACAGGTGGATCACTGTATTAACTTTTTTACAATAAATATCAAAGCTCAGTGGGAACTTTATTTGACTTTGAGGCTCTGTACGCTGTGTGGAGTAACTCCTTGGCTGCGCTGGAGGCGAATATCAGATTTTCTTCAATAACTTCGGCCTCTATTTGAATGCTTTGAGGCAACAGGTGGCTCGGTGGTTGCTGAGGAATCAATTTTCCTTAGATGAGGCGGTGGAGGCTTTCTGTCTGATAAAACACTTTAGGTTTTCTCTTAAACTGTGTTTTATATTGGGGATTAGGCTTTTGATAACTGTCTTAGCCGTAATCCCTATCAAAATTGTCTTCGATCTTCATCTGTTGTGCTTTGTCTTCAAAAAATGATACTCTTTAACTGTTCTCTCGAAATAAAACAGTGTCTTGTCGATGTGCAGGGCCGCGCAGGGCTCTTTAGGTTATCAATGCTCATGAAACATTGATAAATCATTTGATACAAAGCCCGTGAATGGTTCTTTTAGATAGCTCGAAGGCACAGGAAACGTCTTTCCCAACCCTCGGCTTTCCTTCATTCTATAATGGAGAACCATTAAAACACCTGCAAAACACAAAAACAGTTAAGAAATCCTGCGAGAATAGGTTTAAACTACTTCGGGTGGCGGGGGAGGAGCGTAGCCGTCGGATAAAAATATCTAACGGTGTAGATCGGCGCAGAACAGGTAAAGGAGAGCGGGGAGAAGAAATAAGGCGGGGTGGTTTTGGATTGTCCGATCTGGACACGTGGACGGTCCAGATCTAATCGGAGGAGCACAATCGGGGGGGGAGCGAGTAAATGGAGCGATTGAATCACGCGACGCGATTATGCGCGGACCGTTGATCTAAAACTCATATCAACGGTGGGAATTGAATCGGGGTAATCACAATCGGAGGTGGCAGGTAGGTGCATGCGATTGCGCAGTTGGGGAAAGTTGCGATGCAATGATCGGGGGATAGGAGCGATTAAGCGATCCACCGTCGGATCGGGACCATAGATCAACGGTGTAAAACATATCGCGGGACTTAACGTTATAAAAAATTGCATCGGGGTTTTTTTATATTTACAAAGGAAAATTCACCCGCCCGACCTTCCGATTGCGATTAGCGGTCGGGACTTAAGCGCTTGGTCCCAGCGCACGGGCATGTGGGGGAAGTGGCTTAGGACTTAGCCCAAAGGGGCTTAAGTCCATGGTCATAATACTTGTATTTTTATGAAAAATTTCAAGGTTTTTAAATGGATTTGGGGGTTTAATACGTCAAAAAGAAGTATCAAACCATGTGGGAGGATTTTTCTGAATGGAAGGAAGAAACTTATGAAATATGGAAGGAGTCAATATGGAGGGCAGGTTGGAGAAAGGAAATGAAGGTTAGCTATGAGTGGGAGAAAAGGAAAAATGATGGTTTCTTCGGTTCTTGTAAGGTGCGTGAGTTACAGAAGATGATGGCAAGGATTTTGGACGGAGAGCATGAGGCCTGCAAGGGTCTTCCAGAGGCCATCAATTTTAATGAGCAGAAATTGCCAGCTATGGAGCTCAAAAATATTTAGCCACCTTTTGGTATAACAAAATATTATAGGTGGCTAACAGGACATATATTGACCGCCCCCTGACCTGGGCATCAAAGCTGCCCAATGAGCCATCCGTGGCTCCAGGGGAGGTGGTTTCAGAACTATTACTTCCTACCGTTGGAATATTGGTAATCATTCTAGGATGAATGATACTAATATGAACCCATAGTTGAACTGCTTCAGCTTGTCTTTCTTGCATTTCGTCAGTTGGCGCTTCATGTTGATCATTACCACCTCTTCCCAGTTGTAGAGGCTCGATGTCATGCAATCTACAGCAAGAAGTAGTTGTGTCTTTGTGCCCTTATGTGGAGCCTACAATCCAGCAGCTCACGTAATGGTGTGCAACACTACTTTTAGTGCCAAATCCGGAATAGTTTGGATATCCACTTTTCCGCTTCCCAATCCTTTCCTTGCACCTGGGCATACCCTGTCGATAACCATACTCATTTTCTTCATTGTGGGTCGGGTACCGGTCAAGATTGGTACTACCCCCCTCTGTGACAGTCTGGTTATGGAGTATATATCTGAGACCTCAATTTTGAGTTCCTGATCACGAAGAATGAATTTTTCCTGATCCACATCCCAGCTACTGATCAAGTATTGCAACAGCTCCGTTTTATCTATGAGACATGGTGTCATAAACAAGTTTTTGAGCCCGCAATCTCTTAGAGCCTCCATGCACCTATTATTTCCCATGGCCTCTTCATCTTCTTCACTATGTTCTCGTTCTTTCCACTCAATCACCATTTTGCCTCTTCACACCTACAAAAACATCCATATGGTTGTCATTAGCTAAATTCAAAGCTCTTGGTTGGTTAAAATGGGCCTGTTTTCTACATTTACATGCTAAAATTGTGCGACACAGTTGGCGCGATTGTTTTAGAAATATTCGCGCCAATTGGCATGCCCCCATTTGGAATTTTGGTCAGTTGGCGCGAGTTGATGCCTCATACCCGCGCCAACCGTCGCGCCCCAAAGTTTGCCAAATCCCCACATAAAAACATAAAATTGGGGTTGCAGGTAATGAAAAAGGAATCAAAATGAAGGGAAGAATGTAGGCTCTTACCTGGAACTGACAGATTCGATATTGGTCCTCCAGATTGCCCACTGTCGACGCTACAAAAATCGTAGTGAAGAAAGGTAACAAATTGCTCACAAGAGATAAAAGTGAAAAGTAATTATTTTTTACCGTTTTTGGCATATTAATACTTTTCAAAACCCTAATTAGGTTTTAAAGCGTATTTTTCAATTATTTCACCATGTTATTTTGAGAAATGGGTTTTACATGCATCTCTTGTGCAATAGCAGGTTTTCAACATAAACGACGATGAAGTCACAAGTTGTATTTTATACTTTTTTAGACTCAGTAAAAACACAAAAAAGTGACTATTGGAGTCATCTTTCAGCTTTTTTATGACTCTCTAAAAATGAAAATATTTTCAAGACTCTTCTTGTTTTGAACTCATTAAATGGATGCGAAAAAATATCTACCTCAATTACATTTACCACTCTTTCGGGTTGGGATAGATTATTTACGAAAAAGGAATACCTTAGCCTATAGCGACTAAGAGGTTCTCTCAGACATAGTTTTCTACCTTTTCAGATTTGCGAGACTACCTACAAAAATGGACCTATTGCAGTTTTCTTTTACGCTTCTTTTCAAAATCTCTAAACATGAAAATTTTCTGATTTCTTCATTTTTCAGACTCGTTAAAACTAAATGACATCGGAAATCATCAATCATGACGTTACCGAGTCCCTCCTTCCTAGAGCTCGTAAAATGTACTAGGATGGATTTTTCTGAAGGAAAAAATTACATGAAAAGCATATGCTATCCCCTTCAAGCTTGTTTTCCAAAAATAATTGGGGTACTCGCTAGCAATGGTGGGGAAAAATTAAACCAGATCTCAGTTGTGTCGGTAGTATGACCCTCTTGAACATGACACTTATATGCATTCGTGTCGGGTTGGGGACATCTCATTTCTTCATTTTTTCTTCCATGGGTTTGGGTAATCTCTTTTGACCTCTCATCTGCTCTTTGCCACGTCACCATGACCTCAGATTCCTTGATGTCAAATACTGCAAAATCCAAAGTCGTGTCGCTAATATGTTCAAGAGAATTTTCCGATTACAATTTTCAACCTCCCTCTGATTCTCCTTTGGTCCCGATTCACTATCATCATGTTCATCTGTCTCGTGTCCATGATGTGGGAAAAATTATGGCCCTCCTTCAACCGGGTCACTTCCTGTCAACTTCAACTCATTATCCAGGAAGTTGATATAGATACTCCCTTCTGGTACCTTGGAGCATGTATGCCTCAATGGTAGGTTCTTCGCATTCGACGACAGGTCCACATCATTGCCCTTCGATCGAGTGATTCTACGGGTGTTCAATGCCATATCACTGTTCACATTCTATGGATTGTACCAATTGTACCTTGAGATCCATTGTCATGATTGGTGGTTTCTCTCGTGCCTGTTAATAGATTACATCATTGGCTGGTAATCAGGTGACTTTCTTGCATGTTCGACTTCAGCTCACATATTCGCATGCTTGAATTTGTACTTGTTCGGGTCGAGATGGAGCGCAAAACCCTGAGTTTTTTCTGATAAGATAGAGGCTACCACATATTTTGGTTTATCATGACTATATGCATTTCTCTTTTCATTGGATGGTTGTGACCATACCTGAGTCTATTTGTTGATCCTTACTGCTGGATGGTTGCGTCCATACCTTGGATCTCAGTTTATATATGTACTCTATTATGGATGTTTGCGCCCATGCCACATGTTCATGTATCAAAGATATCAATTTTATTTGTAATTGTAGGTCTTTCGACAGTGGTGTTTTGTTCAAACACGTTCTCGTAAAGAATTTCAACCCTCCCTCTCTCTCGAACCTCATGCTTTAGGGGGCATCTGTTACACAGTATTTTGTCACCCTCCCTGCAATCCCCATCCTGCACATTGGAGGACCATTTCTGTGACTTATATGAAGTTTCATGCCTTAAAAAATGCGTCATTGCATCCCTTTCCTTGAGGAGAACACTTTCTCTGTTAACAATTCCTGGAGCAGATCAACAAAAACATATGCTTTTGGGTTGGCGCTAGTAGACCATTATGGACGCATGCCCATGAGGGACATTAACACTGAGCCCCATGCCAATTGGTGCTCTGTCTCAGTAATCTACCCGCACCAAGTTGTTTTGGGAATGTTTTTTAAATATAGAGGCGAATTTTCCATCCTAAAAACTTGGTGGGCGAGTCAGCTTGGGTTGTTCAACTATCTAGCTACGAACACCTTCCTTTGGCATCTTGTTTCCACCTTTTGGGGGAACCTCCCAAAGGATAAGGCCTCCCTTCCACCATTTGAGGGATCCTAACCTCCTCCTCTCCCTCTATAAATAAACCTATCTCACATTGTTAAAGCTAGTGGTATCTGAATAGGAATTGTTGAACATTTTGCTGGAACGCACTATTACAGCTGGTGTGAGATAGAGAAAAAGACCTTTGTCAAGAGAGAGCTTAGGATTGTTTCCTCGACGAACCTTTGAGACGTGCTTCGACTGAACCCACTAAAGGAGGCTATGACGTCAAGGCTCTGGTTGTAATCTCTTTCTTTTCTATTAATATATACATGACTGATGTTTGGTTCACATCTTGTGTCGATGTGATTTATTCTATGAAATATGTTTAATCTTCCTTGACTGATTAGCTAGTTATGAATGCAATTATTGCCTTATATGCTTCTTTTGTCCTTTGATCTTTGTGTAGGCTACTAAGTATCGTTGCTGAAGGACCGTGATTTGTCAAGGCAGATATCAAGAGGCCGCCACCGCTACAGCTGTGCCAATCGCGTTGGACTACAGGTAGGACAATCTATCCCAACCCATTTCATTCGTTAACTAGGAACTAGCACATTAGCTTGTCCTTTTGCTGCTAGACCCACTCTAGGGCTAGATGGATTGTCTGTTTCCATAGAGAGGATTTACCTACACAACACCCTCATAATAGTACAACCCTCTAACCACATGGGCCATGGTTCTCTTTGTTATAACATGGTCGTGAATCTATTGTTAAAGGTCATGTGGCAGAAGGTTGGGGGTAAAGGGCCAGGGCTTAGCCCCCCCCATATGACATACCATATGACCAGTACTCAGGACTGTGGGCACGGAGGTAGGTCCTAGCCACCCCACCATAACATTAACCATGAAACCGTGGCAGATAATCACCCATGTGACAGCCACCCTGACCGTTGGTGGTTATCGCCCGAATGTTTTATTAATATTTTTAATTAACCATATTCATTATGGTTTAAATTTGGGATTTTAGACGTTATTATACAAATTAATTGTCCAACAATTTCTTCCGAAATTGTGCAAAATTGGCACTTAGTTATCATATTCTCGAGTGAATTTGTAAGACTAGTCTGGAATTTGGGGAATTTGTGGTGTGATTAGCAGCAAAACTAACAAGGCTCATAACTTCTTTGGTTTTTAACCAATTTTGGAGTAGAAAGAGGCTAGAAAGGAATTTTTGGGTCTTTTAGAGCTGATGGAATAGGTTTTGAAGCCATTTGAGCACTATAAATGTATGTAATCTCCATTTTGAGCATAATGAAAGAGGGTCAAGCCATTAGAAGCTGGACCAAGGAGATGTAGCCCAAGAGGGGTGAAATCCTTCATCATTTGTTGTGTTGTGGTTATTTTTATGGTTTATTTGTCTATTTTTTATGCATAGTTCAAAATTTTTTTCATGCATTATGTGTTTAAAAATTAACATAAAAGCCCACAAAAACTCAGTTTTTAACACTTGTAATTTACAAACCCTCAAGCACACTTTCTTTATGATCTCATACAGATCAAGTTTAGTACCAGAGCTTAGGTTTTATTTGTTGTTGTGAGGATTTAATTATTTTCAATTGTTTCTTATTCTTACAAGGTTGAAGCTTAAGAGAGGAGAAGGAAAACTTGTGGTTGCAATTCCTCAAGTTAGGTCAAGGAAAAGGAGAGAAAGTTTGCCACAATTTCCACCACAAATTATTCCTCAAATTGCGGTTGAAGCTTTAGCAAGCATGTCTCATGAAGGAGGAGTTGATAATATGTCAGATGAAGAAAATACTTCCAGAAAATATTTCTTTGACATGACTGAAATGGTGAAGGTTGTCTATGAAGAGAAAACTTCAATATTGCAGGGTGAAAGTTCCAAGACTTCAAAAGGTGAGGTTTATTCTGGAGGAAAAGGAGGATATGATGAAAAGCCTTCAAAAGGAAATGGTGACAAACCACCCTTTTCTCCACCATCATCTTCACCTCCATCCTCACCTTAATATTATTCCTCTTCCACAACAAATTTTACTCAAACACATCCACATACCCCAAGGGTGCATGGTAAAACTCCCTTATTAAAACTTCATATAAAATTTGAACTGCCTATGTATAATGGTGAAGTGAATGTTGAAAGACTTGATAATTAGGTTCTTCAACTTCAATTTTATTGTAGGATAAAGAACATCAAAGATGATGAAACAAAGATTCAGTTGGCTTCAATAAGTTTGGAAAGTGTTGCGTTGATTTGGTGGGAAGCCAAAACACAAGAGGATATGAAAAAGCATGGTAAGGTCTCCACCTCTTGGATATATTTTATTGTTGCACTTAGAAGACAATTTATCCATTAGCTTATATGCAAAATGCTATTATGGATTGGCACAATTTTAGACAACTAAAGGGTCAAAGTGTGCAAACTTACACTCAAGAATTTAGAAGAAGGTGTTTGATATTAGGTGTAGACCTTATTCACAAGACACTTTGTTGAAATATATTTGGGGTTTATACATTTATTTAAGGCATGCTATCCTTATGTTTAATCCTACAAGTTTAGATGAGGTTTGTGTCCAGGAAACCCATCTTGAGGCAAGAGGAAAAACATTTCACAAGAGGGTAGCAAGAAGCCATTCACAAGTGGAGACAAGAGTAAGAATAAGTTCAAAGGGAAAGGAAAGAAGAATGCATCTGTGAAGAAGGAAGGTGATAAATTAACATGAAAACATTGTTCCAAATAGGTTCATGATGAAGCTCATTTTTGGAATCTTCATCATCAGATGAAACTAAAGAAGTTTAACAACAAAGGGAAGCAAAAGGCAGTTGCAACTACACAACATGACTTAGGCTCTGATTCGCGAGATGAAACAAAGATCACAAAAATGGAAATGAAAGGTAAGGACATAAAAATAAATATCTCTTCAAGTTTTCCTAATGATACTCAAGATGATAAAACTAGAATTTAACTTTTCCATTTTCGGGTTATTTCAAAGCACACCGAAATTGATACACTCTTTGATAGTGGTTCACAAGAAAATTTGATTTCTAAAGACTTAGTCAAGGAATTAAATTTAGATACAATTCCTCATCTAAGACCTTATCCTTTAGGTTGGATATGAAAGAATGAAATCTTACAAGTTACGAGGAAATTCATACTTAATTTTTCAATTACAACAAACTTTCTTGATGAAGTTGAACTTGATGTAGTTCCACTTGTTATTTCCATAATTGTTTTGGGAAGCCCATAGTTGTATGATAGGAAAGTTATTTTTCATCGCCATGAAAACAAGTATCACTTGTTCAAATATGGTATAGAGTACATCATTATAGCACATCGACGGAAACTAAATCTTTCACTTGTAAATGTCGGGCAAATGAAGAGACTCATTAACTCTAGCAAGAATTTTTTGTTTTTAATGGTCAAACAAAATAATGATGTTGAGAATGAAGCTTTTCAAGGTTGTGACTCAAGATTTAAATATGATTTGGTTGATATTGTTAACCAATATGATGAGATTTTTCAAGAGCCAAAAGGATTGCCTCCCAAGAGGGGAATCCAACATGAAATACAATTGCAGCAATATTGTCCTCTTCCTAACATTGGCATGTACAGGATGTTAGTGATGGAAAGTGAAAATATTAAAAAGCAAATTCAAGGATTGTTGGACAAAGGGATCATCAGACCATGTACTTCTCCATGCTGGTCACCTATTGGTTTGGTGCCAAAGAAGGATGGATCATGGTGCATGTGAGGACTTTCGTGCATTGAACAAAATTACAACCGTTACCCACTTCCTAGAATTGATGATTTACTTGATCAATTGAAAGATGCAAAGTATTTTACGAAGTTGGACTTAAGGAGTGGCTATCATCAAATTATAATTTTTGAAGGTGACATATGGAAGACAACATTCAAAACAAAAAAAGGTTTGTTTGAATGGATCGTTATGCCTTTTGGTATTTGCAATGCTTCGGCTACCTTTATGAGTGTGATGAATGATGTATTGAGGCCATTTCTAGATGATTTTTTGATAGTATACTTATATGACATATTTATTTTTAGTAAATCCCATGAAGAACATTTCATGCATGTCAAAAAGTTACATGATGTCTTGAAGAAAGAACAGTTGTTTTTAAATATGTCAAAGTGTGAATTTGGAAAAACTTCTTTAGTGTATTTGGGTCATATTGTTGGAGGACCTGAATTAAAAATAGATGCCTCCAAGGTTGATTTCATTTTGAATTGGCCAAAGCCAAAAACAATTATGGAGGTAAGAAGCTTTTTGGGAGTAACCCAATATTAGAGGAATTTTACTGCTAACTTCTCTTCTATCACAACTCCATTGCATGCATTGACAAGTGTGAAGCAGGTCTTCTAGTGGGAAGGTAAACAACAAAAGGAATTTGATGCATTGAAAGAAAAGATCAGTTCAACCCCAGTACTTACACTTCCAAAAATGAGACAGTCATGTTAGATTCAGACTGATGCTAGTGACTATGCCATGGGTGTAGTCCTCATGCAACATGGTAAGCCCATCTATTTTCATTCGGAAGATTTTAATGGTGCAGTGATTAATTATCCTACATATGACAAGGAATTATATGCATTGGTGCAAAGTGTGAAAAAGTGGAAACAATATTTGATGGGTAAGGAAAAAATCATTCACAATGATCATCAACCATTGCAATACTTTCAATCATAAACAAATTTGCGACAATCAAGGCACTTTCGATGGATGGGTTTTCTTCAACAATTCCACTTGGTGATAAGGTATAAGAAAGGTATCTACCATAAAGTTGTTGACATGCTTTCTAGGCCTATTTTTAGTTTTTCTACTATTCTTAAGCATAATTCTATTTTTCATGGTAGATATGTTGAACAATATAATTTAGATAATGATTTTCAAGATGTGTATGAAACTTTAAGTCAAGGGAACCAAGTAGAGGAATTAGATTATCAAATGCATGATCACTAATTGTACCATCTTGGTAAGCCTTGTATTCCACAGGGAGAAAGAGTCAGAATTATAAGAGAGGCACATACTTCTCTTATTGTTGGTAATTTTAGTGTAAGTAAGATGGTGGCACATCTACAGAGGTATTGTTATTGGCCTTGTATGCTTGAAATTGTGTCATGTTTTATTAGAGGTTGTTCATTATGTGTTGTCAATAAGCCTAGAAATAGAAAGTTAGGATTGTACACACCACTTCCAGTACCTTCTCATCCATGGGAAAGTGTTTCTATGGACTTTGTTTGAGGTATTCCTATGTCAAAAAGGAATCATGATTAGCATTTTGTAGTTGTGGATAGGTTCAACAAAATCTGTATTTTGATGCCATGTAAAAATAAAATTCCAACTGAACAAATTGTTGAGTTATTCTTTCAGAATGTATGGGTGCATTTTTTATCTCCCATATCCATTGTTAGTGATAGAGATTATCGCTTTGTTGGGAATTTTTGGTCAAGTTTGTGGGGATTCATGGACACCAAAGTGAAAAAGAGTACAACATTTCATCCGCAAACAGTCGGTCAAACATAGGTGGTGAATAGGATGGTGATACATCTTCTTCGCGGTTATTTCAACAAGCATCCTAAGTTGTGGGATGAAATCTTTCACTATATTTAGCATGCTTACAACCAAGCCAAGCACTCTTCAACTCAAACATTTCCATTTGAGGCATTTTTTGGATACTTGCCTAAATCTCCTTTTGATTTCATTTTGGAAAGTATGTTGCTATTGAAGGTCGTATTGTCATAGACAAAGCTAAAATGTTCATTGAAAAAATCCAATTGGTGCACCAAGCAGTTCAAGAACAATTGGAAAAGAACCAAGTCAAGTAAACAACAAGGCACGATAAGCATCGTGTAGATCACAAATTCCAAGTCGATGATGAAGTTTGGCTTCACATTAGAAAATAAAGGCTTCAAGGAGAAGGTAAAAAACTAAAACCAATTCAATATGGTCCATTCATAAGTTTAGAAAATATTGGTGATAATCCGTTCATCTTGGATTTTCCTTCATATATGAAAATTTATGTTGTTGTTAATGTTGAGAAATTAAGGTTGTATGAGCCGCCTTTGATTTAAGATCAAGGAGAAAAATTTTATATTCCTTCCATTGAGTATTTTTCTCCTGAATACCTTAATGAACTTAACTACAACAAGACACCATTCACGATAGAAGAACAAGATCTTCAAAACAAGGGAATGTGGAGTACCTTCGTGTGGAGCTCAAAGGAAAAAATCCAATAAAATTCAAATCGATCGATATTGGAAAGTTGAGGGAATGATACCCTCATCTACTGAACAACTAAAAGTGATATTTTGGGGTCCAAAAGCTTCCAGTGGGGAGGAGTGATCAGGTGCTCGAAATTATGCTAAAATATGAAATTTGTATGAATGGTGTCGAACTTGAACAAACGCGCAGATCTGGTCGTTCTGAATCTGTCGCAACTCATTTTGCAGAAAAACAACACTATATACTCCCCGCAACATGTTTTGTTTGTTTTCCAAAATAGGTAAAACTTTGGCAAAATTGTGCAGGCTACCTAGTCAGCAGTCTGTACAGCTGATTAGGCATCGTTGACTAGTCAAGGTTGACTGGGCAGGGTTGACCAATTAGGTCGAGCCACTTGTCCACATTTTATAGGTGTTTGTTTTCATTTTTTCATTAAAAGGGTTGATCGCCAACCACATGCTGCCACATGGCTCAACCAGAGGCCGCGACGTGGTAGCATGGAGCCATCAAAAATTGGTTAATTCCTAACTGCAATTCTGTAGGATTCAATACCACAACCTCCCTCATAACAACACAATGCTCTAACCACATGGACCACGGTGCTCCTTTTTATAACGTGACTGCGAGTATATTGTTAAATTTTATGAGGTGGAAGGTTGTGGGTAAGGGGATAGGTCTTAGCCGGAGGTAGGACCTAGCCACCCCACCGTAATGTTAACCATGGAATCATGGCGGATAACCACCCATGTGACAGCGACCCTGACCGCAGATACTTATCGCCCGAATGTTTTATTATTATTTTTTTATTTAACCATATTCATTATGGTTTAAAATTTAGGCTTTAGACGTTATTAAAAAATTATCTGTCCGACAATTTCAGCTGGAATTCCATGAAATTGGCGCTCAGTTAGCAGATTATGGGGTGAATTTGTAGGACTGGTCTGGAATTTGGGGAATTTGTGGTGCAGTTAGTAGCAAAACTAGGGAGGCTCATAACTTCTTTATTGTTTGACCAATTTTGGAGTAGAAATAGGCTAGACGGGAACTTTTGGGTCTTTTGGAGCTGATGGAATAGGTTTTGAAGCCATTTTAGCACTATAAATGTATGTAATCACCATTTCAAGCATAATGAAAGAG
The DNA here is from genome assembly GCA_034641835.2 of Pinus albicaulis. NCBI lineage: Eukaryota > Viridiplantae > Streptophyta > Pinopsida > Pinales > Pinaceae > Pinus > Pinus albicaulis. The sequence continues at coordinate 142,098,065 of CM076576.1, forward strand.
GGCCATGCCATTGGAAGCTATACCAAGGAGACGTATCCCAGGAGGGGTGAACTCCTTCATCAATTTTTGTGTTGTGGTTATTTTTATGGTGTATTTGTCTATTGTTTTTGCATATTTTAGAGTTTATTTTCATGCTTTATGTGTTTAAAAATTAACATAAAATCTCAAACTCTTGTAATTTACAAAACCTCAAATACACTTTATTTAATATCTCATACAGATTAAAGGTGTTTCTCTTGGTATCCTCATAGTGTGCAATAATTTCCCTCGTAAAAATTGATGAAGTGTCAAGTGGTTTATGAGAACAAAGTCATCGATACCATACAAACTGATTGAGCTCTAAATATAAAGATTCAATGTGTACCTTTTGTGTGTGTTTCACATCATGTAGATCAAAATATTGCTTCATCTGTAGTATCCATGTTACTAGATCCTTACCATAAAAATTTCTCATATCATATTTGGAATGGTTTGCCTTCAATCCAAAGTTAGAGTCTCTAAAATCATGATTAACATTCCTTTTTTTCTCATCATGAGTTTTATGGAATACTTTTTTTCCATTAGGAATCATTTCTTGTAGCAACTTTGTCAAACCTTCCTTCTAACCTTCCATGTCTTCTTTTAATCCATCCTTCAAACATTCCATATATTCTTTTAATCCATAATTTAGGAAATCATTTGAGATATATTTGCCACCTCTGTCAGTGCTCAAAAATTTGATGTAGTGTCCACTTTGCTTCTCAACAAGAGCTTTGTATTGGCGGAAGTGCTCAAGAACTTCACTTTTTTGTTTTAGGAAGTAGACCCATGCCTTCCTTGTGTAGTCATCTATGAAAGTAAAGAAATAATAGCTTCCACCAATTGATTTTGGCTGCATTAGTCCACATAAATATTGGACAATCTCCAAAGGTGCCTTTTCCCTTATTTATTTTTCTACTGTAAATGTCTTTCTATGTTGTTTACCCAAGGTGCATCCTTCACACAATTGATCTAGTTTTTCTATAAGTGAAAATCCCTTTACCGTGCCTTTCTTATGCAATAAATTCAAGCCTCCAAAATTAGGATGACCAAATTGCAAATACCATAACTATTTTTCATCTTTTATTTCTTCTTGAAAGTGTATTTGTGTGACAACTACAACTTTTCTTTCATCCTCTTGTGAATTCATTTACAGTTGTGCTTGTGCACCTTCTTCCTTCAAATATAGTTTTATCATTAGGGGAAACATTTTATTGTTTTTCATTTGAACTTTTTCAAGCATAGGTGAGTGTAGCACAAGCGAGCCAGATGAGTTTTCCAATGATTATGAGGTTATGCTTCAAGCCAAGGACAAAATAAACATTTGAAATTTACTTCTTCTCCCTTTTTTTGTTAGAATGTTGACTCTTCATTTTCCCATAATAGATACTTTGATATCAATCCCTAATGTCACTTCATAGTTCACACTTTCAACTAGATTGGAGAACATTTCTATGTTCCACGTCATGTGATTGTTGCATCCTGAATCTAGAAACCATGAATCCTTTTGTTTTTCTTGTGCTACATTACAAAACTAAAAACATGTTATCTTGGTTTTGATTTTCCTTTGTGAAATATGCATTTGGTTTTTTAATTATATCATGTTGATTCTTTCTACATTCATTAGCATCATGTCCATACTTATTGCACCAAATACATTGAACTTGAGAATTTTCATACCTTTGACCTTGTGCTTGATTTTGGCTTGGACCTTGACATGTATTTTTATTTCTTCCCCTTCTACTTGATCCTGAAGGGTTGCCTCTTCCACCTCTACGTGGGCTTCTGTCTCTTCATCTAGAATTTGATCTTCCTCTGCCTCTACATTAACGAATTGAAACTTGTGTCTTAAAGGCATGCTCCAACAAGGAGTTTATTTCTATATTCAATCTATGTTCATGATAAATCAGTGATGCATGAATTTCATCCACTGAAAATTGTGAGAGATCATTTGTCTCTTCTATGGCCAAAACAATTGTGATGTAGGGTAAATCAGTCTCAGGATCAATATTGTTTTTTACTCCTTTTATTTCACCAAAAAAAAAAAATCTCTCTATAAAGTGAGCCTCTCTAAGTATCTAGACCACATGTCTCCTCTTCTTTCAAAACATCAAACTAGAAGACAAACTTGGTTGAAAACTACTCTGTCCTTTGGAAAACTATGTTTTCATGCACAAATCTATTTATTAAAAATGAAACGATCCATATTTATAGCATGCAACCTTACATACCTTAATCCTTACTTTAAATCCATTTTTTAACTTACTGGAGCTTGGATTGATCAACCTGTTCATAGCTGAGGTGAGGTTTAGCTTTCAGGTGAAAACGCAGTGATAGAAACTACTGTTGGTGAAACCGTAGCGTGTAAAGGTAGCGTAGCACCACAATTGTATGTGTAGCGCCTCAAAGGTGTTTGCGTAGAGTTTCCAACGAATACGTAGCATCTCAAAGGTGTGAAATCACATGCGTATCGCCTCAACCCTTATGTTAATATAATTTCATGACCTATGCAAATAGTTTTTCAATCCCTCTTCAAACAATCGATGGCATTAGTTGACGCCTCTGCTACTCGGATGGGGAAAATCGTGATAAATTACACTCAGTTTTCTTGTAAGGCACTCTTGCCAATCATCAATCTATCTTCTCTCCAAGCTTGATTCCCCTTTGATCACATTCAATAGTGAACCCATTCAATGATTCTCACTGATGGATATCTTGGAAAATCGCCACACTGCTGACGACTCCTCAGCTATTTCGACTAGGGCCTCTCTTTTGAATCAAAGACTTAGTCTTCATACATTCATTGATTCATTTCAGTTATATCACAAGTCCACCAGATCCATAGTAGGCGCAATCACTGTTTGACCAAGAATACCCATTCCAATTATCTAATAGCTAAGCAACTTGAAATATGGAAATGGACTTCAGATTCCTGAACCAAAAATCGCATTCATCGATTTGTTTTTACACTACAATGAATATTTCTATGAGACGCAAATGTTTGTTCCGTCTCTACACACATGTGTGTAGATAATAAATTCCTTTTCATTCTGTAGGTTCCTTTACTTATAATGTCTCATCCTTTACACAATTAAATAAGTAAGTCCTCAAATTTACATGTCAATACATAAACACATTTAAATTGCAGGAATCATGCACACAAAAATATTCATTCAATCAAAATAATTACAATAAATTAATGGCCTGATCTACCCAATTTGGGAAAGCTTTATTTGTCCCTCTCTCCAATCTTTATTTCACTCTCACAACCCAACCAACTAACTTTGATTTCTCACCAAATTACATTTTTAAAGAAAATTTTTATGATACTAGATTCTAGTTCAGATCCAGAAAACCCTCCTTAACAACTCATAAGATATTCTAGATCCACAAAATCCTCACTCTTCCTAGGATTACTCACTCATCCCTAAGATCTATACAACTCACGAGATATTCTTCATTAATCAAATTACATTTAAATATCTTTATAACTCAAACTAAACTTAGGAAAATAAAAATAAAAATTAAGGGAACAGACTCCCTCTAGTAAATGTGTGATAAGACTCCTAGGTCTTATAAAACTTGAAGAATGCTCTTGCATCAAACTCCCCAGGTTGAAATAATTCATGGACTCCTATTCATGAGTCTTAAAATTGCCTTTGTTTTAAACTTCATCAAATTTCATCTTCCAACTGGTTGTCTTACCTTTTCCAATTGCAGGTCTATTTGTTGCATTTTCTCCTTCTCATGGATACAAAACCCTGTATTGTGAATGTCCTTTTGCTCTGTCGTCATGAGCATCTCCACTGCATAGTGTTTTGATACTGATATGCAACATAAGCATCTGCTCAAGCAACATAATTTTTTGTACCTCTGTGTGTTGTTGACTTGTCATCATCTTAACAGAATTGAACTTCAACTTCATGTATTCTCCACTAGTTCCATTGTCTTGAACCTGACTGTATATTTTGATTTTTGACCCTATCACCAACATCCTTTTCTGTTTCCAAACCATTTTCTTTATATTGTTCTGCATCTCCTTCCATATCTTCTTGACTTGTTGACTTTGATCAATTCTCATACCTATCACCTTTGTTGTTTTCATCATCCACTTATCCAATATCTTGGGTGGAATCCTCTCAATTTCAAAAGAAGATTGTTCCTTGTTTGATACAAGAACATATGACCTTTCAGCTACATATTGTCCATCAACTGCAAAAATTTTAGTTATTGAACCTTGTTCAATTGTCTCCATATTCATATTAAATTTAACTCAACGGTTCACCCAATTTTTCTATTGAAAACTCAAGATAAACTCTTGACATTCAAATATTATTTGGATCAAAAACAAAATTTGTTCGCGGAATGTAATTTCATATCCTCTGCCATCTTCTTTCTCTTCTACGATGACTGGTATAAGAGTTATATCAACTCTTTTTCCTCCATTCCAATATTTTGAGCCAACTAGTTGATTTCTCCCATCTTCTTGTTTCCATAAGGAAAACTGATTTTTTTCATTTCCAGAACTTACATACTCCTTTATATTTTCACAAACAAATAAATCTCCAAGAAAAATTTGTCTTTCATCCTGAAAAACACATTCAACAGTTAATAATTCAAAACAAGAAAACATATTACATTTTCCATCTATTTCCTCATTAACTTTGCTCCAAGTTTTCTTTGATTTGTCATCCTCTTGATGTGCATATGACATGTCAAACTTTTCATATCCTCCTTCATGTTGTCTTGTCTTGGAAAATTCTTTCTTGTCTTCACTTTGTTCTGAATGTTGTCTAATTTCTGAATTATGTTCTTTGTTCTTCTCTTTTGCCTTCCTTTCATATTTCTTTACATTCTTCCCTTTATTCCTTATAAATCTGTAAGCTTCTAAGTTTCTTTTTCCATTCCTCTTTCTTTTCAATCAAAATATGCCAATTTCTAATTTTAGAAGCTAAAGTTCTCTTTGTTTCTGTACAGGAAACAAAATCACAATATACAAAAAAAAAAAAAATCCACTGTAAAGTCCCTTTTGCAAAGGTAAAAAGAACTGTTAACACCATGAATATCACATTCCATTGAATCCCTTTGCTTCTCACTGCAAATGCATAGTTCACTAAAGCATCCTTGCCTTCATCCTCTAATATTGCCTGTCTCTTTTCAGTTTGTTGATTACATTCACCTTTACTCTTTTTGCAATTTGTACAAATAAAATTGTCTTCAATTTTCTACTGTGCATTAGCCTCTGCCAACTTATTATTAAGTTCTTCACTGTCCTCTTTTCCTTTCTTCTTCATAGCCTTTACTGGACTAGCTATACCTCCTTGGACTGAATTCTCCTTATCATTTGTTCTACCATATTCCATAGTGAAATCTTTAGTAAGAGACCTTTCCATTGATGCTCCGTTATGTGCTTTCAAGGCAATTTTGTGCCCATTAACTATCAATACAGGTTCATAATTTTTTAATAAAAAGTGAATAGATAATCCCATTACCTCAAGTGTTTGCACTGTACATATACTCTTGTTTGATCCTGTCATAAGGCTATCTTCATACCTCTTTTCTACTTCTTCTTTTGAAATTTGAAATTTCCTTCTGTCTTCAGACTATCTGCCATCCTTTTCCCAAGTCTTACTAGATTCATCATCTTCAACTTCCATAGTAGTCTTCAACAATTGTCCATCTTCATTGTCTTTGAACACATGTTCAATTAAGAACTGTTCTATTACATCCATCTCTTCTAATAGCTTCCTTTCTTCATCAACCTAAATAAACACATTTTCTAAAGGTTGTTCATCACCTGCAAACATACACAAAGCATCAGTTTCAAAAATACAAAGCTCCTCTTCCTTTGATGTCTTAATCATCACATCTCTCTGCTAATCCGAACTTGTCCAAAAGTTTAGAAAAGCATCAATAATTCTTCCCTCATCAAGGTAAACCTCTTGCTCAGGTCTACAATATCCATATTCCACATTTAACTCAGCTGCTCTGAGTTCCTCTCTTAATCTGATGTACATTCTCCTCTTTATCTATTTCTACAACAACTTCCATTTTATCTTCTTTCTTTTCATAGTCCAACCATACCTTTGGCCCCTTTCACAATCTTCTAGTAGCATTATTATTGCATCAATACTTGCTTTCAATACAGAAATGTCTTTTTCAAGTAATTCTTGACTCATCTTCTTTCATTTTCCATTTTCCTTAGCATCTTTCTTTCTTCTGTTGTGGATTCTCTCATGACCCATAATAGTAATCTTGGCTTCTTTATGTGGACTTCCTTTGCCCACTATGAGCTTACGATAATCCTCTCTCATTTCTTTGTAAAAAGTGTTTACTTGTCACCTAAACCAAGTCATCATCTTGGTATATTTCCTTGGGTTTATGCAACAAAACCTCTTTTGAGCACTCCTGCTCCTCAGCTTCCAATGTTGTCGGGATTTTTTAAATAATGCTCACCTGCCTCTCTTTATTTTGAAAACTCTGTTATTCTCTTCTTTTCTACAACAATATTCTTTGTTGAGTTTTTCCACTAACACAACTTCTCTTCCGTTTACACAATTTGTTGTTGTGTGTTGGCTGCTATCATTCTCTTCACTATGAAAATAATTCAAATTAGACGAAATATCAAAATATAACTCATACCTGAGAGATATTCAAATGATGTTATCTCCTTAAGCTTTCACTGGCTTGGACAATAAAATTGTTGCTTTATTTTTCACTATCTGCAATTCAGTTCTTCTTCCAACTAATTTTCTTTTCTTTTTGAGAACATCCATGTTCCCTTCATTACCTTACAGCATCTCTTGCTACAATTTCTTCACTTGCTCCCTTGTCCTTTGTCATAGCTACATGGCTACAATTTCTTGTTGCTATTTGCATTCACATACATATATCATTAAAGTTTTTAAAAATTATAAGATCCTTCCCTGATATTGTATTCCTCAACCTTTTTTCCATAGTATGCCTTGAATGAAATGGTTGAAGTTTTCATTGCCTATAGTATTTCAGGATTCTTCTCTTCTTTACACATGTAAATATCTTCCTTTGACTACACTTCTAATTTATTTTATGCATAAAATATTTTGTGCTCTGATCTCCCAACGAACAATTCCTTTCAGATCGTAACCCTCTATATCTGGATCTATTACCAATGCAAATTCTACACATACTGAGAAAAAAATTCAGCCTTTGAACAAAAAACCCCAAAGAGCACTAGTCTTGCTCTGATACCAAATGATGCAGGGTAAATTAGTCTCAATATCAATACTATTGACTCCTCCTTTCATTTCATAAAAAAAAAATCTCTCTATAAAGTGAGCCTCTCTGCACATCTAGACCACCTGTCCCCCCTTCTTTCACAACAGAAAACTAGAAGACAAACTTGGTCGAAAATTTCTCTATCCTCTTGAAAACTACATTTTCATGCACAGATCTATTTATTAAAAATGAAACGATCCAGATTTATAGCATGAAACCTTCCATACTTACTCCTTACTTTCAATCCATTTTTTAACTTATTGTAGCTTGAATTGATCAACCTGTTCGTTGCTGAGGTGAGGTTTAGCTTGCAGGTGAAAATGCATCGATAGAAACTACTGCTGGTGAAACCGTAGCATGTAAATGTAGCGTAGCACCACAATTGTATGTGTAGTGCCTAAAAGGTGTTTATATAGCATTTCCAATTAATACGTAGTGTCTCAAAGGTGTGCATAGCACATGCGCAGAGAATGTGTAGCACCTCAACTCTGATGTTAATCCGATTTCATGACCTTTTAAAATAGTGTTTCAATACTTCTTCAAACAATTGATGGCACTAGTCGATGCCTCTACAACTTGGATGGGGAAAATCGTGATAAATTACACTCAGGTTTCTTGTAAGACACTCTTTCCAATCACCAAGCTATCTTCTATCTAGGCTTGATTCCGCTTTGATTGCATTCAGCAATGAACCCATTCAATGATTCTCACTCATGGAGATCTTGGAAAATCACCACACTACTGATGACTCCTCGACGATTTCAACTGGGGCCTCTCTTTTAAATCAAAGTCTTAGTATTCATACATTCATTTATTCATTTCAGTTATATCACAAGTCCACCAGATCCACTATAGGCGCAAACACCATTTGACCAAGAATACTCGTTCCAATTATCCAATACCTAAGCAACTTGAAATCTGGAAATGGCCTTCAGATTCCTGAACACAAAATCACATTCATTGATTTCTTATTACACTACAATGAATCTTTCTATGAGACATAAAATTTTTTTCCGTCTCTACACACAGGTGTGTAGATAATAAATTCCTTCTCGTTCTGTAGGTTCCTTTACTTAGAACATCTCATCCTTTACTCAATTAAATAAGTAAGTCCTCAAATTTACACACCAATACATAAACACATTTAAATTGTAGGAATCATGCACACAAAAATCTTCTTTCAATCAAAATAATACAATAAATTAATGGCCTGATCTACCCAATTTGGGCGAGCTCTATTTGGCCCTCTCTCCAATCTTTAGTTCACTTGCACAACCCAACTAATTAACCTTGATTTCTCACAAAATTACATTTTCAAAGAAAAGGTTTCTAATACCATATTCTGGCTCAGATCCAAAAAACCCTCCTTAACAACTCATAAGATATTCTAGATCCACAAAATCCTCACTCTTCCTAGGATTACTCACTCATCCCTAATATCTCTGCAACTCACGAGATATTATTCATTAATAAAATTACATTTAAATATATTTATAACTCATAATAAACTTACGAAAATAAACAAAATAATTAAGGGAACCCACTCCCTTTAGTAAATGTGTGATAAGACTCCTATGTCTTATAAACCTTGAAGAATGCTCCTGCATCAAATTTTAACACCGTCCTCCCACATCTACCTAAGTAATCGGCCAACCAGGGTAAACATGTGATGAGAGGCTACTAATACAATATTCAACCTCCTAGATGACCTTAAGGAAGTGGAACCGTCGGAAACAAGACAAACACACCTTACACAGTATCAAAAACATCCCCAGGAGATAACCTAACCTTCCAGACCCCTGAGCTGTGAGGGAGACTGAATTTTTTACCATTTTGGACCATCATCGCAGGCATTCCAAGGAAAGGTACTATATGGGAGCCTATAGCATGCCTATAGCTATGGGAACAACACAACAAGCATGTAGCCTGGGCCCCAATTGATCAGTTTTGTGCCTGCAACTTCGGGATTTGTGCTACCTTTTCAGCCCGAGAGCCTAGGTAACTACCCAGAACTTCATGAAACTTTAAGAGATGTTAAATAAAATTTTAAAAAAAGGTACACAAGAAATCACATCATCAGGAACTCATCTGGACACCTCCTAGCCATGACAGGAATTTCGTCAAACATGTCATAAAAATTGCATCTCAGGTGTAAACAATAGATTTAAACATAGGTGTATCATACTTATATGAGAATTGCTAAGAACCATTTCTTCGTTACATAATTAGCTACAATACAATATATTTTACCATAGATACATTGTGCATTCATTTACAAGTAAAATCATGGATAGAGCCATACATCATCACTCATAAAATACATGCTTATAACCAGCATAATACCAACAGAAATACCATGGATACAACAACAATAGAATCCACATAATAACTAGTACATTTTCATACCAAATACCAAAGTAATGAACTCTTCATTACTGAATGTAAAAACCAACCAAAGATGGGAATTCCACATCCCACCTGACCATAGATTGGCTGAGCCAAATATTACTTCATCCAATCACCCTCATGCCACATTCAAGGCATGAATGTAGGATCTCATTAAACACATCAATCAAAACCAATCCAGGGATTCCATAGGCCAAACCACCTCAACCCTCAACTAGTGATTCCACCTCATGGTTGTACATCACAACTGTCACGGATTGGTCTCTACCCAAGCCGTTCCAGGGTTCCAGAGTGTTTGTTCCCACCAAGGCTTCTAAGACTAGTAACTCAACCCCAACTATTACTAGGATTCCAAATTTTTTTTCCAACTAGGGCTTCTAAGATTAGTAACTCAACCCACCTAGGGCTTCCAGAGTGTTTTTCCAACCAAGGCTTCCAGGACTATTAACTCAACCTATAGTTGTCCCTCGGGCTTCCAGAGCGTTTGTCCAAACAAGGCTTCTAGGAACTAATAACTCAACCCACAACTAAAGGAATCATGAGAACCAACCAAAAAAAATTCAATGGAAATAAACCCACAACACCATGGCTATCCAGGCAATGAAAAATCTAGTCAAATCAACATGCATACACCATGCATGCCAAAACTAGTGAGGAAAACATACATGCAACTTAGTACATGTCATCAAAACTTGATGTAGTTGTTAATCCCGATATATGCTTGCGCTTTCCTTCTCTTCCTTTTCTTTCTTGCTCCAAATCACCAATGTCCACACTCTCCAAGAGTGCGCCAAGAAAACTCTAAGTATCCAAGAGTATGAGAGAGAGAGAGAATAGAAGAGAGCTCCACCATAGAACTAAAAAAATTCTTAGGCCAAAAGCCTGCCAACTGATCCTCATAAGCCTTTTTATTAATGAGGCCTATATTTTCTTCATTTTCGATTATTTTCCTTCAATTCATCCTCACATGCAACCTGTGACCTTTCACCTTCCTTTTCTCCTATTTTCCATTATTTTCATAAATAAATGTGCCAAAAATTCCATTTTCCTTTCCAAATCTTTTTCCATTTCCTTTTCCAATTTCCTTTAGCCATAATAACTGAAATGAACACCCGATACGATGTTTTTCCCAAAATTCAACTTGGAATAAGTGACCCATCATCCATGGTTATTATTTTTAACTTTACTACATGGAATTTTCATGAGGGTTGTTATTGAACCCACACCCTTGGGGGAAACCGTCCTCAGTGTTCAATGACACTACAAACCAGCAACCGCTGAAAATAAAACATATTACCTATGGAGCTTTATAACAAAGCTAGTTGTAATATTTACAATGAATAACCTTCTCAAAAGAAAAAACCAACATGAAAAGCATGTCGTGTATTGCAACTTTTTAACACAGAGTCATTACGGTATTTACAATAGTATAACATATGCACATTTTCACAACCAAAAAATAAAAGGATATGATGCCCATATCAGTCAACAAGGGAATCTAGAGGCTCACACCTCCGCCCTGAAAGTAGTACCAGGATTCACTTCCTTCCTAGGAAGTCCAAAATCCACTACCAAGTCAAATTTTCATCCAATGTCCAGCACTACAATCCTGTGCTACTGTACCCTTTGTGAATAGTTACCAGATCATTGTTCCATGACACACTCCCAATGTGAATCTGATTCCATATAGAAATACTAATGACCAAAAAAAATCCATCCCTAACCTTCCCTTCTCTACTACGCATTCCCTCGGGCAATCCAGTAATCCCTTTCCATGCAGTCAATCACCTTCCAAGTTCCCCGAAATTGTGTATCCTAGGCGATCCACCCATTGGCAAGGCTTCCTCACATCAGAAGATATAAAACCAAGGCATATACCTGCCTCAACCATCATATTGGTCATAGCATGCTCATGGAAATCAATGGACACTATTGGGTACCAGTGTCCCATAATGGACCTGCTCCCAAAGTGTTTTACCAGCATATTGTTGCATGTTCCAATTCCTTTTGATGTTGCCGCTAATTCTTGCAATTAGTTTCAACCGCCCAACCGAGAATCGTTGTGCTTCCTATCCCAAGCACATAACTACCATTATATTCAAAATAATTTGAAATAAATTCACATCATACCTCATTGGCAGTTCATCAATAAGGTACAATTGCAATTATGTTCACTTCCTATCACAACAAGTCAACCCAGTTGTTTGATCAAACCACCATTTCACATCTAGTTAACTCAAAAACACAACCATCATAAATTAAAATCATGAATCACATGAAATCACCATAAACCATAATCATAAATCAAATTTGACCATCATAATTCATAATCACATATCACATGGATAATAAAAATAAAATAATGTACTGATACTTATCCTTCATCAATCCTTACTTCTGCCTTTGTTCTTTATGTACACGTATCGGTTTGGTTTCCACAACCGGTAAGCATCGAGTGCCCTTGCTTCTCTTCACTTACATACACATACACACAAGGCGTACAATACTACACAATACATACACCCACACTCGATGTAAAATACAACACAATACATGTTGGCTTGAGGGGTCCTGACCCAGGTTCGAAGTTGAGGTTAACCAACAAAACCCTCTTACTATTGCCCCTTTCGGCAGTGACTTGCTTGCACAAGTCAAGGTCTCACCCAAAGCAGTATGGGGGGTGTTGGAACCAGGTTTCCACACCCTAAGAAAGATTTGAATGATGTGATTGCCCTATGATCCAAAATAACCATGAACAACCTCCGCATAGAAGCCCTAACTAGGAAACCCTTAACAAACAGATTTAGGTCAATTATGCAGAATATCTTGCATCGGTTAACACAGAATTCATAATCAAAGTAATAACTCTTAACAAACAATATCAGATCCCAGTAACATAATAATATGCAAAAACAATCATAACATAAGTAGTAGATGCATTTCAAACTCAAATATCTGCAACAATAGTTCTTTATTCATAACAGTTTAAATCCTTCATACAAAAACCCTTCATTACACCAGCGCACACAACCAACAAGAGCCTTTTACCCAGAAAAATCCATACAAATTATCATAACATAACCAGATCTATCATTTAATGTTCATTCTTATAAAAAACTGACTTATTCGACTCGATCTAGACTCTTATTTATACTTTTAGCCTGCGCTAATATAGTGTCTGCAAACTGTTGTTTACAGCCCCTTCTTCTACCCTTTTTACCCATTACAACTCATGAGGGGTTTTGACCCGCCCAAAAGCCCCTTGACTTGTGTTGCATGCTACTAAACTTACAAAATCTATTACAAAAATATATCAAAATGGTCTTCAAAGCTTGGACTTAGCGGACCTCGCTCCAACAGGCCCCCAACACAATCTTCTGACTCGTCCCGAGAAACAACGACACTGGGTTATTCATCTTGTTCTCGATCTATTCAATAGCAGCAACAAAGGGCGCCAAGATGCCCGCACTCTTATCCGTAGTGCTATTCACGGTCTCCACTAGCTTCTCTAAATTCGACCCTATTAGTATCCTATAAATCATAGGATCTCAATTGAGTATTTCATAAGTTTCAATTTCATAATGAATATGATTTTCAATATTCAAATGATCTCCAAAAAAAAATATGAAAAAATAAAAGAAAAGAGGGTATATTGAAAAAGAGGAAAAAATAAAGAAAGAAAAGCCCCAAAAATAATAATACTGAAAGTGTTGCAAATAAAAATGCCACTGCCAATTAGATTAGTTTGTTCAATCATATAGTTTAAGCATGATTGTACAAGTTTAAATTTCTGTTGATAGGTTATAAAATAAGGATTTTCCAAATAGTTTAATCTTGGCAAATCAATATTTAGGTAGAAATAAAATTGACTCAACAGTTTAAACTGAGTCAAAGGAAGTAATAAGGATAGATGTAGGTTAGAGTTTTAAAGAAAAATGAAATGGGTCTGCAAGATTAGATGCACCCTGCAAAAGAGAGACAAAAATATTAGATTAGTGAAATGGGTAGGTAGAAGTGAAAGAAGAAAGTATGGGGGAAACATGAAATTTATTCTAAAGTTCAGTCAAAATATTTCATGTGTTCCTGATTAAAAGGGAAAAATCAAAAGACAAAGGTGCTATTTATTCTAAATTTTAGGAATTAATCTTTTGTTGAAAACACATTTGATGTATTTATGTCATAATCCCTATATCCTAAGTCTCGAACTATACCCCCATTATTCATTCACTCACCCAACCTCACCATCCACTCACATCACATCATCGCTTAAAACCCCATTGCTTTCCACCTCATCTCCGCTCCATCCATCTCATCTGACGGCTCACGATTGTTTTCAGCCCACCCTCATCCTCCAAACGTTAACGTTGGGGGGGTGGTACCATAAAGAATGGTTTTCCAAACCACCCTGCCTGCTACGTGTCGGGCGCTAGCTATTTCACACCCCCCCCCCCCCACTCCAATACACTTACCGGTCATGCCACCTTACGAAAAAAAAATTCCAACACGACAAAACCACCACGTTAATGACCATTTCATCCATAACAATTGCGCCATGACAACTGCCCCTATCACCCCCATCCAATTAGCTATGCTCCTGCCTTAAGCCCGTTAGACATTTAATGGATTAGGCCGTTACCCAACGGGCCTGCGCCATGTCAACGGTAACTCAATCACTCTACAAAACCAAATTCCTCACTTGTGTCAAGGTTTACAACTGCTTATACATTCTATTTGTCACAGGTAATCGCAGTCATATTTTTCAGAACAAAAGAAGGCGCAGAGAAGATTTTAATTCTTTAACAAGTAAAATAAAGTTCTTCTGCAATCCCCTTTCTTCTCCCCATTCCCCATTCTAATTTTCAGAAGCTCCCTTCCTTTATTCCCCTCTTCTTTTAATCCCTTTTTATACATTTTCACTCAGTTCCTTTTCAGTGGATAGCAATGGCTCCAAAGAAGGAACAACAACCATTTAATCCAATGGTCTACCCCCAGGTGGACCTAGATCATGTGGCTCTAGCTGACAGAGACTACAAAATACATGATACAGAGTCAGAATTTGACTTATTTGATGTATATTGTTGGCTAGAAAACAAAATTATTGATTAAGGTGATGACATAGGTCTTTGGGAGACTAAATTACCATATTTCATATTCCTAAAGATCCACAGTTTCCCTGAATTTGTTAGGAAATGTCATGCATGCTAAGATATTAATCAGAGAGTTGTAGTAGCCCCCACAGGAGAATTCATCTTTATTATCACTGCCAAGTCAATCTTGCAAATGATGCAGGATCCTATTGTTGAAGAAGAACTACCATTTTCCTATGAAGCTCTCAGAGAACTGTACAAAAAACTAGATTTTTCTAGCAGAGCCAAAACATTAGAGTTATTCATGGCTACTGACACCCCACTACCCAAAAATAATCCTCCATATCCCTCATCTACTTTCCCTGATAGGACCCAACACATTCTCACTGTCCTTTCATATCTGTTAGGGTATCATTCAGACCAGTGGATAGATGAGGCCATGATAGGTTTTTTTTTTCCATACTTTCATCAGATTCCAAGCCTTCCATCATGTTTAACTTTAGCCAATTCTTAGTTGATGCCATCCATGATCAATTTGTAAATTTTCACACAGAGGAAGTGTTCAAATA
This sequence comes from Pinus albicaulis, assembly GCA_034641835.2. Lineage (NCBI taxonomy): Eukaryota > Viridiplantae > Streptophyta > Pinopsida > Pinales > Pinaceae > Pinus > Pinus albicaulis. The sequence continues at coordinate 142,113,402 of CM076576.1, forward strand.
CACTTCAGTCTTGATTTACATGTTTGTCTATTTTCAAGCCAGAAAATTCAAGTTCACAATGAAGAAAATTAATGATGACTCCCAACCCCAATTAGTAATCTTTTGGACAACCATGCTAATGAAGGAACAGAAGCACTACCCCTACAAGAGATTTATTTATGCCTTTATGCATCCAAAAAAGAACATACTCAGCAGTATAGTAGAACCAAGGATTAATGAGGAGATAAAGAAGATTATACAGTTATCAGATCAAGTGAGAACCGGAGACTGGTACTTGTACCAGAACTACATAGAGATAAGAATTTATGGGTGTGAGCTAGACCCTTACAAGCTGCCAAAGTTCCTCCCCATGAGGATCTTTTCCCTAGAGTACATAATGCAGATGATCAATGCAGATGAGGTACACTTTGTTTATGCCAAAAAGAAGTCTCAATTTAGGATTAAGTCCCAAATTGATCCTTTTATTTGCAATAGCAGAGCAGCAGGAGAGGAGGCTAACAGAATGTTGAGGGAAATGAATTTTAGTCACATATTCACCTGGTCTTATGACCCACTGGGTGTCATCTCAAAGAAAAGGGTGGAGAACGAATCAACCCCTTATATTCACACCCACAAGCCTGAGATCGATAAGTTTATGAACCAAGAAGAGTGGGTAGCAAATACACTGCAGGAAGCTGAAGAGTAGGTGATTTCTTCCTCAAGCATACAGACCCCTACACCACAAGAAAATAAAATTATAGAAGACAAAGGAAAAGAACCAGAGAAAGAGACAACAAGAAAGAGGCCAAGAGATGATCATTCTGCCATGGAAACTGATACATCTAGTAGAGAATTCAAGATGAAGTACAGAAAGAGAGCTAGAATCCACATGGATATAGACCAGAATAAAGAAACATAGCAGCAAAAAATCATCACAATAAGATATTCTCACAGTTCTTCTCCAGCAGGTGGCAAAACCATATTTTCAACATCTTCAGCCACAATTCCATTTCAGTAGCAAAATCTACAAACCCCTACATCTACTGCTACTACAGGGGGAAAGGAGGAAAAAATCTATGAAACTTTCAGTGAAATTAAAATGAAGAATGAAATCTTGAAAACCAGCACCTACAACCAGTTTTGGAAGTAGACCAGAAGTTCACAAAGTATAAGAGTCTAGATCCGGGCTAGCCTAAGTCACCTACATATTTCAAGAATACTGCTTTTGAATTCGATGTCAAGGTCATCCATCCAATAGACTAGATGGATATGCATAAGTAGTATGGAGAGATGATCTCCTCCACACTGACCAACACTACCATGTTCCTATCTAAACAGTAGGTATCTCTGGCCAATTTTCAATCTTAGCTTAAAATGGAGAAGATTTCTTCTTTGGAAAAAAGATACAAGAATCAAATCCTTGGAAGACTTAGTAGTAAATATTGGTTATGACCCAACAAACATAGAGGCAGTGGAAGAGATCCTGAAGAAGAAGAACGTTGATATGGCATCCCTCAGAAAAAAACTCAAAATGTCAGCTATTAAAGACCCTCTCACAAATGACATTAAGGAAAATGAAGCGCAAAAAGCAGAAATGATGAAACTAATAATGGAGCAGATATCACAGTTGAAACAAATGGAGACAGATATGGAAAAATTGGTCAAGGAGAAATAAAAAATAGTAGAATTAGCCATTTTTCCTTTGGATGTTGTCCCTATTGCATTCATCCCTACAGCTACACCAACAACTACAGGTACATCAGGTGTTGTGGAACAGTTGGCCAAAGCCATGGAGAACATGACCATACAAACAGCAAAAATCAAAAAGCTGGAAGTAGAAATCAACACCCTGAAGGATTTGAAGAAAAGATCTGATAATGCACATGAAATTGAAATACAGAGAGCCTAAAAGCATATTGAAAAACTGATAAAAGCAGAAACTGAAGCTTCCATTGGTCAGACCATTGGCCAGGCAAAAGAGATTATTTGGACGAGCATTGTAGATTCCACAAATGAAATATGGCCTTGTATTCAAATCATTTTTGAACATAAGGATCTGATTGAACTAGTATGTAATTCCATAGAAAAATAAAACAAGGAGCTTGTAGGGATGCCTAAGACAACAAAAAACATAATTATATTTTTGAATTCCAAGAACAGGTTTGGATTGGAAGCACTAGGAGTGGAGGACAGAACAACAACCATTTTATAATTCAAGAAGGTTCTCAACAAAAATGGTTTCGTCACATAGTTAGAAGAAAAGTGTCATGACTTAGAAATTGGTGTTAGTAGATTCTTCAACAGAATCGAACCACTGACCAAAAGAGAATTTCCATCACTTTTTGTGATAAATGATAAGCTCATGCCTAGGCATGATTATGTCAAGAAGTTGAAAGAGATTTTCAAAGACAGCAAAATTTGCAGGGATTAAAGTTTCAATGACAGTAAGAGCATTTCTCAAAGCTATGGATAATGTTTTATTCATTCAGCGTGAAATCAAACACGTTTTTATGTTAAGTTCTACTTTTATGAAATTCACAGAGACAGATGAGATTTACACAAACTGATCGGGATTAAAATCCCAATTGAACAACAATGGGAAAAATTGTGTGATTACCAAGATGGGTGACAGCTCAGCGCATCAGCCAACTCAGCAAATCAGTCAATTTTGCAGATCGATGTATCGGTTAAGCATATCAACATCAGATTAGCTAAATCTTCAAGCACAACAATAGATTAAAGCACACAGTAATGACCTTTTGGATATTAGGGCCACATGTCACAGTTATTCTATCATGTCCACTGTGTGCTCACATTAGTCAATTTTCAATTATTATTGTAATTAATAAATAGGTTTCCCATGTAGATATGGAAATCACTGTAGGAGTTAGCTAAATACTGCATTTCTTTTTAGTATCACGGGTTGGACCCTAGATTGTAAACTTTTCTATTGGAGCATTGTATTTTGGAGTTGGAGCATCAATAATAAAAGACAATTTTGCAAGATTCTCGAGCTATATTTATTTGGTGATTTTTTTCTTTGCTGTGTTTAATGTTTTCCACTGTTATTTCTTTCAGGGTATTATTTAATTCTAGTTGTAAAACAGAAATCTGAAGAATGAGATTTGATGCATAGAGCACCTTAATTCTGGTTGTGTTTACAATATAAGTGTTTCTCTTTTGAACTCTGGTTAAAAAATACTTAATTTCTTTTTAACCACTACTGAATTCACTTTTCTTCCATTTCATGATTCATTTCGTTTTAAAAATATCTAGAAAGTGTAGTTAGCTTGCCTTGCAAATGCTCCTGAAAATTTGATGCAACAACCTAGCCTATTATGACTCCATAGCCCAATGGAATTAATTTAAGCATCTCTCCTAATTCAACCAAACAATCAATCAAAAAAGCAACCCCACAATCAGTATAACTAGCCTAATATAATAAATCATAAAAACAAATCTAAATCTTAAAGAGAGGTCCCTCTTTGAGTCAAGGAGGGCTAGATCATAGGCTTCAAAGTGGTTTTGATGTTGTCATTTTATGATTATTCTTTCCAATCTGAAAATTATAGAATGATAACATAGTGGCGACCATGCTAGGGAACATAAACTGAAAAAATTGTTATTTCATTCGAATTCAGAAACCCCAGTTAAAAGCATTGTATCAGAGAGGTATTTTCTAATATTGGTATCTTTCAGTTTTTGAAAATAATTAGTTTTCATGTGCTTCTAATCTGAATTCTGGCTCCTAAAATAATTTCTACTAGATCTCATCATGATCCCAAACCTCCTCCTATAGTGGACAATATTGAGAAGATTTTAAGAAAAACTCCTAGAACTTAAAGTCAAACAAGTAGCATATTTCTTCACAGATCAAATTACCTCCCTGAAAACTTTATCACTTTACAAGACATTCAATTTGATTTATATTTTGAACAAGGTTTCTTCAAGACTAAATCTAAGAATTGGACTAACCAAATAGTATTTGATCCATATATTTTGCAACAAAGTCCAGTGAGAGAAGTTTACTCACAAATTCAATCTGATATTCATCTTCTCCAGGATTTTGACACTCTCCAAGATTTGGTAACAGAGTTCACTTCAAATTTTGATGATGCTTACCTTCAAAAATCTATAGAATTAACCGCATTGACTATAGCATCTTCTTCTATTTCCTCTCAGACTGCCCATCTTAAGTCAGCTAGTCCTACAGCTTCCACAATCCCCACCACTACTTTCATTCTTCCTCATAAGAGGACTCAAACCTCCACACATACATATTCTCCCATCATCCATCGTACTTCATCCACTGTTCAACTTCCTCCCCCACCTCCACAAATCATGGCAGCCAGATATGCCCCATTGGTGTTGCCAGCACCATTGGTACCTATGCCACAGGATACCAGTCTAAAATTATATTATATGATGGAACTCGTCATGTAACTTCCAAACAACATGTTGAAAAAATGAATCATTGTTTTAACCTTCAAGAGGTGGATGAATGATTTGACAGGATTGTATTAGTTTTCTATGCTAAGTGTCTTTTCAGTTACAAAACATGTACATTTTTGTCTCCATTTGTTTTCTTAAGTATTGAGGAATTTAACCATGAAACATAGATGAATTTGTGAATTATAAGAATGAAAATAAGCCTAAATAACATTGAACAATAGTGTATAATAGAGAAATAAAACCGCACATAATATTTACACAGCAGGCATGAAGAAGCAGTTCACCCCTCCTGGGCTACATCTATTGGTCTAGCTCCCAATGGCATGTCCATCTTTCATTATGCTCAAAATTTTTCAAATACATGTGTTTACAAGCCTCCAATGGTTGTTTTCTCTGCACCAATGGCTCTATAATTCTCAAATTAGTCTAGGTAGACTCCTTTTTCACCAAAATTGGTCAAAAATTGACCCTCCTAGCCTTTTTCCCAATGACACCTACAAAATTCCACTAAATGTGGAGAACTACACTTGTCTGCAGTTAAATTTGGAAAAAATCCCGAAAATTGGTGGCGTGCTTAATCTCCGACAGTCTAACCATAAGATTTAAATGTCAAGGTTAAGGGGGAGGGGGTGGCCACATGCCAACCCTCACAACACCCGCGGATTACATTGAATGTTATTGGAACCGCCGAGCGGAACTCTGCTTGCAACTGGATTTCCAAAACTATAACCGCTGGATAAAATTTAATTGCGAAAGTTGCATGTGATAGTATTGGATTTTAATCGTCACAGAGACGTTGGATGGTTGGCCGTCGGTGTTACAATAGTTATAACTCTAACATATGACACCATTGGTACTGCCAACGGGTTGGGACCGCCGGCAATCCACCCCCCCCCCCCCCCCCACCCCATATGCAATGTTTGTAAAGTTTAAATAGTATTGGCGCCCTATAGGGGTAATAAACATAGTATATTGGAGTTGGTGGAGAGTCTTGCACGCACACCAGAGGTCATGGGGTCGAACCCCCTGTACCTAACAAAATTTTACTAAACCATACAGGGGACACATGGCAGCCTTAGGGCTGGCCACCTGTAACCCATTCATTGGCTTAGAAAACAAACTCGTACAATCCACCAATCCAATCAAATCACGCCACTTGGAAACTTATCATTGGCTTGAGAAAATGGAATATTCTTAGGAATATTCTTCTTTTGCAGACTGTGTACCTACATGCTGACTGGGCTTCCCAGTCAAACCTGTCGAATATTTAGTTGTTTGGGAAATCGATCAGAACGCGATATCTCCCTCATACGACATCAGTTTTTCGAACCATTCGTGGCGCTGGAATTAGGAAGAAGAAATCTACCCGGTTGCTTAGATTCGACCCAATTTTAGGAAATTTCAATTTTGAACAAAATTTATGAAGTCCTGATCATACCTCCCCATTGGGAAGATTTTAGACCCCAAAAGACTTTGATTACCTATTCATTAGATAAGGGTACAGCTCCCTCACCTTTCCAACTTCCATCCACTTTTCCTTACTTGTCTTACTGCCTTTGAGCCCAAATCGAAGGTAGTCAACACTTCCCCTCTTGGATGGTCTTCTCCTCCTGTCAAGAATTGTATCTTCCTTGAGCTCATCCAGAAATTCTGGAGAGAAATCTTCAATAGAAGGAAGCTAAAAATCACTTCCTTGATCATCGATCAAAGGTGGATCATACAAACGTAAGTTTTCAACATTAACAACTGAATACATTTTCATATATGAAGGCAAGTCAAGTTGAAATGCATTGTTACCAACTTTCTTTATGATCTTGAATGGACCATAGTGAATGGGTTTGAGCATTTTACCTTCCCCTTGTGTCCTTTATTTTCTTATGTGCAACCATACCTCATCTCCTCATTGAAACTTGTGATCAACTCTATGTTTGTCACGCCTCTCCTTGTATTTTCTTTGATGTTTCTCAAGTTGTTCTTGAACTTTTTGATGTATAATCTAAATTTTCTCAATGAAATTTCAAGCCTTGTCAATATCACTATGCCCATCAATTGCAACATCCTTCTCAAATATGAAGTCTAATGGCGATTTTGGAAAATACCCAAAGCATACTTGAAAAGGTGATGTATTTGTAGAAGAGTGTTTTCCCAGTTGTAAGCGTGTTGAATGTAATGCAGTTGCTCATCCCACAACTTGGGATGTTTGCTGCAATATCCTCTCAATAGATGCACAACGGTTCTGTTCACCACCTCGATTTGGCCATCAGTTTGCAGATGAAAAGTAGTACTCTTTTTAAACTTTGTGTCCATCATCTTCCAAATATTGGACCAAAAATTCCCAATGAACCTAGAATCCCTATGACTAACTATAGAAGTTGGCAATCCATAATGAAGCCATACATGTTGAAAATAAAGTTCAGCAGTTTTTTCTGCAGTAATGGTTTTCTTACATGGAATAATTATACGCATTTTACTGAATCTATCCACAACTACATAAATATAATCATGATGTTTTCTTGACATAGGTAGACCCCCAAAAAATTCCATGGAGACACTCTCCCATGGCCTTGATCGTACCAGTAGTGGTGTGTACAACCCAAGCTTCCTATTGCTAGTCTTTCTTGTTGCACACATAGAACAACCTCTTATAAAACGTGACACACTATCTATCATGCGAGGCCAATAACAATACCTCTGTAAATGTGCCACTGTTTTTCTTACCCCAAAGTGTCCAACAATAAGAGATGAATGAGCCTCTCTCATGACACATAGCCTCTCTCCTTGTGGTATACACAGTTTTCCCAAATGAAATAGAAAATTGTTATGCATGTGATAATCATTTTCCTCAACTTGATTCCCTTCACTCAAACTAGCATACACATCTTGAAAATCAAAATCATGTGCATATTGTTCTATGTAACTCTCATGTACAATAGAATAATTTTTTAGTAAAGTAGAAGCACTTATAATCGGCCTTGAAAGGATATCAGCAACTTTATTGAAAATAACTTTCTTGTACCTTATAACCAAGTGAAACTGTTGAAGGAAACCCATCCACCTGAAATTTCGTGATTGTTGCAATTTTGTTTGCGACTGCAAGTACTGTAATGGTTAGTGATTGGTATGTCTAATCGTCTCTTTACCCATCAAGTAGTGTTTCCACTTCTTAACGCTTTATACCAACGCATACATCTCTTTGTCATATGTAGGATAAGTATTTACAACACCATTGAATGTTTCAGAATGAAAAGCGATAGGCTTACCATGATGCAAAAGAACTGTGCCCATGGTTTAATCACTAGCATCAGTTTGTATCTCGAATGGTTGTCTCAAATTTGGTAATGCAAGGAATGGAGCTAAACTAATCTTGTCTTTTAAAGCTTCGCAAGCTTGTTGTTGTTTGCCTCCCCATTGGAAGCCTTTCTTCACACTTGTCACTGCATCCATAGGAGTTGCGATGGCAGAAAAGTTAGCAATAAACTTTCTCCAATACTGAGCTGCACCTAAGAAACTTCTTACCTCGGTTTCCATTTTGGGAGCGTGCCAATTCACAATGGCTTCCACTTTAGAAGGATCAATTCTCAACTTGCCTCCTCCTACAATGTTTCCCAAATAAACCAAATAAGTCTTTCCGAACTCACACTTTGACATCTTAAGAAATAATTTCTCTTTCTTCAAAACATCAATAACCTTTTCACATGCAAGACATGTTCTTCTCTTGTTTTTCTGAAAATTAGTAGATCATCTAAATACACAATCACAAATTCATCAATAAATGGACGCAAAACACTATCCATAACAAGCATGAAAGTTGTTGGTGCATTATACAAACCAAATGGCATAACCAAACACTCAAAGAGTCCTTGTTTGGTTTTGAATGCAGTCTTCCATATATCACTTTCTGCAATTCTTACTTGATGATATTCACTTCGTAAATCTAACTTAGTGAAAAACATTGTTTCTTTAATTTGATCAAGCAAATCATTTATCCTTGGGAGTGGGTGTCGATTCTTTACTGTTATCTTGTTCAAAGCTTTGAAGTTTACACATATGCGCCAAGTCCCATATTTCTTCGAAATTAAGACTATGGGTGAACCGCATGGAAAAGTGCTTGGACTTATGATTCCTTTGTCTAGCAACTCTTTGATTTGGCTCTTTGTTTCAGCATTCTCCATTATCGACATGCGATACATGTCGATGCTTGGAAGAGGACAATCTTGCTGCAACTGAATCTCATGTTGAATCTCCCTTTTTGGAGGCAATCATGTTGGCTCCTGAAACATCTCATGATGTGCATCAACTACATCATATAAATCTGATTTCCACCTAGGATCGCAATCCTCAAATGATTCATGATTAACATCAGCTTTAGGCTTAATCATTAGAAGAAAAAAATTCTTACTTGAATTTACCAACCTCCATTAGGGGAATTTTGAGGTCTAAAATGGGCCTACTAAGGAAATTATAAAATAATAGTGAACATAATAAAATAAGATTAGATTACATCATCAAATTTTAGAGGGAAAAAAAGAAAAAACTATTTTTTCAGCTTGTATTTTCAATTTAGCTCCCTATGGGTTTACTCAAATTTCAAGCGAAAACACTCGTTGGATGAAAAAATTGATTCCTCATCCAAGGTGTTAGCCCCCTATGAATTCCTTGACAAGCAAGTAAGGGGCTGATTTGTTCTATGAGCCTTCAAGGAATGCATTTCCCTTGAAAACACATCATCCTTGAAGCCTTTTATGTTCCCTGCCTTATATTGTTTCCCTTTGCTGTTGTTGAGTCAATTAGCCTTGCTGAATGATAAAGATTGTGCTCCAAAAGGCCTTTTGTTGCCCCTTGTATCTCTACAGAATTATTCATTTCATCCCTTTTCCCCTTTTTCAAATCCTCCTTTAAACCTCCAAGTCATTTTCCTTCCCCTCTCTAAACCCTTAAAAATCCTTATCACCCCTACCGTTGCCTTTCCCTAACCTGGAATTTCATTGAAAATGGGCCAAATAGCCATATTTTCCATGCCTATGGGTTTAGCACCTTTCAGCCCTAGCCCTAGATTCGCCCTCCTCCACGAGACCAGGTGCCAAGGCGAAAGGAATTTATTGCAAAAGTATATCAGGAGCAGTCAAAACCGTCTATCTATACAAATTAGACGGTCGTCGCGATCCCCACAGCGTCCACCTTTCCACCCGTTCGCTGCCCCCGATCGCAGATCTGCCGTCCATTTAACCGACAATCCGACAGCTCACAGTGTGCCCGTCCCGATGGTCCCCGCCCGCGCTCTATTCAGAAACCGCCGGTTTCCATCGCACCACTTTTAAAGGGCGGGCGGTTTTCCCAATTTCACAATGATTCCACTCACAGCATGACACGTGGCTCCGCGTACTATTCATAAACCACTCTCCATCATGCATTAAAGTTCGGCGTTTGCCTCGGCGCGATATCGCTGTACACCGACCAATCTATGGCAGGCCATCCAACAACGATCGCTCTGCAAAGTTGCACGAAGGTTAATTCAAGGCAATTGTACCCCTGGCCCACTGTCCATCGCCCTCCAATGTGTTTCCACTGTCGATCTCCTCATGGGATCGGACGGTCCAGATCTGATTGCATATCTTGCCATTGACCGCTCCCGCCATGTCACCTCTCCACGTTTTTTTATCACGTTGTCCTCCGCCCTCTTTATATTTCTTTCATATTTCATTCTGAAATAATTTTTCAAAGGTTTACATTTAAATTTTTTTCCGCAGTCCGCCGGTTTTCACCATGGCCATTCTTCCACTGTTACACTGCATTTTCCACCATGAATCTACCTTTTTCCGCCATCTCACCAGTCTGCATGGCCATTCTCGTCATTTCTGTTGCATCCACCACCTCCATACATGTTTTCCTTAACAAGTTTTCGTGTTTTACAGGGCTACCGGAATTGAAAGCTACCATGGTTATACAGTCTTTATTATAGCGGCCAAAAATGCAGAAAGGACCGTGTGCAGAGTTCGAAATAACGAAGCAAATCCTAGGAAGGTGATTGATATGATCGCCATTCAAAGAGCAGGGTTAAACTCTGCGAAACCTTCCCAGAGCCATCAAAGCACCAGATCAAAGACATCATGGAGCACACAGAGGGTACAGCACGCAGGAATTTATATATATCAGGGTTTTCACACCAGCAGAATGTTTTCCCCATAAAGGCCAGAGTGCCCATGCAGCTTTTATTCTATACCGTGTTCTTAGAGATTTTCCCACCTTGAAAATAGTCCTACGCTATCAGAAGCATTACTTACACAGCTTGGCAGACTTAAATCATTGATTTATTTGTGTTCAGTTCACCAGAAGTACTACAGAGTACTGCAGCCAAGGTACATCAAAGACATACCGAAGTAAATGGAAGCCTGGAGAAGACCACTCTTTCACTCAAAGAGTGCCATGAATAAATGCACAGAATATAAATAGAAGGGGCCTCGGCCCTCTTGCTTTTGAGTTTTAATGCTGCATTTAATTTTCACCTACCTTCTCCGCTCCACTTGAGCTATAAATTCATGAAGAAACTCATTGTAAAGGTTGTTGATTGGATATCAGTAGAATGCAAGTGGTTTCTCTTGAGACAAGTTCTCTGTGTAAGATTGTAAGATAAGCCGAGGAAGGTTCATCAGGCTGAACGTTAAGCTGTAAGTTATGTTGTACTTGACTGGTGTTGCTCTTAATATGACAAGCACATTTCTTTGGATCATGATCTAAAGCAGTGGTGATGTTTTTCTATTTTTTGTTTTATTTCATTTCATTTCATTTCTTCTGGCTTGCATCAGAAATCTGGCATAGGATTTTCCCTTGTTAGGCACCCTATGTTTCTGCCCTCCTTGCCTAAATGTTTTCTGTTAAATGTGTTATCTAAGAATTAGTTTTAGTTAATTTAACCAGCGTGGTGGATGTTATTTCCTGCTAGCTGATGTATGAATTGATGAATCTGCTTCTTAGACGTTCTTGTTAGGATTTAATTGGATGAATTGGGAACACTGGGAGTTTATAACTCTATCTATGTCTCACTAGGATCCTTTTCAGTTAATTAAACCTTTCTAAGTTCCCTCAAGTTTCTCCTTTGCCCCTCTTCGAGAGTTGTCCCTGAGTATGTCCAAGCAGGTCTGGAGTTAAATGACCTCTGACCTGATCTATAGACAGAAATTGGTTTTCTCTCCTTCTTTCACTTTCTCTCCTTATTGTTCCATTCCACCAATCATTTTAGGATCCAATGCTTTAGATGACTAGCCCAACTGAAAGCTTGCATGTTGAGCAGCAAGTAAACCCTTTCCTGACTCCATTGCCCAATGGTCTTGATGTTCTTTGATTTACCTCTCCTTTGCCTAAAATCCTCTTTGCTCATCCTTGTTTTATATAGAACCCTTCCTTCCTGATTCCCAACAACCAAACTCAAAATCAAACAAACAAACCTTGTGCTTATAACTAGCCTAATATCTTAAACATTGAGCCTCAAAGACGTACACCTTTGACGATCATAGAGAGATCCCTCTCTGGACCTAGCAGGGCTAGATCCTGTGGTCTGAAAGTGGTTCTGATGTTGTCTCATCTTTTGGTCTTTCCAACCTGGCCAAAACATGGGAACCCCAACATAATGGCAACTCCACTGGGGAATTTCTGAAATACTTTCCATCCTACTACATCACAAAGCTTTAGAAAAACCTAGAAACTCTGGTTAGGTTGGTAGTAAAACACTTACACTTACATTCCACTTACCTCTTGTTGTGTTTTACCCCATACTCTTAGACAGAGCCTGGAAAGGGCCAGGTAGCCTCCAGATCTCACACTCTTTCAGAGGTGACATATCTGGTAAATGCCCTCCCATTCAATATCTGGTTAGAGTTTGTTGTGCTCTGAAGATATCCTTGAAAAGGGACATCTCATAGGCACTGTGGTGGACAATATCCCCCCTAGAAGCACCCTAAACCTTCCAGCTGGCAACTCCATATTTCCTAAAAGATCAAATACTCCACTGGTGATCAGTAGGCCTGCTGGTTATCTTGGTTTCACATAAGACTCCACTGGGAGACCAGTCTCTACAACAACATCATCCACAATAGTAGTAACAAGTAGGGTTAAGCTGCTTGGTTGGAAAATAGCATTCTGGCTTCAAGAACCATCTACACAAGAGCTTATCCTAACCCAAACCCACTTGAAATAGTTGACAACCCTAAGGACATCCTCAAGAGATCTCCTACACCTAAAATACCAACTATTTCCAGCCACATCCATAGAGCTGACTCTGACCTTACAGCTCTATCACACTTTCCTCTTGACCTAGACCTACCTAATAGATTACCAAGAACTAGGTCATCCAGTGCTCTAGACCAGCCAGACCTTGAGTTTCCAGGTTCACCATCTCGCAGTGGTCAACACATTAGGGATGGAGGAACCCCTCCATCTACACCTCCTGATATTCACTTCATTCAAAACTTGGGGCTCTCCCACCCTAAATCTGCTCAACAAACCTCTTCTGGTCCTAGTATCCCTATCATCCATATACCAGCTGCTCAAGTTAACCCTTTGCCTCATCAAAACATCATCATGGCAGCCTGGTATGCACCTCTAGTTTTACCTCAGCCTCTAGTACCCTTACCCAATGATTATCAATCAAAGATCCCACATTTCACTGCCAAAGAGTCCATCACAACTCAGCAACATGTAGATAAGATGGAAGATTCTTTTTACTACATGGAAATAGATGATGATACAGTCAAAATGAGAATCTTTGCCCAGAGCCTAGGAGGTGAGGTGAAGAAATGGTTCAAAAGCCTACCTCCTAATAGTATTCATGATCTTCCTAATTTATATCAGACTTTCATAAAAAAAATGGGAAGTGAAGACCAACCCTCTCCAAATCCTAGCAGAATACAAGAACTTGAAAAGAAATGAAGGAGAGAGTGTCCAAGACTACTCTACAAGGTTTAACAGCATTTATAATGCTCTTCCACCACACATGAAACCTCCCCTAGGTATGGTTCTAGTGAAATACCCTGAAGGCCTGGATGCTGATTTGGCCTACCAGCTTAAGGAGAGGGATTACAACACATTGGAAGACATGAAAAAAGGAGTGGTGAGTGTAGAGGCTAACCTGATAGAGAAGAAAGCAATATTGAGAATTAAGAAGAGGGTAAAATATAGAGATGACACCGTAGCTTCCACATCTGATCCCAATTATGACCGGCTGTCTAAAAACGTGGAAAAGCTACAACAAATGATGGAAAAAATGGTTGTCACTGTCAGTAACCAAACCGAAATCAAAACCAGAACCAAAACTTTAGGAGGAACAATAATACTCCCAACAGACAAAGAGAATCAGATCAACAAGTTATTCCCTCGTTTCAAGAGAAATTTCTTGATGAAGACGAAGGAATCGTAGAAGAGTCTGAAGGGAATACAATAAACATGTTTGAAGTGGAAAACTCAATCCACAACTGTTCCACAGAAGAAGATCAGCCTCCACCCTCATGTTGGGATGAAGAATGGTTTGAATCTGAGGATTACAGGTTAGGATTTGACAATTCCATGATGCAGGTCAGAGAACAATACGAACTTACAAGAAAAAAGAGCCTAAACACTCCCAAACCAAAGGCTTCTAAGGTTACCATCAAGAAGAGGCCTGAGAAAACTTCTAAAGTGACTGCTGAAAGTAACAAATCAGCAGCTCAGAGTTCTGGGAAGAACAAAGGGAAGGACAACCAAAACACCGATAAAAAAAACCTACCATCTAGCAGCACTAGCACTGCAGTTAGTGCTCCTGATAAAACAGTTTCTGACACTATACATAACGAGAATCAGCACACTGATTCAGCGACCAAGGCAGTGGCTAACAAAACAGAATCGAGCATTCCAAAGAGTCATTCCACTTTCAATCTGGAAATTGAGATTGCAAAAATTAAAATCTCGGTACCACTCTCCGAGTTGGCCACTCAAGATGTATATAAAGGCCAGATTTTGAAAGCATTGAATCTAGGGGAAAATAGTGACACTGTCAACCTGAGTGATGACCAACCAGCCCTTCTTTTTGGTCCAAAGATAGAAGGGAAATTTCAAGAATGGGTAGTGCCCCCTTTCTATGTCAGTCTCAGTGTCCATGATAAAATCCTACACAATGCAATGCATGATTCTGGAGCATCTCACAACTTAATGCCCAAGGTGGTTATGGAAAAACTGGGCCTAGAGATAACCTGCCCCTATAAAGACTTGTATTCATTTGACTCTAGCAGAGTAAAATGCCTAGGCCTCATCAAAGACCTGTGTGTAAGCCTAACCCAGATTCCAGTTAAATGTATGGTCATGGATGTTGTAGTGGCAGATGTGCCACCTAAGTATGGCATGATATTGTCAAGATCATAGGGAGCCAAGCTGCAGGGTACAATGTAGATGGATGGCTCATATGCCACAATTCCTATCTTTGGCCAACTTAGAAGACTGTACAGGGAGGCACAAATGAAATTTCTAGTTAGTAGCCCTGAAAGCCTAAAAATTCTCCTCTTTACTCTGTACATACAGACCTTGACTCCTTTATCCTTTGTAATGATGAATCCTCAGAAGGGTCAAAGTCCAAAAACAAAGATACAAAAAAGGAAACAGAGCCCATGGACTTTAACATAATGGCTACTCTAGACTCGGAAGAGAATGATATAGAGAACTCTGAACAGTGCACTGAAAAAAAAACTCAAAGTGAATCAGAAACATAATGCAATCAGCCAACAAGTCACCTCTCTGATTTCCACACCCATGATGAAAAAAAAAACAACCCACAGCCTAGTGCAACTCCTATAATGCAACATAATGGTGAACCCGGATGTAGGGAAGAAAGTAACGATAAAATGAAAAATGAAACCTTGTGGGAAATGAATTTCGATGGGTCATGCACCAAGAGAACTGCTGGAGCAGGAGTGTGGATACATAACGCAGAGAGTGACTATGCAGAGAGACATTCCTGCAACCTGCATTTCAAATGTACAAATAATATTGCAGAATACGAGGCTCTGATCCTAGGCTTAAATCTGTTGAAGAAATTAGGAGCCCGTAGGATATCCGTGCGGGGAGACTCTGAGTTGGTTATAAAACAGGTGAACAATGACTACACAACCAAACACCCTAGGTTGAGAGCATATAGGAACGATGTCGTGGATATATTGAAAAAATTTGTTGAATACGAATTAGTGTTTGTTCCTAGGGGTCAAAATTCCATTGCAAACGGATTAGCTTTCCTAACTAGTTCATACTCTAGGGCTCCAAGAAACCAACAGATCATCATTCAGACCAAATTCAGACCTGCAGTGTCGGACAATGAAAAATATTGGCAGGTTTTTGAGGGCGATAAACAGATTGAAGATTTCCTGGTAGGCAGAAATGAGTTTGAATTTTCTGATTCAGACTCTGAATCTGACAGTAGCTGCCTAAGTGAAGAGTCCTCAGATGAAGAAGAAACACCCTGTAATATAGAAATAAACACTCTAAACAAACAGATTGGAAATCTAGATGAAAAATGTGACAACACAGATAGTGAAGAAGTAGAGGTGTTGCAAACCAAAGATAAGAACATACCTCGAGGTCTGGCGCCTTTAGAAGACCTTTTTGACTTTGATGATGTCGAAAAAAAACCCACTATAGAACATGCAGACTCTGATGTTGAGGAATGCAACATAGGCACTGAAGATAAGCCCAAAATGATCAAATTGGCTAAGTCCCTGCCTGCAAACATGAAAAATAAATACATTGACCTGTTCAAGGAATTCATTGATGTGTTTGCTTAGAGGTATGAGGACTTAAGGGCCTATGACACAAACATCATACAGCATAAGAGACCCTTGAAAGAAAATCAGAAGCCCTTTAGACAAAAACTTCGCAGAATAAACCCAAAACAATTACCTGCAGTGGAGAAAGAGATTAAGAAGATGTATGAGGCAGGGATAATTTTTCCTGTAAGGTTCTCTCATTGGGTATCAAACCTAGTGGTTGTGAGAAATAAAACCGGGGAGATCAGGCTGTGTATTGACTTCAAAAATATTAATAGAGCCTCACTCAAAGACAATTACCCTTTGCCAAAAATGGAACACATTCTACAGCGGGTAGTAGGCTCAAAAAGGATTTCTCTGTTAGATGGTTTTTCAGGATACAACCAAGTTTTAGTACTCCCAGAAGATCAGCTAAATACAGCTTTTACTACTCCATGGGGCACTTTTATGTATGTAAAAATTCCCTTTGGACTGGTGAACGCTGGTTCAACCTTCCAAAGAGCAATGGACATAGCTTTTTCAGATGAAATAGGACACTTCATTGTCATATATCTGGATGACATAACAGTCTATTCCAAGACTGAAGAAGAACATCTAAAACATCTGAGGAAAGTGTTTGAAAAATGTAGAAGGTTTGGTTTGTCATTAAATCCTAAAAAGATTGTATTTGGGCTGCAAGAAGGAAAGCTTCTTGGCCACATTATATCTGAAAGGGGAATTAGGATAGACCCACAAAGAGTTGAGGGAATTCTACAAATCACACACCCGAGAAACATCAAGGAGTTACAGTCCTTCATTGGGAAAATTAACTTCCTTAGGAGGTTTATCCCCAACCTAGCTGAACACCCTAGGAATATGACTAACATGCTGAAGAAAGGTGTAGGAGTTAAATGGACTTTTGGAGCTAAACAATATTTTGAATCAGTAAAAATTGCACTCACCCAAGCTTCTATTATGATTAGCCCTGATTTCTAAAAATATTTCCTAATATTTTCATTTTCCTCTGAGCATACAGTGGCTGTAGTATTACTCCAAAAAAATCTAGAGGGAATGGAACAGCCGATTGCCTTTTTCAGCAAAGCTCTGAGGGATGCACCCTTGAAATACAACATAATGGAAAAACAGGATTACGCTCTTGTTAAGGCCTTAAAAGACTTTAGGGTGTACATATTGCATTCCCACACCATAGCTTATGTGCCTAACATAGTAGTCAAAGATATACTGTCCCAAGACCCAGATGGGAAGAGGGGCAAATGGATTGCTGTGATTTTAGAATATGATCTTGAGATAAAACCCACAAAACTGATCAAAGGTCAGGGCTTAGCTAAATTAATGGTTGAATAAAATTTTCAAGCCCTTGACATTAACATGATGGCTGCCTTGGATGAGCAGGAAGGATTGCCTATTCCCATGGTTGAGGAGAAGTTTCAGAACTCCCCTTGGTACTCAGATATCCTTTATGTGCTCACCAACCTCAATGCTCCACCTAAATTGTCAAAGACTAATGCCAGATTCATAAAACTAAAAGCCAGAAACTACTGTATTTTGAATGAAAATTTATATTGGAAGAATTCAAATTGCCTATTGCTTAAATGTTTGCCTGAAACTGAAGCAGAAAGGATTAAACAAGAATTCCATGGAGGAGAGTGTGGAGGCCACCTGAACTGGAAGGCCACTGTAAACAAAATACTCAGAGCTGGTTACTACTGGCCTACACTCTTCAATGATGTCCATAAGATGATAGTTGCCTGCCATAAATGTCAGATTTTTGAAGGCAAAAGAAAACTCCTCCCCCTCCCTTTACAACCCATCACTGTTGAAGGTCCTTTTATGCAATGGGGTCTAGATTTTATTGGGGAAATCCACCCTACTTATTCTGCACAACACAAATGGATCTTAACAGCCACAGACTACTTCACTAAGTGGATAGAGGCCATACCTACTAGGAATGCCACAGATTCAGTCATCATTAGGTTCCTAGAAGGTCATATCCTCTCTCGATTTGGTTGCCCAAGGAAAATAATCACCGATAATGCTGCTGCTTTTGGGTCCAAGAAAATGGTTGATTTTTGTCACAGGTATCAAATAGCACTTTTTCATTCAACTACCTATTACCCTCAAGGTAATGGATTAGTTGAATCATCAAACAAGATCCTGGTGGCCATCATCAAAAAGCTGTTGGAAGAAAACAAAAATTCATGGCATAACAAGTTAGTGCATGCCCTGTGGGCTGACAGGCTTACAACAAATAAATCCATTGGCATGTCACCATATCAGCTTGTCTATGGAACAGAAGCATTTTTCCCTACCAGCCTTGGGGTACCAGTGATTAAGCTGGTCCAGGAGATTCAGACAGAAGAAGACAGTATGGTGAGAAGGATAAACCAAACAATTCACCTCCAGCAAACAAGGGAAGAGGTCTATAACAGAGTTGTCAAAGTTCGGGAAAACATAAAGAAGTTGTTTGAGAAGAGAACCAAAGTTGCTGATTTCAAAATTGGGGATAAAGTTCTGAAGTGGGACTCAAGAAGAGAGGACAAAGGAAAGCATGGCAAGTTTGACAGCTTGTGGCAAGGTCCATACATCATCCAGGACACTGTGGGTCCAAATGCCTTTTTTCTACAAGAATTAGATGGTACAGAGCTGTTTGGGGGTCCTGTCAATGGCAAGATGGTCAAACACTACTTCTGTTGATTTCTGATTTCCATATTCCATTTCCATTGTACATACCATTGCAGTTTTTGATTTCAAATAAAAGAGAAAATGTTCCGAAAAATAGAGAGAAAAGAGGGGTTCAGACATGCTCAAAACATGAACCTCTGATGTGCAAAGATTGGCTCTAATATGATCAAAACCTGAGCCAAAGAAGTAAAACAGCTGGTCCTAACATGCTCAAAATCTGGACCAGCAAAGAAGAAAGAAGAATCAGCTCTAACATGCCCAAAACCAGAGCTGAAATGAAGAAAAGAAGGTGACTCTAACAAGCTCAAAACTTGAGTCACAAATAAAGAAGGATACTTCAAGCTTCAGTTTTCAAGCCTTCGCAGTTTTGTTTTCAGTTTTCAGCAAATTTATGTCCATGTGAAACTGTCCTTATGCCTTGGATCAACAGAAAACTAGATTGTCTAATCCTAGTTTGATTGTTTTTAAATTTCTGTTGTCGAGTGTAGAGAAGAAATCTGCTGGACAGTTTAATCCTAGCAGATATTAGATTAGGTAGAGAAACATGTGAGACCAACAGTCTAATCTGGGCTCATGGAGTAATAAGGGTAGATTTAGAATAGGTTTATTTTCTGTTATGAAAATAAATGATGTAAAGGGTCTGCCAATTCAAATGCACCCCAAAAGAAAAAATGCTAGGATTGTAGGATGGGTAGGTAGATTGTTTGGGAATGTTTCTGTTGATCTATCATATTTGGGGCAGCTGAAAATCAAAGAAGAAAGGTAGCTCAAGCAGCAAGCATCTGGCCTACACCAAAGATCATTTTCTGAATTCTTGACTCCTTCAAGAAGAAGCCATTCCTATGTGGAGCCACTGTTAGCCCCCTATGAATTCCTTGACAAGCAAGCAAGGGGTTGATTTGTTCTATGAGCCTTCAAGGAATGCATTTCCCTTGAAAACACATCATCCTTGAAGCCTTTTATGTTCCCTGCCTTATATTGTTTCCCTCTGCTGTTTTTGAGTCAATTAGCCTTGTTGAATGATAAAGATTGTGCTCCAAAAGGCCTTTTGTTGCCCCTTGTATCTCTGCAGAATTATTCATTTCATCCCTTTTCCCCTTTTTCAAATCCTCCTTTAACCCTCCAAGTCATTTTCCTTCCCCTCTCTAAACCCTTAAAAATCCTTATCACCCCTACCGTTGCCTTTCCCTAACCTGGAATTTCATTGAAAATGGGCCAAATAGCCATAACTTCCATGCCTATGGGTTTAGCACCTTTCGGCCCTAGCCCCAAATTCGCCCTCCTCCACGAGACCAGGTGCCTAGGTGAAAGGCGTTTATTGCAAATGTATATCGGGAGCAGTCAAAACCGTCTATTTGTACATATCGGACGGTCGTCGCGGTCCCCACAGCGTCCACTTTTCCACCCATTCTCCGCCCCCGATCGCAGATCCGCTATCCATTTAACTGGCAATCCAACAGCTCACAGAGCACCCGTCCTAGTGGTCCCCGCCCGCGCTCTATTCAGAAACTGCCGGTTTCCATCGCACCACTTTTAAAGGGCGGGCGGTTTTCCCCATTTCACAGCGATTCCACTCACGGCATGACACGTGGCTCCGCGTACTGTTCATAAACCACTCTCCATCGTGCATTAAAGTTCGGCGCTTGCCCCGGTGCGATATCGTTGTACACCGTCCAATCTAGGGCGGGCCATCCAACGGCGATCGCTCCGCGAAGTTGCACGAAGGTTAATTCAAGGAAATCGTACCCCTGGCCCACTGTCCATCACCCTCCGACGTGTTTGCACTGTCGATCTCCTCATGGGATCGGACGGTCTAGATCTGATTGCATATCCCACCATTGACCGCTCCCGCCACGTCACCTCTCCACGTGTTTTTATCACGCTGTCCTCCGCCCTCTTTATAATTCTTGCATATTTCATTCCGAAATCATTTTTCAAAGGTTTACATTTAAATTTTTCGCCGCAGTCTGCTGGTTTTCACCATGGCCATTCTTCCACTATTACACTGCATTTTCTGCCATGGATCTACCTTTTTCCGCCATCTCACCAGTCTACACAGCCATTCTCGTCATTCCCGTTGCATCCACCACCTCCATACATGTTTTCCTTAACAAGTTTTCGTGTTTTACAGGGTTACCGGAATTGAAAGCCGCCATGGTTATACAGTATTTATTACAGTGGCCAAAAATGCAGAAAGGACCGTGTGCAGAGTTCGAAATAACGAAGCAAAGCCTAGGAAGGTGATTGATATGATTGCCATTCAAAGAGTAGGGTTAAACTCTGCGAAACCTTCCCAGAGCCATCAAAGCACTAGATCGAAGACATCATGGAGCACATAGAGGGTACAGCACACAGGAATTTATATATATCAGGGTTTTCACACCAACAGAATGTTTTCCCCATAAAGGACAGAGTGCCCATGCAGCTTTTATTCTATACCGTGTTCTTAGAGATTTTCCCACCTTGAAAACAGTCCTACGCTATCAGAATCATTAGTTACACAGCTTGGCAGACTTAAATCATTGATTTATTTGTGTTCAGTTCACCAGAAGTACTACAGAATACTGCATCCAAGGTACATCAGAGACATACCGAAGTAAATGGAAGCCTGGAGAAGACCACTCTTTCACTCAAAGAGTGCCATGAATAAATGCAGTACAGAATATAAATAGAAGGGGCCTCGGCCCTCTTCCTTCTGAGTTTTAATGCTGCATTTAATTTTCACCTACCTTCTCTGCTCCACTTGAGCTATAAATTCATGAAGAAACTCATTGTAAAGGTTGTTGATTGGATATCAGTAGAATGCAAGTTGTTTCTCT
Source organism: Pinus albicaulis (assembly GCA_034641835.2). NCBI lineage: Eukaryota > Viridiplantae > Streptophyta > Pinopsida > Pinales > Pinaceae > Pinus > Pinus albicaulis. The sequence goes on from CM076576.1 coordinate 142,135,111, forward strand.
TGAGACAAGTTCTCTGTGTAAGATTTTAAGATAGGCTGAGGAAGGTTCATCAGGATGAACGTTAAGCTGTAAGTTATGTTGTACTTGACTGGTGTTGCTCTTAATATGACAAGAACATTTCTTTGGATCCTGATTGAAAGCAGTGGTGATGTTTTTCTGTCTTTTTGTTTTATTTCATTTCATTTCATTTCTTCTGGCTTGCATCAGAAATCTGGCATAGGATTTTCCCTTGTTAGGCACCCTATGTTTCTGTCCTCCTTGCCTAAATGTTTTTTGTTAAATTTGTTATCTAAGAATTAGTTTTAGTTAATTTAACCAGCGTGGTGGATGTTATTGCCTGCTAGCTGATGTATGAATTGATGAATCTGCTTCTTAGACGTTATTGTTAGGATTTAATTGGATGAATTGCAAACACTAGGAGTTTAGAACTCTGTCTATGTCTCATTAGGATCCTTTTCAGTTAATTAAACCTTTCTAAGTTCCCTCAAGTTGCTCCTTTTCCCCTCTTCGAGAGTTGTCCCTGAGTATGTCCAAGCAGGTCTGGAGTTAAATGACCTCTGACCTGATCTATAGACAGAAATTGGTTTTCTCTCCTTCTTTCACTTTCTCTCCTTATTGTTCCATTCCACCAGTCATTTTAGGATCCAATGCTTTAGATGACTAGCCCAACTGAAAGCTTGCATGTTGAGCAGCAAGTAAACCCTTTCCTGACTCCATTGCCCAATGGTCTTGATGTTCTCTGATTTGCCTCTCCTTTGCCTAAAATCCTCTTTGCTCATCCTTGTTTTATATTGAACCCTTCCTTCCTGATTCCCAACAACCAAACTCAAAATAAAACAAGCAAACCTTGTGCCTATAACTAGCCTAATATCTTAAACATTGAGCCTCAAAGACATATACCTTTGACAATCATAGAGAGATCCCTCTCTGGACCTAAGAGAGCTAGATCCCGCGGTCTGAAAGTGGTTCTGATGTTGTCTCATCTTTTGGTCTTTCCAACCTGGCCAAAACATGGGAACCCCAACACAAGGAGTACCCATGTTGCATACTTTTGATGGAACTTGCTACACGAAAAATGAGAAATACATGAAAAACGTGATTCCAATCAATCTTTTCATGTATTTCTCATTTTTCGTATAGCAAGGTCCATCGAAAGTATGCAACATGGGTGCTCGTTGGATGAGGAATCAAGTTTTGCATCCAACGAGTACCTCCACTCGAAATTTGAGTAAAACCTTAAGGAGATAAGTTGAAAATACGAATTGAAAAAGTAGTTTTATTATTTTATTATTTTTTAATCTTTTTTCTTTTTTTACTCCAAAAATGGTGAATCATCCCCCATGGTTGACATCATCATCTTGAATCCTATTGGTTCTTATAAAGTTTATTTTGGTTGTACATTTTTCTTAGGAGGCCCATTTTAGACCTCAAAATTCCCCTAATGTTTACCTTACCAACATTTACCATAGCAATATTTGTCTTCTTTCGATGTGCTCTAACAACGTACTCCTTGCCATATTTGAATAAATGGTATTTTTTCTCATGGCGATGGAAGATCGCTTTCCTGTCATACAAGTAAGGACTGCCCAACACAAGACATGTAATATCAAGCGGAACCACAACTAATTCAACTATGTCAACAAAATGTGCAGTTATTGTAAACCGCAATATACACTTCTTTAAAACCTGTAAATTTTCATCCTTACAAATCCAACAAAGTGGATATGGTTTTGGATGTGGAATGGTCTCAAGATTAAGTTTCTTGACCAAGTATTCATAGATTAATTTTTCTCGTGACCCACTGTCAAACAATGTGTCAATCTCGGTATGTTTGGATATGACCCTCACATGAAACAGTTCAATTCTCTCTTCTTCATTTGGAGCTTGTATGTGACAGTTTGATGTACTAGTACTGGGTTTAGTTTCAATTTCTTTCCCCTTCATGTTCTTAAATCCCATGGCTGTAATTTTAGATTCATCTCTTGAATCCTCTCCTAAATCATGTTGAGTTGTAGCTGCAGTTATTTGTTTCCCTTTTTTGTTCAGATGTTTGGGCCTCTTTTTAGGATGTAATTTACAACAATGATTTTCATCATGGCCTTCTTTTGAAGAATGTTTAAAAACCACTCTTTCTCCCTCTTTCTTAATAGATGCATTATTTTTTCCTTTCCCTTTTGAGGTCTTCTCTTTTTTTTTTACCCTTAAAATGTTTGTTCCTACCCTCATCAGAAATGTTTTTCCCTCTAGCTTCTAGATGTGTGGCCTGAACTCACACCTCATCTAGACTTGTCGGGTTAAACATGAGAATATTATGTCTTAGGTAGCTATGTAAGCCTCCTATGTACTTGAGAAAATTATCTTGGCTCTGCAAATCGACCCCTAATAAGAGAGCTCTTCTCCTAAATTCTTGGGTGTAAAATTGTACATTCTGTCCTTTCAATTTTCTAAAGTTTTGCCAATTCATTATGGCTTTCTACATATGAGCTAATGGATAAAAAAAAAATTTATTTCAGTAATGAAATCAGTCCATGATAGGATAATCTTACCATGATTCTTGATCTCCTCCTTTGTCTTGGCTTCCCACCAAACAAGTGTTGCACCCTCCATTCTCAATGAAGCTAATTGGACTTTGGTATCATTGTCTTGAAGGTTCTGAATTCTCAGATAGACCTTCAATTTACTTATCCAATTATCAAGCTTTTCTGCATTGACTTCACCATTAAACATTGGCAACTCAAACTTAACATCAAGTTTTAGAAAAGGACTTTTACCAGTGTTCTTTGACTTGTGTGGCTGATGTACTAAAGATGAAGTAGAGGATGATGATGATGAGGGTGAGGATGGTGACTTTTCACTGCCTCCATTTCCTCCATTGCCCTTCTTTGACTTATCTTCATCATTGTGACCTCCTAATGATCCCTTTCCTTCCTTGTGAAGTTTGGATCCTTCTCCTTCTAGTTTCTCATTACTTTCTTGATAAAGGATTCTCACCATTTCAGTCATGTCAAGGAATGCTTTCCTGAACACTCTTTCTTCCTCTTTGGGATCCACTTCTTCATGGATTTATCCTTCCTCTGGAGGCATGCTTAATTCTACTTCTGCTTCTTTAGGAGGTGAACTAGGTGGTGGAGAATGCGGAAATATTTCCCTCTTTTGTTGTGGCTCACTTTGAGAAAGTGGCATGTGATAGTATTTAAGTTTAACCGTCATAGAGACGTTGGATGGTTAGCCGTCAACGTTACAATAGTTGTAACCATAACATGTGACACCATTAAAATAAGAAAGTTGGGATCAATGGCTGGGCCTCTCTCTATATGCAATACCGGGAAGTTTAAATAACATTGGCACCCTATAGGGGTAAGAAACATGATATAGAGCAGTTGGTGGAGAGTCTTGCATGCACGCTAGAGGTCATGTGGTCGAAACCCCCGGACCTAAAAAAAATTTACTAAATTGTACAGGGGACATGTGGCAACCTCAGGGTTAGCCACATGTCACCCATTCATTGGCTTAGAAAAAAAACTCGTACAATCCACCAATCCAATCAAATCATGCCACTTGGCAGCTTATCATTGGCTTGAGAAAATTGAATATTCTTAGGAATATTCTTCTTTTGTTGACTGTGTACCTGCATGCTAACTAGGCATCCCAGTCAAACCTGTCGAAATTTAGTTGTTTGGGAAATCGATTAGAGCGCGATATCACCTCATACGACATCAGTTTTTCGAACCGTTCATGGCACCGGAATCAGGAAGATGAGATCTACCTAGTCGCTCAAGTTTTGAAAAAATTTCGAGCACTTTCAATTTTGAGCAAAATTTATGAACTCCTGATCAATGAAGAAGGTGTTAAATTAAGGATGTTTGCTCGGATTCTTTTTGGAGAAGATAGAAAATGGTTCAAATATTTTCCTACAAATAGTATCAATGGCATCCCTACTTTTCACCAAACATTCCTAAATAGGTGGGAAGTAAAAAATAACCCTCTTCAAATCTTATCTGAATATGAAAATATTAGAAGAGCCCCAGCTGAAAGTGTTCAGGACTATTACACTAGATTCAATAGTTTATATAATGTAATACCTACTCATATAAAACCACCATAAGGTTTAGCCTTGGTTAAATTCCCATATGGTTTTGAACCAAATATGTCTTATTAGCTAAGGGAAAGAAACTCAACCACACTAGAAGAAATGCAGAGGGATGCAGTGAGTGTGGAAGCCAACCTGTTAACAAAAAGAGTTAGAATGAGAACAAAAAGAAGAGTTACTATAAGAGAATAACCTTCAACTTCCACATCTAATGCTAAAATTGACTCATTGGTTAGGACTATGGAAAGACTGATGGAGAGAATCAATTTAAATGAAAGAAATATTCCTAGGGAAAATCAACCACCTCCTCAAAACAGAAACCAAAATCCTAGGAGAAACCCTCCTCAGATAAGACCAAGAGAGAAAAGAGGTCCTGATCAATAGATTAGGCCTCCATTCCAAGAGAATTATGCTGATGAGGATGAAGGAGTAGTTGAGGAAGTAGAAGAAAATCAGATAAATTTGATGGGAATTAATGAAGATGACTATGTTTTTCTCACCCAAGAAGAACAAGAATTATTTTCATTGTCACAAATAGAGTTAGAATCTGATGATTATAAACAAGGATTTGAGAATTCCATCATGGAGGTTCATAGGCAATATAATCTTATAAGCAAGAAAATTTTTGACAATTCCAATAAAAAGAATTCAGAAAATGCTGCCAAAAAAGTCTCTGAAACTAATCTCAACAAAACCGCTCAAAATTCAAAGAAAACTGTGAACAATTCAGAAAATAAGAACACTGAAAACACTACTAGGAGAAAATCTAATACCCCTACCAAAATTTCTCAAATTGAGATTCCTAGCATAAGTAAACAAACTGAATTTACTCAAAATGTAGTGGCTGAAAGAACTAATTTTTCAAATATGCTCAAAGTTCAAACACCATTCAGCATTGAGAATGAACTTGCTAAATTGAAAATATCTATTCCTCTCACTAAATTGATCAACAAGAATGTGTATAGGTCTCGATTCTTAAAGGCACTAAACATAGGGGAGATTACTGATATTTTTAATTTAAATGATGATCAACCTGAACTTTTTTTTGGGCCATAAGTTGATGGTAAACCCCAAGAAGGAGGTTTCCCTCCATTTTATGTCAGTCTTAATGTTCATGACAAAATTCTCCATAATTCCATGTTAGATTCAGGTGCATCACATAATCTTATGCCAAAGGCTGTTATGGAGAAGCTTGGCCTTGAAATCACTAGACCCTACAAAGATTTGTACTCATTTGATTCTAGCAAAGTTAGATGTCTAGGTCTTATCAAAGATCTTTGTGTCACTCTAGCTAAGATACCAGCAAAAAGTCTAGTGATTGATATAGTAGTAGCTGACATCCCTCCTAAGTATGGCATGCTTTTATCATGCTCATGGGGAGAAAATTTACTTCAAATGGACCTGACTTATGCTACAATACCGGTGTTTGGTCAACCAAGAAGATTGTATAGGGAAACCTTAATGAAGTACATGGTGAGTAGTCAAGAAAAACCACATAACTATCCTTTTTACTCTATTCACACTGACTTTGACTCTTTCATTATTTATAATGATGGAGGCATTGATTCACAGGTTACCCATGCAGAAAATGATCTTAAAGAAAAACATGACAGTCAAATACAAATTTTACAACAAGACCCTGAAGATGAACCTCTTTGGAATATGAGTTTTTATGGCTCATGTGGCAAAACAGGATCAGGAGCAAGTATTTGGGTGTATAATGCAAGGAACAATCGTGCACAAGATTACTCATAAAAGATGAATTTTCAGTGCACAAACAACATAACATAATATGAAGCCCTACTCTTAGGATTATAATTGTTGAAAATATTAGGAGCTAAGAGGATTTTTGTCCATGGTGATTCTGAATTAGTCATAGAACAAATAAAAGGACAATATGCTGCAAAACATCCTAGGTTGAGAGCATACAGAAATGTTATACTTGATTTCTTAAGAACATTTGATGAATATGATTTAGCAGTTATCCCCAGAAATCAAAATGTCCTAGCAAACGGTTTAGCCTTTTCAGCAAGCACATGCCAATTGCCTCACCCAAATAGACAATACACAATAGAGGGTAAACATCGTCCTTCTGTGTCAGATAACATGAGATATTGGAAAGTATTTGGTAGTGACAAACAAATTGAAAGTTTCTTACAATCTGAGGATGAATTTGAAGATAGCAATATAGACTTAGATTGTGAAGAAGACAGTCACTCTAATGTACAAATTAGTGTAGAAAAACAATCTGTTGTTTGTAATTTAAATATTTCAGCAAAAAAAATTGCTCATAAAACAGAAATACATAAAGACCCAGAAAAAGAGGAATTTGAAGTAACTCAAAGATAATATCCTACCTAGAGGGCTGGTCCCTTTAGAATAACTGTTTGACTTTAATGATGTGGCCAAGAAACCCAAAATGGAACCAACAAGTACAAATATTGAAGAGTGTAACATAGGCACTAAACAAAACCCCAAAATCATAAAATTGTCAAAATCACTGCCTATCATTACAAAACGAAGATATATAGCTCTGTTTAAATAATTCATTGATGTATTTTCTTGGAGCTATGAGGACTTAAAAGCTTATGATACTAGCATCATACAACATAAAATTCCAATCAAGGAGGATCAAAAACCTTTTAAACAAAAACTACATAGGATCAATCCTGTCTTAATGCCTTTGGTTGAGAAGGAAATCAAAAAAATATATGAATCCAAAATCATAGTTCCACTCAGATATTCTAAATGGGTATCCAACATTGTGCCTACAAGAAAGAAAACAGGTGAAATCAGACTTTGCATTAACTCTAGGAATTTGAGCAAAGTATCTCTTAAAGACAACTACCCTTTACCAAAAATGGACGACATATTACAGAGGGTAGCAGGCTCCAGTATGATTTCTTTGTTAGATGGTTTTTAAAAATATAATCAAGTTTTAGTGCATCCTTATAATCAAGACAAGACAACTTTTACTACTCCTTGGGGGACTTTTATGTATATAAAAATTCCCTCTAGATTAATGAATGTTGGTGCTCCATTTCAAAGAGCCATGGACATTGCTTTTGTAGATGAAATTGGCCATTTTATTGTGATCTATCTTGATGACATTATTGCATATTCAAAAACTGATGAAGAACACTTAGCACATCTAAGAAGAGTTTTTCAAAAATGTAGGAGGTTTTGAATTTCATTAAATCCCAAGAAAACATTGTTTGGTCTTGAAGAAGGAAATTTGTTGGGTCATATTATTTCTCAAGATGGAATTAAATTGATCCTAGCAAGATTGATCGCATACTTAAAATTAGTCATCCAAATAATCTGAAAGAACTCCAATCTTTCATTGGTAAAATCAATTTTTTGAGGATATTTATACCCAATCTTGCAGAACTTTTGAGAAATATAACCAACATGCTTAAAAAAGATTCAGAAATTAAATGGAACATTGAAGCTAAACAATATTTTGATCTAGTCAAGAAAGCATTGAAAAAAGCTCTACTCCTAATTAGCCCAGATTTTACCAAAGACTTCATAGTTTTTTCTTTTGCATCTGAGCACACTATTATTGTTGTTTTATTGCAGAAAAATAGTGAAGGACATGAACAGCCAATAGAATTTTTCAGCAAGGCATTGAGAGATGCATCCTTGAAATATAATATCATGGAAAAACATGATTTTGTTTGGTCAAAGCATTAAAGGATTTCAAATTTTACATTATACATTCACATATTATTGCTTATGTGCCCAATGCAATAGTAAAAGACATTTTAACATGGAATGGTCCTGATGGAAAAAGAGGCAAATGGATTGTTGTTATTTTGGAATATGATGTGGAAATAAAACCTCCCAAAATGATTAAAGGGTAGGTATTAGCCAAATTGATGGCTGAATCAAATTTTCATGCACTAGACATTAACATGGTTCATTCATTGGATGATCAAGAGGAACTGGCGACTCCAAAAATTGATGAATCATTCCTAAATTCTCCCTGGTATGCAGATATATTGTATGTTTTGTTTAATTTGAATGCTCCTCCTAGTTTTTCCAAAACTAAAGAAAGATTTATAAAATTGAAAGTTGTCAAGTTCTGCAATTTAGAAAATGTCTTGTATTGGAAAGATATTGGAGGTATTTTACTCAAATGTTTGCTAAAACATGATGCATATATAGTTATGCAGGAATTCCATGGAGGTGATTGTGGTGGCCATCTTTATTGGAAAACCACTGCTAATAATATTATGAGGGCTGGTTTCTATTGGCCTACTCTTTTTCCTGACATCCACAAGATGGTAACTTCTTGTCACAAATGCCAAATTTTTGAAGGAAAGAGAAAATTATTGCCCTTGCCCTTGAAGCCTATTTCTGTTGAGAGCCCTTTCCAACAATGGGGACTAGATTTCATTGGATAAATTCATCCCCCATCCTCTACCTAGCATAAATGGATTCTCACTGCCACAGACTACTTTACCAAATGGATAGAAGCCACTCCTTCTATAAATTCCACTGATTCTGTCATTATTAAATTCCTTGAAACCAATATCCTTTCCAGATTTGGTTGTCCTAGAAAAATCATCAATGATAATGCTACAGCCTTCAATTCCAAGAAAATGGCTTATTTTTTTCACAGGTATCATATAACTTTGGGGAATTCAACAGCCTATTACCCTCAGGGTAATGGGTTGGTTGAATCTTCAAACAAAATTTTGGTGAATATTATCAAAAATATCTTGGAAGATAACAAGAAATCATGGCATAACAAGTTGGTCAATGCACTTTGGGCCAATAGACTTACTACCAAAAAATAAATTGGCATGTCTCCATACCAATTGGTTTATGGAATGGATGTAGTTTTTCCTTCCTCTTTAGGAGTTCTAGTCATGAATATTATTCAGGAAATTCAAGCTAAACCAAATGATATACAAAGAAAGATCAATCAAACTATTCAATTGCAGTAGTCCGGAGAGGAATTTTATAACAAAACTTAAGTAATTCAAGAAAATATCAAGAAGATTTTTTATAAAAGAACAAAGGCTGATGATTTTAATCTAGGAGACAAAGTGTTGAAATGGGATTCCAAAAGAGAAGACAAAATTAAACATGGAAAATTTTACAATCTTTGGCAAGGGCCATACATCATTGATGCTTTCAGAGGAAACAATGCTTATTTCCTTAAAGATTTGGATGGAACAGAGATACCTGGAGGTCTTGTCAATGGCAGGATTATGAAACATTATTTCTCTTGAGAATTCAGGTTGGTCTTTCATCATTGTAAATACCACAATTTTACAGTTTATGATTTGAATAATTCATTGATAAAGTTTGAAGCCCATGGAGAAGGCCCTAAGCATGGATTAATGAGTTGTCATAAAACAGAAAATAAAAAAAATAAAAAAATAAAAATAAAAATCAGATGAAGATTTTGCAGAAAATGGAGCATTGAAAGGCTACTGGTCTTAGGTTCTTGACACTTCATTTGGAGAAGTGCCATCCCCAGCTGGAGCCACTGTTAGTATCCTATAAATCATAGGATCTCAAGCTGATTGAGCATTTCATAAGTTGCAATTTCATATTGAGTATGATTTTCAATACTCAAATGATTTCCAAAAAAAAATGAAAAAACAAAAGAAAAGAGGGTATATTAAAAAGGAGGAAAAAGAAAAAGAAAGAAAAGCCCCAAAAATAATAATATTGAAAGTGTTGCAAATCAAAATGCCACTACTAATTAGATTAGTTTGTTCAATCATACAGTTTAAGCATGATTGTAAAAGTTTACATTTATGTTGATAGGTTAGAAAATAATAATTTTCGAAACAGATTAATCTTGGTAGATCAGTAGTTAGGTAGAAATAAAATTGACTCAACAGTTTAAACTGAGTCAAAGGAAGTAATAAGGATAGATGTAGGTTAGATTTTTAAAGAAAAATGAATTGGGTATGCAAGCTCAAATGCACCCTGCAAAAGAGATATAAAAAGATTAGATTAGTGAAATGGGTAGGTAGAAGTGAAAGAAGAAAGTATGGGAGGAACATGAAATTTATTCTAAAGTTCAGTCAAAAGATTTCATGTGTTCCTGATTAAAAGGGAAAAATCAAAAGACAAAGGTATTATTTATTCTAAATTTTGAAAATTAATCTTTTGTTGAAAACTCATTTGACATATTTATGTCATAATACATATATCCTAAGTCTCAAACTATACCACCGCTATTCATTCACTGATCTGACCCCACCATCCACTCACATCACATCATCGCTTAAAACCCCATCGCTTTCCACCTCATCTCCACTCCCTCCATCTCATCTGACGGCTCACGATTATTTTCGGCCCCCCCTCATCCTCCGAACGTTAATGTTGGGGGGGGTGGTGGGGGGTGAAGTCCGAAATGGATGGTTTTCGAAGCCACCCCACCTGCTACATGTCAGGCGCTAGTTATTTTGCACCCCCCCCCCCACTCCAATCCACTTACAGGTCATGCCCCCCTGCAAAAAGTTTTTTTTCCACCGTGAGAGAAATATCGTGCCAATAACCATTGCATCCAATACCGATGCGCCATGACAGCTGCCCCTGTCACCCCCATCTAATCAGCTATGCTCCTGCCTTAAGCCCATTAGACATTTAATGGCTTAGGTCGTTACCAAACGGTCGCACGCCATGTCAAGGGTAGCTCAATCACTCTACAAAACTAAATTCCTCGACTGTTGCAAGGTTTAAAACTCCTTATGCATTATCTTTGACACAGGTAATCGCAGTCAAAGTTTTCTTAACAAAAGAAGGTGCAGAGAAGATTTTAATTCTTTAACAGGTCAAACATAGCTCTTCTGAAATCCCCTTTCTTTTCCCCATTCCCCATTCTGATTTGCAGAAGCTCCCTTCCTTTATTCCCCTCTTCTTTTAATCCCTTTCTGTACATTTTCACTCAGTTCCTTTTAAGTGGACAAAAATGCCTCCAAATAAGGAACAACACCCATTTAATCCAATGGTCTACCCCTCAGGTGGACCTGGATCATGTGGCTCTAACTGACAGAGACTACAGAATACATGAGACAGATTCATAATTAGACGTATTTGATGTCTATTGTTGGCTAGACTACAAACTGATCAATGAAGTTGATGACATAGGGTTTCGGGAGACTAAATTACCCTATTTCATATTCCCAAAGACCCACAGTTGCCCTGAATTTGTTAGGAAATTCCATGCAGGATATGATATTAATCGGAGAGTTGTAGTAGCCCCCACAGGAGAATTCCTCTTTAGTATCAGTGCCCAGCCAATCCTGCAAATATGCAGCCTCCTACTGTTGAAGAAGCAATACTATTTTCCTATGAAGCTCTCGGAGAATTGTACCAAAAATTGGATTTTTCTAGCAGAGCCAAAACATTAGAGTTATTCATGTCTACTAACACCCCACTGCCCAAAAATAATCCTCCATATCCCTCATCTACTTTCCCTGATATGACCCAACACATTTTCACTATCCTTTCATATTTGTTAGGGTATCATTTAGACCAATGGATAGATGTGGCCATGATAGGTTTTTTTTCCATTCTTTCATCAAATTCCAAGCCTTCAATCATGTTTAACTTTAGCCAATTCTTACCTGATGCCATCCATGATAAATTTGTAAAGTTTCACACAGAGGAAGTGTTCAAATACACTTCAATCTTGGTTTACATGTTTGTCTATTTTCAGACCAGTAAATTCAAGTTCACAATGAAGAAAATTAATGATGACTCCCAACCCCAATCAGTAATCTTTTGGACAACCATGCTAATGAAGGAACAAAATGAATACACCTACAAGAGATTTTTTGATGCCTTTGTGCATCAAGCAATGAACATACTCAACAGTACATAAGAACCAAGGATTAATGAGGAGATCAAGAATATTATGCAGTTATCAAATCAAGTGAGAACCGGAGACTGGTATTTGTACCAAAACTACACAGAGATCAAAATTTATAGGTGTGAGCTAACCCCTTACAAGCTTCCAAAGTTCCTCCCCATGAGGAACTTTTCCCTGGAGTACATAAGGCAGATGATCAATGCAAATGAGGTACACTTTGTTTCTGCCAAAAAGAAGTCTCAATTTAGGATTAAGTCCCAAATTGGTCCTTTTATTTGCAATAGCAGAGCAGCAGGAGAGGAAGTTGACACAATGTTGAGGGAAATGAAGTTTAATCATAGCTTCACCTGTTCTTATGACCCATTGGGAATCATCTCAAAGAAAAGGGTGGAGAACAAATCAACCCCTTATATTCACACCCATAGGCCTGAGATCGAGCAGTTTATGAACCAAGCAGAGGGCGTAGCCAATACACTACAGGAAGCTGAAGAGCAGGTGATTTATTCCTCAAGCATATAGACCCCTAAACAACAATAAAATAAGATTATAGAAGGCAAAGGAAAATATCTAGAGAAAGAAACAACAGGAAAGAGGCCAAGAGATGATCAGTCTGCCATGGAAACAGATACATCTAACAGAGAATTCAAGATGAAGTACAGAAAGAGAGCTAGAATCCACATGGATATAGACTAGAATAAATAAATGGAGCAGAAAACATTCATCACAATTAGGGATTCTCCTAGTTCTTCTCTAGCAGGTGGCCAAACCATGTTTTCAACATCTTCAGCGACAATTCAATTTCAGCAGAAAAACTATAAACTCGTACATCTACAGCTACTACAAGGGGAAAGGAGGAAAACATTTATGACACTTTCAGGAAAATTAAAAGGAAGAATGAAATCTTGAAAACCAACGCCTACAACCAGTTTTGGAAGAAGACTAGCAGTTCTAAAAGAATGCTTTTATCAGCCTTTGACTCAGAGAAAGGAAAGATGAGAATGGCTTTCCTTGAAGCCAAGATATCTATGCCTAAG